>OZ026834.1:42218333-42818333 GCA_964023205.1 Lutraria lutraria | reverse complement strand
AAGGATTTTGAAATAAATTGGTATAAAAGTTTACTTCAATAAAATGATGTGTCATGAACATCACTCATACATGTAGTTCAAAGGTCAAGGTCACCAGCTGGCTAAACAGTGGGCTCGACATGTTGCCCTTGGGCATCTAGTTAATTATGTCAAATATTATTATTACCATTTATGAGCCAGATGATCAAGGTTTGATATTGTAAACACATCATTTAATTTAATATGTTTCCCATTGTCTCATTACTGTTTAAAAACTGAATTTATAATAATGCTTACTTGCAGTAACAATGGGGCAACTGGGAGCGATATTCCTGAAGAAGTAGTTCAGTCATTTCCATTGGAGAAAATACGACAACATGGACCATTACTACAACCTGGTGTTCAATGCAGAATCTGTCTCCATGCTTACCAGCTGGGACAATTAGTTAGAAAATTACCCCGTTGTAAACATAAGGTAATGTCAAGTCTAATGATGTCCAAGGCACTTAATCCTCCCATTTGACTAATAAATTTTGAAATAGAATGCTTGCTGTCAAATATTATAGTTTTTGTGTAAACTGTGTGTTCCTGTAGTGTTATTCTTTAAAAGACCTGGCTATCAGATAGTGAGCTGTGTATGACATGTGATGTATATGAAGAAATGAATTCTCCTTTCTGATATTCTTTGTTTAGTGTAGTTTTATCTCAGAAGTTTTGACACAGATTGACACAGAACAACTGGTTATACCCCCAGATATGAAATATATGGGGGCTATATTGGATTCACGCTTGACGGTCGGTCGGTCGGTCCGTGCGTCTGTAGACACAATTTGTCCGGAGATTTTCTCAGCAACTACTTACAGGATTTCAATGAAACTTCACAGAAGTGATCAGTAGTAAGTCTAGTTGTGCATGCTTAAAGCATTTTTCGTTCGGATTAATTTTCGCTGAGTTATACCCCTTTGTTGTTTTTATTCAGTATATACAATAGGCAAATTTTGTCCGGACAATTTCTCAGCAATTACTCACAGGATCTCAATGAAACTTCACAGAAGTGATTAGTAGTAAGCCTAGTTGTGCATGCTTAAAGCAATTTTCGTTCAGATTAATTATCACTGAGTTATACCCCTTTGTTGTTTTTATACAGTATATACAAAGGCAAATTTTGTCCGGACAATTTCTCAGCAACTACTCACAGGATCTCAATGAAACTTCACAGAAGTGATCAGTAGTAAGCCTAGTTGTGCATGCTTAAAGCATTTTTTGTTCGGATCAATTTTCACTGAGTTATAGCCCTTTGTTGTTTTTATACAGTATATACAATAGGCAAATTTTGTCCGGACAATTTCTCAGCAACTACTCGCAGGATTTCAACGAAACTGCACAGAAGTAATAAGTAGTTAGCCTAGTTGTGCATGCTTAAATCATTTTTCATTTGGATTGATTTTCACTGAGTTATAGCCCTTTGTTTTTTTCTACAGTATATACAATAGGCAAATTTTGTCCTGACTATTTCTCATTGACTACTGCCAGGAATTCAGCAAAACTTCTCAGAAGTGATAAGTAGTTAGCCTAGTTGTGCATCCATTAAGCTTGTCTTGGTTGGTTAAATTTTCACTGAGTTATGGCCCTTTGTTGTTTTTATACAGTGTATATACAATATCTCAGTAACTACTCATAGGAATTCAATGAAACTTCACAGAAGTTATAAAAAGTAAGCCAAGTTGTGCATGCAATAACCAGGTTTTGTTTGGATTAATTTTCACTGAGTTATGGCCCTATGTTTTATACAATTAGACAAATTTTGCCCGTACCATTTCTCAGCAACTACATGCAGGAATTCAGTGAAACTTCTTAGAAGTGATAAGTAGTTTGCATGTTGTTGTGCATGTCCACAATAGGTTTTGTCCAAGTAAATTTTAATGAGTTATGGCCCTTTGTTATTTTTTATATAATGTATATTTAGAAACTGGTCAGGATATATCTAAGCAACAATTTGCAGGTACAACTGTATTAAAAAATGAAAATGCATTATATTTCCCTCTGTAAAATGTAACAATAACTGTGTCAAGGCCGCAGCTGGGGGTATTCATCACCTTTAGTGATAGTTCTAGTTTATTTTAAAACAATCTCTTATCTGAACATTTGTTCTGGTTTAAGTTTGTTTAAATCACAAACTCTCATTCTGTACTATATCAATGATGGATCTTTTGGGATGCATACATTTCTTCATACATGATTGATTGCATCTTTGTTTACATTGTCACCTGAAACGGAAGAGTAAAGGAGCTAAATTCTATAATACTTAACAACATGATATATTCTTCAGATTGATTTGCTTAAATAATGAGCTGCATATTTTGTATATTGTCCCATTACGATGCATCCTATAACCTGCTTCATTGTCCCATTACGATGCATCCTATAACCTGCTTCATTGTCCCATTATGATGCATCCTATAACCTGCTTCATTTACATCCCTCTCTTCTTCACTGTAAATGATAAGATATGATGTTGATTATATTATGTATAGTTTCACCGTGACTGTATTGATCCATGGTTGTTACATACAAGATCTACGTGTCCTATAGATGGCCAGACAGTATGGGACAGACATTCTGATCAAATGGAAAAAGAAAACAGAAATCATCAAAGGTAGTTAAAATACTTCTTTGCTGACAATTGTATTTTTAGCTCCATGCAGTTTTGAAGTAATTATGTCATTGGAATTCAAACTCATGAAAGATATGAACCAGAGTTCAGCTATCAGCTTGTTGTTTTCATATTCTAAAGTTTTTGTGTCTACCACAGGGCTAGAACTAACCAAGCTGCTAACACTGTCCAACAAGCAAGTGGTGTTGTAAACTTAGAAATTCCAGGTGTGGGAATTTCTCGTATACAAGATATGTCAGTGACTGGAATTCCAAGAAGTAATGTTCATGGTAAACCACCAGTTGCAAGGCGTCTACAGAATCATGCTGATAGGGAGGCACAAAGAATTCTTTCATCTATTCAAAATAATAATTTTGGTGTCAATGGTACAGCTGTGGGTGGCGAGAGGTATTTTTGCTTAAGACTGCTTATTAATATTATGCTACTCAGATTCATAAAAATTGCTTATTGTACTAAGTTATGTTGTTTTTTTCTTGTCAAATGTTATTTCATATTTTACTGATGTACGCTTTTACCTTTTTTTGCTCACCAGAGCACAATGTGCTCACGGTGAGCTTTTGTGATTGCACAATGTCTGTTATACATTGTGTGTCGTGAAGTGGCGTCCATTTTTACTTTAAACAACATCTCCTACATCACTAAGCCAATTGCTACCAAACTTTGCTACAATGATCCTTTGGTGGTCCCCTATCAAAATTATTCAAAGAATTAAATTTTATTGGCTCGACTTTGCAAAGAAAAATGAGAGCTACGGTATACTACTTGCCCCAACGTTGGTATCTGTGTTGGTTAAAGTTTTTTTATAAAGTACAATAACTTGAACATTATCAAAGATATTCAAGTCATGCTCGGAATACCTCCTAATGGGACAAGGCCCATATGTAGGACAAGCAGCATAACTCTGATAACACAAGAATTCTTGTTCCAAACCACAGGGCCTAGAGCTGTGATATTTGATATGTGGCATTGTCCAATAGAATCCTTAAAAGTTTGTGCAAATTCCCCTGGGGTCAAAATTGGCTTCTGCCAGGGGTAACTTGATTTTACATAGATTTATATAGGAAAATTTAAAAAATCTTCTTGTCAGAAACTACAATGCCTTGAGCTTAGATATTTGGTGTGTAGCATTGTCTAGCGAAACTCTACCAAGTTGGTTCAAATTATGGCCACACGGTCAAAATTGGCCCTGCCCTGGGGTTTATTCTTTCTCTATATGAAATTAAATCCGCTTACCTACAATTCACAATCGTGTGACAAACAGAAAGCACAATTGTAGTGTAGCATGATAATCATACCTGCTATTTAAGGTAATTAAAATATGGTAGGTAAGGTAAACAAATACACATCATGTATAACATCGCTTCGGTGAGTATCAGAATACTAGGATACTCGTAGGTTTTACTTGAAATGAAAAATGTTCTCTGAAGATCTTTTTTTCTGGTGAGCAGTTAGAGGGCCATATGGTCCTCGTCTTTAATTCTTCATGATCTTTTGATTTCAGTAATACTTGCCATTTTATGTTAAGTTATATAATATTATCTTTGACTTAGAAATGCAACTTTACAGTTATTAGCCAATGTGCTTGTGAACATTGTTAATGATAAATGTATCAGTAATGGACAGGAACTTAAAAATAATCACCAGTTTCCAGTTCGAAGTTATTATAGTTTGATTTTCTTTTTTCATTTATTTGTCATAATGATTAAAGAACAATGTGACATTTTCAGTGAAATGCTGGATGTTGGATCACGTTTACCTGGTGGCCGCTTGTTAAACAATGCAAGAAATCGAGGTGCTGCTTTAAGCGAACATTTAGCTACCACACATGGTTCTGATGATCATAATGCATTGACAATAACATCTGAACATATTGGTAAGTTGTCGTTATGGAAACATTGTTATTGTAAAATTAACATAAGGATGTTATTTTTGTAAAATTAACATTAGGATGTTATTTTTTTTACTGTGGAAATTCATGCATAGCATACTTATCTGTAATGTATGATGACAGTTATGAGAAAGTCTTTCGTTTAAAGAGGCATGCCCTGGAACTGAAGCATCTTGAATAGCAACCAAATTGGTATAATTTAATTGCCTAAATCAGTTAATGAAAGCCCCGTAAAATATTTACAAATATCCCGCTAGTTTACTCAAAATACACATTTCAAGATTAACCTGCCAATTTCGGCCTCAGAAAGTATTCGTCATTTTCACAACTCGACCCTTTCGAAATCTTTCAAAACCAAAAACATCGCTGAAAAAAAATGTCAACAATCAGTGAAATGGTAAGTATTGTTCAGGCTATGTTCATTTTTGCGCTATCAAGTTTTCCTATCAATCAATTATAGGTAAATATCAATGTTATACTGCTTTGAAAGGCAGCACGCGCTCAGTTAAATTCTCAAGACGAATCGGAAATATCGTCGTCAATAAAAGGCTGGCAGCCTTTTATTCAAATTGACATACAAATACCAACACGCGTGTTAAAGTCATTTTTGAACGCACATTCTTCCTTGCCTTTTTGGTAATAACTGGTTTTACAAGTGATAAACACATTTTTCGTGTTTCAAAAACCAAGACACTGTAGTTCCAGGGCATGACCCTTTTAATCTTCAATTATTTTAGCAAAAATAACAAAACATTGAGTTAAATAGAATTCCTGAGAAATTAGGTTGATGACTGAGGGGTTTTCTTTACTGTATGTTTTTGGGAAGGTGTCCTTGCTAGCCCTTAATATGGGGAGGAAAATATTCCCCTGAAATCAGTTTTGGGAATGAAATTTCAAGGCGTAAATTGGAAATTTGGGGAAATTTGCATGATTTCAAAGAAATTTTAAGGGTAGGCACCCTTTATAGGCTACAACCTTGAACTATAATAAAAAAAAACATGTGACTATTGGTCAGATTAGGTTATAAGTATACATGTCATTTTTAGTTTTAAATTTCATTTATGTAAAATATTTATTGTAATATTTATTGTAATATTTTATGTAATTTAGTAATTTTTTTATGTAAGATGTTTTTAGCTCCCCAGAGCACATAGTGCTCATGGAGATCTATAGTGATCACATGTTGTCCATCATCCATGCGTGCGTCCGTGTGTCAGTGCATCAACAATTGCTTTAAACAACATCTGCTTCTTAAAGGGGCATACCCTACAACTTGGTGCAATTAGAATTCAGGCAAAATGATGATAAATTAGAAGCTTGTAAAGAAAAAAGCTGACTAAGAAAGTTTCAGCTAAAAATTCATCCAATTAAAAATAAAATCATGAAAAATATGTATTTGTGACACATACATTTAGTCATGGAAATTTTTGGGTGGAAGTGATTTATTATTCATACCTATGTTTTTTTGAGGCTAGTACCTTAGTTCTTCTTGCAATTATCCATTATATATTGTTTTACATATACATCTAACACATTTTTAGCTCACCAGAGCACGAATGTGCTCAGGGTGAGCTTTTGTGATCGCCTTGTGTCCATTGTGCGTTGTTCGTCGTGAAGTGGCGTCCATATTTACTTAAAACAACATCTCCTCCTACACCGCTATGCCTATTGCAACCAAACTTTGCTGGAATGATCCTTGGGTGGTCCCCTTTCAAAGTTGTTCAAAAAATAAAATTTCATTAAAAACTCTGGTTGCTATGGCAACAAATAGAAAAAACTTAAAAAATCTTCTTGTCCGAAACCACAGGGCCTAGAGCTGAGATATTTGGTATGTAGCATTGTCTAATGGAACTCTACAAAGTTTGTTCAAATTATTCCCCTGGGGTCAAAATTGGCTCCGCCCCGGGGGTAACTTGATTTTACATAGACTTATATAGGAAATTAAAAAAATCATCTTGTCAAAAACTACAATGCCTAGAGCTTTGATATTTAGTGTGTAGCATAGTCTAGTGGACCTCTACCAAATTTGTTCAATTCTGGCCTTGGGGTCAAAATTGGCCCTGCCTTGGGGTTTACTCTTATTTATATAATTTTTTTTTAAAAATCTTCTTGTTCGAAACCACAAGACCTAGAGTTTAGATATTTGGTATGTAGCATTATCTAGCAGACCTCTACCAAGTTTGTAAAAATTAGGCCCTGGGTTAAAATTGACCCCACCCCAGGGGTCACTTGATTTATATAGGCTTATATATAGGAAAATTAAAAACATTTCCTTTCTGAAACCATATGGCCTAGAGCTTACATATTTGGTATGTAGCATTGTCTAGTGGACCTCTATAACAAGTGTGCACAAATTATGGCCCTGGCTAGGGGTTTACTCTATTTTTGTGTCGCCTGACTAGGTGACATATAGGGATTACTTTGTCGTTGGCGGCGGTGGCAGTGGCGGCATCTCCTTGTCCGGAACATAACTTTGTCACCATAAGTTCAATGACTTCAAACTTGGTGTGAATGTTTCTTGCAATGATCCAAAGTGGAGTGCAAAAGAACAGTAACTCTACCTTGTGCTGTTTTTGAATTATTCCCCTTTGATTGATTTTATTAGGATTTCTTGTCCGGAACATAAATTTGTCACCATAAATTGGAATGACTCGAAATATGGTTTTCATGTTTCTTGCAATGACCCAAAGTGCAGTGCACAAGAACCATAACTGTACCTTGTGCAGTTTTTAGCTCACCAGAGCACGAATGTGCTCAGGGTGAGCTTTTGTGATCGCCCTGCGTCCATCGTGCGTCGTTCGTCGTGAAGTGGCGTCCATGTTTACTTAAAACAACATCTCCTCCTACACCGCTATGCCGATTGCAACCAAACTTTGCTGGAATGATCCTTGGTTGGTCCCCTTTCAAAGTTGTTCAAAAAATTAAATTTCATTAAAAACTCTGGTTGCTATGGCAACAAATAGAAAAATCTTAAAAAATCTTCTTGTCCGAAACCACAGGGCCTAGAGCTAAGATATTTGGTATGTAGCATTGTCTAATGGACCTCTACCAAGTTTGTTCAAATTATTCCCCTGGGGTCAAAATTGGCTCCGCCCCGGGGGTAACTTGATTTTACATAGACTTATATAGAAAATTTAAAAAATCTACTTCTCCGAAACCACAAGGCCTAGAGCTAAGATATTTTGTATGTAGCATTGTCTAGTGGACCTCTATCATGTTTGTTCAAATTATTGCCCTAAGGTCAAAATTGGCCCCGCCCTGGGGGTCACTTGATTTATATAGAGTTATATAGGAAAATTAAAAAAATCTTCTTCTCCGAAACCGCAAGGCCTAGAGCTTAGATATTTTGTATGTGGCATTATCTAGTGGACCTCTACCAAGTTTGTTCAAATTATGGCCCCGGGGTCAAAATTGGCCCTGCCCTGGGGTTTATTCTATTTTATATCGGAAAATTTGAAAAATCTTCTTCTCCAAAACCATAAGACCTAGAGCTAAGATATTTTGTATGTAGCATTGTCTAGTGGACCTCTATCATGTTTGTTCAAATTATTGCCCTAAGGTCAAAATTGGCCCTGCCCTGGGGGTCACTTGATTTATATAGAGTTATATAGGAAAATTAAAAAAATCTTCTCCGAAACCGCAAGGCCTACAGCTTAGATATTTTGTATGTGGCATTGTCTTGTGGACCTCTTCCAAGTTTGTTCAAATTATGGCCACGGCGTCAAAATTGGCCCTGCCCTGAGGTTTATTCTATTTCATATAGGAAAATTTGAAAAATCTTCTTCTCCTAAACCACAAGGCCTAGAGCTAAGATATTTGGTATGTAGCATTGTCTAGTGGACCTTTACCAAGTTTGTTCAAATTATTGCACTAGGGTCGAAATTGGCCCCGCCCCGGGGGTCACTTGATTTATATAGGCTTATATAGGAAAATTAAAAAAATCTTCTTCTCCAAAACCGCAAGGCCTACAGCTTAGATATTTTGTATGTGGCATTGTCTTGTGGACCTCATCCAAGTTTGTTTAAATTATGGCCCCGGCGTCAAAATGGCCCTGCCCTGAGGTTTATTCTATTTTATATAGGAAAATTTGAAAAATCTTCTTCTCCTAAACCACAAGGCCTAGAGCTAAGATATTTGGTATGTAGCATTGTCTAGTGGACCTTTACCAAGTTTGTTCAAATTATTGCACTAGGGTCAAAACTGGCCCCGCCCCGTGGGTCACTTGATTTATATCGGCTTATATAGGAAAATTTTAAAAATCTTCTCCGAAACCACAAGGCCTAGAGTTAAGATATTTTGTATGTAGTATTGTCTAGCAGACCTCTTCCAAATTTGTTCATATTATGGCCCTGAGGTAAAAATTGGCCCTGACCTTAGGGTCACTTGATTTTAATTGGACTCGTGTAGAAATATTTTAACAATGTTCGTCTCCAAATGACCTTTTTTCCTGGTGAGCATTTACAGGGCCATCATGGCCCTCTTGTTTAATTATTTTCCATTGATTGATTTTATTAGAGGATTTCTTGTCCGGAACATTACGTTGTCCCCATGTGTTCAAATGACTTGAAAGTTGGTGTGCATGTATCTTGCAATGACCTGAAGTGCAGTGCAGAAGAACAGTAACTTTACCTTGTGCGTTTTTTGTAATACTCCCCTATGATTGATTTTATTAGAGGATTTCTTGTCCGGAACATAACTTTGTCACCATAAGTTGGAATGACTCAAAACTTGGTTTGCATGTTTCTTGCAATGACCCGAAGTGCAGTGCACAAGAACCGTAACTCTAAGTTGTGCGATTTTTTTAATTATTACGCTTTGATAGATTTTATCAGAGCATTTCTTTCAGACAATGTAAACAGGCACAAAGGTATTCTACATTAAAGCAAGGTTAAGTGCACTTTGCAACATTTTTGCTCATATGTGACGTAAACTATCCAGCGTCAGGTGACACATCCAACTCGTGGAGTTCTAGTTTATAATGGGCTTACATAGAAAACGTCTTGTCAGAAATTGCAAGGCCTAAAGCTTAGACATTTACCACTTTGGCCCTGGGAAAAAATTGGCGCTGCCCCTGGTCATTAGATTTTTCATAGGCTGATGATGTTTTCCCTCAGGATCTTTTTTTTCTGGTGAGTGATATAGGGCCATCATGGCCACCTTGTTTTGATATTACATAATCAATTCAGTCTTAATTTACTTACTCTTTTTTTTACTTCAGGTAATGGTGACATTGATCCTTTAGATCAAGTTATTGCAGCAAACTCTGATAATGAAGGTCATGGTCAACATCTCTTGACTAGAGATCCTCATAACAACCACAGTTCAATATTTTCACAACAAGTTGAAAATACGCCTGATGCAACCTCGGCACTCTTATCAAATATGGAACGGTTGTCTCCATATCGTGAAATACCAAATGTTTTCAGTGATGCTGTGAATCAGCAGATGGCGCTAGACTCTGTAAGGTCGAGTGAGGTCAGCAATAACTCTGGAGGTCAAATGTCAAGGTCATTAGGTGGTGTAGCTGGTGAAGTTCCAGCAGAACACAGACTTTTTGCTGACAATGGTGGAGAATCAAGCTCACATGTAATGTTTAATCCATCATCAAGTATTGTCAATGGAAGTAACGCTAGTAGTTCACATAACAGATTGAAAATGAGACGTCAACAGCAATCTGTGTCCAGTGCTCCTGCAGCTAATGGAGGTATTACAATATTTTTTTATTCTCATTTTTATTTATTTATTTATTTATTCTAGAATACAAAATGAAAAAAGTACAATGAAATACAGACTGTTTATTTGTGTTAATATAAATTTCTGGAGATAAATATGTACCCGTATGCTAATATTACAAATGTATTTGTTTTTTTGTTTTGGATATCATGATATGAAAAAAACTAGCATTTAGTGGATTATGATATTATCTGTTTGATAATTGCCTGCTTAACCTTGTCTAAGTTCAACTAATAAAAGCATTACCATATGATCATCGTGTCTGTTTACGTTACATGTGAGACAAGGGATGCAATAATGGTAACAGGCTGGACTACTAAATGTAAGGTTGTGGGTTCAAATCACAGTTCTGTCTTTTTCTACAAGGACACTTTTTTAGTGCCCCCATGTTAAGAAAATCACAGGAATGGGGTTAGGCATATATAGATGATTTGTACCAGGCATGATAAAGAACCAGGAACAAATTATTTAAAATAAGAGTTCCTTGCTTCTCCTGTATCTTCTCTCCAATCTCTGGGGCAGCTCTGAAATAACAATATTTCTTTTATAAGTGCTGCAACTTTCTGTTGAATGATGGGTGCTGTAAGTTCTAACACTGTTTTCATCTGGCCCCAGTTTCATGAGCAAAATTGAGTAGAAATTCAATAACACACTCAACTGATTTTCCTTTCTAGAAATCTTATGTCTTTGATAAGAAATGTTATCGCCTGTTTTTAGATCACCAGACCACAAAGCTCATGATGAGCTATTGTGATCGCTTGATGTCCGTCGTCCGGGCCAGTATGTTTGCCTGCGTGAGTGCGTCAGTGCGCCAACAATTGCGTTAAACACTATCTCCTTCTTAACTAGTTGGCCAATTTCAACAAAACTTTTCAGGGATGTTCCTTGCATGAAGCTCTACCAAAGTTGTTCAAAAATATGTATTTCATTAAAAACTCTGGTTGCCATGGCAACCAATAGTGGTTGCCATGGCAACCAATAGGTAAAACTTCATCTGGGGTCAAAAACTAGGTCACAGGTTCAAAACAATGTTTAAATGAGTGAACAGTGATTGTCATATGAGCGATCTAATAGGGCCATCTTGGCCCTCTTGTTTTGAAAATCTTTAAAAATCTTCTTCTCAAAATCCAGAGGACCTAGAGCTTTGATATTTGGTGTGTAGCATTGCCTAGTGGACCTTTACTACGATTGTTCAAATTATTGCCCTAGGGTCAAAATTGGCCCAGCCCCGGGGTTTACTCTAATTTATATAAGAAAATTTTAAAAATCTTCTTGTCCGAAACCACATGACCTAGAGCTAAGATATTTGGTATATAGCATTGTCTAGCGGACCTCTACCAAGTTTGTTCAAATTATGGCCCCGGGATTAAAAACGGCCCTGCACTGAGGGGGTCACTTGATTTAGATAGGCTTATATTGGAAAAAATTAAAAATCTTCCAAAACCTGAAGGCCTAGCTAGAGCTTAGATATTTGGGGTGTAGCATTGTCTAGTGGACCTTTACTAAGTTTGGACAAAGTATTGCCCTAGGGTCAAAATTGACACTGCCCCAGGACTTACTCTATTTTATATAGGCTTACATAGGAATTTTTTTTAAATCTTCTTGTCTGAAACTGCATGACCTAAAGCTTAGATATTTTGTATGTAGCATTGTCTAGTGGACCTCTAACAAGACTGTTCAAACTATGGCCCTGGGGTCGAAATTGGCCCCGGCTGGGGGTTTACTCTATTTTATATATGCTTACATAATTATATGATTACAAAAAACGTCTTGTCAGATATTGCAAGGCCTAAAGCTTAGATATTTACCCCTCTGGCCCTGGGGTAAAAATTGGCCCCGTCTCTGGTCACTTGATTTTTCATAGGCTGATGATGTTTTCCCTCAGGATCTTTTTTTCTGGTGAGCGATATAGGGCCATCATGGCCCTCTTGTCTTATTTGTCTTGTCTTAAGAACCTGTTCAGCATACCAGCATAAAATATTTTTGATCACTCGGCACCCGTCATGAGTCGTTCGTTGTGAAGTGGCGTCCATATTTACTTAAAACAACATCTCCTTCTACACTGCTATGCAGATTGTAACCAAACTTTGCTGGAATGATCCTTGGGTGGTCCCCTTTCAAAGTTGTTCAAAAAATTAAATTTCATTAAAAACTCTGATTGCTATGGGCCTGGAGCTGAGATATTTGGTATGTAGCATTGTCTAATGGAACTTTACAAAGTTTGTTCAAATTATTGCCCTGGGGTCAAAATTGGCTCCGTCCCAGGGGTCACTTGATTTTACATAGACTTATGTATGGAAATTTAAAAAATCTTCTTGTCAAAAACTACAATGCCTAGAGCTTTGATATTTAGTGTATAGCATTGTCTAGTAGACCTCTACCAAGTTTGTTCAAATTATTGCCCTAGGGTCAAAATTGGCCTAGGCTCAGGGATCACTTGATTTTCTGTAGGCTTATATCGTAAAATTAAAAAAATCTTCTTAGGCCTAGAGCTTAGATGTTTTGTATGTAGTATTGTCTCTATCATGTTTGTCCAAATTATGGCCCCAGGGTCAAAATTTGCCCCGCCCAGGGATTTACTGTATTTTATAATGGAAAAGTAAAAAAATCTTCTTGTCTGAATACACAAGGTGTAGAGCTAAGATATGTTGTATGTAGCATTGTCTAGTGGATGTCTAACAAGTTTTTGCCACAGTGTCAAAATCTGCCCTGCCCCTGGGGGTCACTTGATTTATATAATTATAGGCTTACATAGGAATATTAAAGATATCTTCTTGTTCAAAACCACTAGGCCTATAGCTTAGATATTTTGTGTGTAGTATTGTCCGGCAGACCTCTACCATGTTTGTTCGAATTATAGCTCAGGGGTCAAAATTGGTCCTGTCCCAGGGTTCACTTGATTTTACAATGGCTCATATAGGAAAAAAAGTGAAACATGTTCTTCTCTGAAGATCTTTTTTTCTGGTGAGCGGTTATAGGGCCATATGGCCCTCTTGTTATTGAATCATACCATATCCAGAGATTATGGCCAGGTTGAAATGGTAGGAAACTGTTATTAGACCATCATTGTATCTTCTTGTTATACCATGTACTGTGTTGCAAAAAATAAACAGAGGTATTTTTGATTAAATAAGTTGAGTTTGAGCAAATATTTAATTTTTTTTTGTGAAACTGGGGCCTGGTTTGAATTCTGTGTAAAACAAGTGTATTAAAGTATGATAATTATTAAGTAATGCTGAATAACTCAAAAATGACTGATACAGAATGAAAGCCTTCGTAAATTGCCTTTACTAAAATTTAAATTTAGTTTGAAATTTTGAATTATGGACAATATTGACTTTTTCAGTACTGTGTATTACCCATTCTTATTTAGAATTGTCAATTAGTGTTGCCAGGCTTTAAAGATGTTTTTCACAATGATAAAACAATTATATATGTATATAATGTTTTCTATCAGATAGAATGGTCTTTTTGGATAAGAAAACATGTTTTTCTGTATGATTTTCTAATACTTGGGACAAAAATTTTTACCACTTGAATAGCACTGGGGGTCCAAATATTGCATGTCGCCAGTCAATTTTTAAATATGTATTGCATGTTTAATTGTTGATTTTAATATTATTTGAAGGATAGAAACCTCATTTTTGAAGAATTTAATGGCTTGTTTAAATAAAACGACAAAAATGTTTCTTTTTCTTGCTTATATACAAATGTACATATGTCATGTCGCCAATTCGAGTATAATTTACGAGTCCAAACTTAAATCGCATACCCGAAATTGCAAATATAATTATATCAGCTGCAATTCGCCTTCTCTAGATCTGTTATTTGTCATACAAAGTGGAAAACATAAATGTTCTTTACCATAGAAATATGAAAGAAGTCGATTTTCAGATTTTTGAAACGGAAAAACAGCATTATAATTTACGGGACATTTACAATTCAGCTGGTGGTGTTTCCATAGACTGTCTAAGAGCAAGTTTTGTCTTCACAAGTTATAGCTGGTATATTAAAGTTTCTTTCAAAGGCAATTTGATTACAATCATTTCAGAATTATAGTCATGTCAGTGATTCACATAATACTTATACTTAAAAATTCTTATTTACGAGACCTAATTTACGGGACGAAGCCCATCATATACCCATTATTAACATGTCATTAAAATAAGTTGGCGAGAGGAAATTTGTGGTATTTAAGTGTATATCAATAAGCTTATATATATTATGTATAGATCAATTAGAGATGAAAACATTGTCTAAAAACCCTATGTTTATGTAGTATTACTTTTGTAGTTAATCCCACAATGCCTTATAAATTTGCTGTTTTTTTCTAATTTCTTTCATTTTGTATTCAGAAAAATACATTTATCCAGTCACTTCCGGCAAAATCGACCAGATAACGGTGCCAAATAAACTTTGCTTTATTAGGTCACCTGGCCATGTGACTTGTGATAAACGGTCACCTGACCACGTGATCTGACGGACTATTTCTTATAACAGAGTCGCCGGTTGAAATTCAGTGCTCGGGGGTGCGGTTTTCCTAGCCGAAATGAATTGAGGTTGATCGATAAATGTTCTACGACTTACCTGCATCTACATAACGTTATCAAGATGTCCGACGTCATTATTTTTATCGTGACGTCAGTGAACGAACGTGACGTTACGTGCAGAGTAATGAAAAATGGAGTTTTTTCCCTTATTTAAGCAAATTCAGTGACTGGATAAATAGAGTAATAGGTTAGTGACGTGGATTGAGTAAAAGTTATCCGGCTCGGCTGCGGTAATTTTCAGATTCGCCTTCGGCTCACCCGATAAATTCCTCCACCTTGCCAGATAAACTTACTCATCCACGACACTAACCTATTATTCTCTATGTACCATGCATCATTGGTTAGAGTCACATTCATAAAATGCATTGATCAGAATCAATGATAGAAAATAAAACAATTTCATGGATCGTGTTTAATTGGTGTTGGATTAACAATTGTGTGCATGCTTTAATTTCCTATCATTAAATACATGCGTCATCTTAACAATATTCATCTTTCAATGATCAGTGAAGAGCAATAAAAAAGATGTTTTATTACTTAACTGTTAGTTTTTTGTGAAAGCTTGACATTTTTATACATGCATATTGTAATTCCTTAGTTTGTTGATGTGGCATCTAATAAAATGTATTCTTTAAGCTGACATTAATTGTATTATATACTTCTAAGTTTTTATAGAAACTCATCTATAGATAACAATTTTGATTAAAGGCATTACTGCTTAATCATTTCAAGAGTATATTTATTGATCTATGAAAAATGGTTTGAAAGGGTCAGTTTTAGGATGAAGGTCAAATAGTCTCAAAATACTTATAATCATACTGGTCTTGGTTATTTTAATATTGTTTTTGGTCTCTCTGTTTGTCTGTTTGTACCAAACTTTAACCTTGCCTATAAAATCAAAACGCTTGCACCTACATTCATCAAACTTCATATGTAGGTTCCTCATGACAACCTCTACAGGACCTGTGTATTTTCAGATCAGTAGGTCAAAGGTCAAGGTCATGGTCATGGGGTCATTGTGTTTAAAAAAATTCCTACATTTCTTTTAGGATACTTCTCCTACATTTTTCATGGGATTTTGACGAAACTTTCACAGACTTGTTGTTACCAAGAACCCCGCACTCATATTCCGGGTTTTGTGATTCAATCATTTTTGACGGAATTATGGCCCTTTGTTGATTTTGTGCGATTGTAACAGCGAAATACTCTTGTTTCCTTCTTTTCTCAAGGGATTTTGATAAAACTTTCATGGAACTATTGTTATCAAGATACCCAATGCATGTTGTAAAGGTTTTATGATTTGATCCTTTTTTTAGCTCACCTGATGAATCAAATCCGTCCACATTTAGTTTGTTTACACTCTAGCATCCGCAGCTCTTAACGAATCGTGATTAAACTTGCTCACAATGTATATGGCCACAATGTCTCGGCTAAGTTCAATTATGGGTAAAATCGGACAATAACTTTTAGAGTTATGGGCCCTTGAGTTACAAAATTTGCTATATTTAGCTTGTTTACACTCTAGCGCCTTCATTTATTCACCAATCCTAATAATATTTTCAGTAAATGTGTATAACCAAAAGATCTTGAACAAGTTCGATTATGGGCGGAATCGGACCTGAACTTCAAGAGTTATGGGCCCTTGACTTAGAAAATTTGCTATATTTTAGCTTGTTTACACTCTAGCGCCTTCATTTATTCACCGATCCTAATCATATTTACAATGAATGTTTATGACCTTATGGTATTTGACAAGTTAAGTTATGGGTGGAATCAGACCAGAACTTCAAGAGTTATGGGCCCTTGGATTAGAAAATTTGCTACGTTTTAGCTTGTTTAACAGTATTATACCTTCATTGTTGGTTTTGATCTCAAAATCTACATAAAAATGGGTTAAACGAGTTGGAAACTATATTATCTGGTCATTAATTATTGTGACTTTGTTCTCAGGTGAGCGATAAAGGCCATCTTGGCCCATTATAGCTATTTGTTTATTTTGTGCATATGTAATACATACAGAAATACTATTTTGTTTGCAACTACTTTTATATTTCTCAAGGGATTTTGACCAAACTTTTATAGAACTATTGTCACCAATTTCCCAGCACATATTGTGCTGGTTTTGTGATTCGATCATTTTCGGAAGATTTATGTTTATTTTGTGTCCTAAATTTCTTCTATGATACTCATTATCACCAAGAAACCCAGCACATATATTCCAGGTTTTGTGATTGGATTGCTTTGGGCAGATTAATGGACCTTTGTTTATTTGTGCATATGTAATACTCCTCTGTGCACAACTCCTAAATTTCTCAAGGGATTTTTACCAAACTTCGATAGAACTATTGTCACCAAGTTCCCCAGTACATATTGTCAGGGTTTTGTGATTTGGTCATTTTTAGCAATTTACAGCCCTTTGTTTGTCTGTACCTAACTTTAACCTTGCCTATTAAATCAAAAGTTTACAGCCTACAAACATCAAACTTCATATCTTGGTTCATCATGACAATCTCTACAGGACCTGTGCATTTTCAAGTTTAAAGGGTACCCGGAGGGGGCATTGTGTTTTTAAAACATCTTGTTTATGTCTTCTAAATAGTTATTGACATATTATTTAGATATTTTTTTTCATTTTCATTTTTTTTGCTTATCCACCTCCTTGCTTTTTCTAATATCTTCACTAACAGCATGTTTCTTTCCTATTTTTCCTTACCCTTAGTTTTTGGGTCTGGCTTTTCTTACCCTTTTCCACTTTCATCATCAGAAAGAGGACGTAAAAGAGAAGGGGGCTGGTCCCAGAGCAACAGTATGACAAGAAATCGCAGTTCCAGTAGAGATAGGGACAATAATGGTAGCGGAGAAAGAAGAGTGTTGGGGACAGGACCTATACCAGCTGAGGGGGAAAATCTTCTGGAACGTTTAACTGTAAGAATTTTGTTTTGAATTATACCAACTTTATTGGAATTTAAACTCCTTAGATTTGTTTATTTTTGAAAAATGCTGGCATTTTGATGATGAAATGATCTTATATGTTATGTTCTATAACTCTTCATTGAGTTTATCAAAAGTATGCCCCTTTCTCTTGAATTTAAGTGATGAAAAGCTTGTACTTAAGTAATTACACTTCATTCAAATGTTCTAATTTATGAAATACCCTTTTTACTAAAGCCCATGAATCTGACCTGCATTTGATAAAGTTATACTTTTTAGCTCACCTGATTCATTAACGAATTCTTAACGAATCGAGATTAAACTTGCTCACAATGTATATGGCCACAATGTCTCGGCTAAGTTCGATTATGGGCAAAATCGGACAATAACTTTTAGAGTTATGGGCCCTTGAATTACAAAATTTGCTACATTAATTTGTTTACACTCTAGCGCCTTCATTTATTTACCAATCCTAATCATATTTTCAGTAAATGTGTATAACCAAAAGATCTTGAACAAGTTCGATTATGGGCAAAATCGGATCAAAACTTCAAGAGTTATGTGCCCTTGACTTAGAAAATTTGCTATATTTGAGTTTGTTTACACTCTAGCACATTCATTTATTCACCAATCCTAATCATATTTACAATGAATGTTTATGACCTTATGGTATTGGACAAGTTAAGTTATGGTTGGAATCGGACCAGAACTTCAAGAGTTATGGGCCCTTGACTTTGAAAATTTGCTATATTTTAGCTTGTTTACACTCTAGCGCCTTCATTTATTCACCGATCCTAATCATATTTGCAATGAATGTGTATGACCTGATGGTTTTGGACAAGTTCAGTTATGGGTGGAATCGGACCACAACAAGTTGGCCCTTGGATTAGAAAATTTGCTACGTTTTAGCTTACAAGTTTAACAGTATTATACCTTCATTGTTGGTTTTGATCTCAAAATCTACATAAAAATGAGTTTTACGAGATGGAAACTATATTACCTGGTCATTAATTATTGTCCTTTGTTCTCAGGTGAGCGATGAAGGGCCAATGTGGCCCTCTTGTTTCTTAAATTACTGATGCATTTTTAGCTCACCAGAGCACAAAGTGCTCATGGCGTGCGTGCGTGTACGTATGTATGTAATTTCTTAGTCTGATATGTACTTGAAATTTGAAAGTAAGGCCCTTTAAATGATGTTTCAGTTTTCATTGATCTTTATTTTGTCTATGATTGTAGATGTTTACAGACTTATACCTTGGAAACAGTCCTACATCAAATTCTGCTGTAACTGGGACATCTTCTGGTCTTCCACCAAGGCCACAACGTCGAGCATTTGGTAATCATGCTGCTGTGAGACAGAGAAGATTTGAAAATGAACATCGTAGGAATAACTTCTCGTTAGAAGGAAATGCCTGTACAGATGTGACATTACGTGATTTATTAAGTTAAACAAATCACTACACTACATATAATTATTATACTATTATTGTTTTGTAGTTAGACTTCTACTGTGGCATAAAGGGGACATAGGAAATATTGTATTTACCGTGTGGTAATTACCATGTGCGTAGGTGATATCTACTGCTAGCGTATGTGAAAGCTACTGCGTGCGCACGTGATAGCTACTGCATGCGCACGTAATAGCTACTACAAATTAGTGATTCCCTGACCATTATCAAAATGGCAGAGCTGACACGTATTCCTATTGGTCAGCTAGTAGCTTTCATGTACGCACGCAGTAGATATCACGTATGCACGTGGTAATTATCACATGCGCACATAGTAGTTATCACGTGCACACGCAGTAAATAAAATATTTCCTATGTCCCCTTTATGTCACCGTAGACTTCTAGGATAGTTTTTGTGTTCGTGTTATTTAGATTCATTCAATTTTCATCTCATATTTTGGGAATAAATGGTAAAAACTGTTCAACAGAATTTCTGCAACTAAAAATAAAAATGTTTTTGATTTTTAAAAATACATGTAATAAAAATGCATTTTCAGTTGAAATTTTCATATGATGAGACTGCATGGGTTTCACTACTTTTGTTAGGTGCATTACTCATTGTAAATTACTAGTAGTGTGGGCATTGCCAAAAACTCAAATTCAGTGTGTTATATTAATTTTATCAGTTAAATAATTTGTTGGTATATTATTTTTCAAAATGTTATTTAACCCTATTTTTATGTTATTGTTATTTTCATGATGCATTATTTTTCTGTCAATTATTTTTTGTTTGTTTTGACAACTAATTTAGATTGATATGCATTTATAAAATGAGTTACAGTAAAATCCCGCTATTACGACCACCTTTCGTTCTTAAGCAAAGTGGTCTAAATAGCAGGGTGGTTTTATTAGTGGAACAAGGTATTCCTTTACCCTTACCACGTTGGAACTGGTCATATGTAGGCCTATAGATCCACATACCAACATTCTGTTTGATCAATTTCATTATTTCTTTCAAACTTATTTTTTACGTTTCCGTTGATTCATGATTCATGTAGGATACAGATTTAATTAATATTTTAGCTATCAAATTGAAAATAAAACTGATTATGCGCAACATTTGAAATATTCCACATTTATAGTCATTATTTTACACAAATTTACAATTCGCAATTAACTGAATATCAGCAATTTCGGCGAATACAATACAAATTTATAACCACCAAATTCCGGAAAAACGCAAGCATTTTCATTGCAATTTTTTTATTGAATGGTACGTCCACCACAAGGAGAAATGCGCGACAAACACTTTGTCTTCATGGAGAAATATATGGCAAAGATCTTGGTTAATCCAACCAATTATCATTGACATTAATGACACAATCAAAAGCAATCAACGACACAGTTTTTTGACACTTTGTTTTCATAAAATGCAAACAGCCGACAATTAAACAATTAACGCAAGTCGATACTGTACATGTCATAAAAGTGTGGGAATGCCTGTGGTGATTATAATTAGGTGTGAAATGATGCATTGGTCCGAAACATGTGGTCGTATTGGTGGAATAGCGGGTGGTCGTATTTTCGGACAAACGACCATTAAACTTTAGAACGAAATATTCCGTTCTTTTAAAAATCAGTTGTAATAGCGGGGCAGTCGAAATTTCGGGGTGGTCTTAAGTAGGGATTTTACTGTATCTCATAAATAATTTATACTGTGCAGCTATGTGCTTCACAAATGTTAGAATGTAGTATTTATTCTGTGATTTTTAAACAGCTTAGTTTGTGTAACTAAAAACTTTGGTTTTCTATCCAATTCATGTACTCTATGTGAATTACTTGTGAAGTGTTATTAGATTTTTAGCTTACCTGGCACAAATTGCCAAGGTGAGCTATGGTGAGCTCTGTGTCCGTCGTCCATCGTGCGTCATCAACATTTTGCTTAATCAACTTCTCCTCTGAAACCACTGGGCCTAACCCGAATGTATTGAAACTTTATAGCACTCATCCTTGGATTGTCCTCTATTAGATTCCTTCAAATCTAGTTGATCAATGCAAAACTCTGGTTGCCATGGCAACCAAAAGAAAAATCTTCTAAAAACAATTGAGAAGGCCCAGAGCTAAAATTTTGGCATGTAGCATTGTCTGGTAAACCTCTATCAAATTCCTTCAAATAATGACCCACAGGTCAAAATTGGCCCCACCCAATTGAATTTATGGGTCACTTGAATTCATATATGTTTGTCTAGGATAAACTCTTCAAAAATCTTCTTCTCTGAGATCACAGGGCCCAAAGCTTGAGTAGATGTATTTCAGATGAAGCATTGCCTGGAAGACCTCTACCAATTTCCTTCTAATTGTGACCACCTTGTCAAAATTGGCCCACCCCAGGGTTACTTGATTTAACATAGGCATTCATAGGGAAATTATAAAAAAATCAAGTTTTAGCCTGATTACAAAACAGTTTAATAGAAATGTTCCTTTGGTAGTCCTCTACTAAATTTCAAGGAATTCAGAACCATTATACTAAGCAACCATCAGGAAAATATTCTTAAAAATACATGAAAAATCAATCGCTGACCTAGTTTGAAAATAATTTCACAGAAATGGTTCTTTGATAGTCCTGTACCAAAATTTCTCAAGGAATTACAATTCATTTCTAACTTTGGTTGCCATAGCATCCAATTTGAAAATATTATCAAAAGTTCTTTAGAAAATACCAAGGACTTATATACATACATGGATTCTCAACTTCCGTATTAATAAGTAAAAGTAATCAAATCCCACGGTAATGACACGTGAATCAATGGGATTTCATGCTCTTGTTTACAATAGCGAAAATATCCATGGTAATCGCGGAGACAAAAGGATTATAATTGATGTCCGCCATCTTGGAATTTAAAATGTTCGACCGATGCCTTTTTCAATGCATATACTTAGACATTGTGGATTATAATGTATCTCAATATATTTAAGGAATTTGTTGCATCCTTAACCAATTTCCCGTGCCCAATTGCCAGAGTTTTTTTAGTATAATCAAGTTCATAAACACCCGATTAACAACTGTCTGAAATTGCCGAGTATATATAGCAATGCATTGTGGGATCGTCTCTCGATATCGTTTGAGCTATTTTTAGCTGTTGCGAATCCATGTATGTATATAAGTCCTTGAAAATACTAAGAAGCATTTTATTTAAATTGGTACTCCTTTTAGCAACCAGTGACTGACTCCCTAGCAACAGTTGATTTCCTTAGCAGACCTGATTTAAAATAAATATCACACCAGTAACCTCTATCAATAAGCATTAAAACTGGAACACAACCTGTTCACCTTGTCCATGTGAACGATACAGGGCTATCATGGCCCTCTTGTTTATTGAATTATCAATATTGAGAACAACAATTAAATGTTGCCATCTAAAATACACATGGAAGATGTGCACATATGTGTTAAACATTTGTCAACTTAAAAACTACCTAACTTATTTATAAATTATGTTTTTACATTACAAATATCAAATAAAATTGTTGCACATTATCCCTTAGAACTGCCAAAAATGCATCTTCAAATGCTCTTGTTCAATAATTTCAAATAACAGCATTAAGTTAGCAACAAAGATGTTGATATTATACATGTACATCCGTAATCATTCTTCAGTTAATTGCTTAATTATGTGACAACTTTTCTTAGTAAGGATAATTAATGTTGATACAGTATTAAACTGCTGCAAGGTTATATTTGTACATTTTTGTACAATCACCTATATATTTATATGTAAATGCTGTGATATATATTGTCTTAATTGTTCTAGTATAAAGTTACACTTTGAGGTGTTGGGTCTGATACACTGCTTGTGTTTCATTTGTTTGGTGATCAATCTTAGAAAATAATTCTGTAATTTTATATGTATTGCTCAAATCTTTTATTTTTACATATATAAAATTTATAATACATATGCTGCAATATTGGTGATCTGTATTTCATCACAATTTGGTTGCTATCCTAGTATTTGTCAGTATTTGGGTAGTATGTTTTATAAAAGAGTATGCATGTATTGTTGAGCTTTTGTGATATTGTTCCAGTATTGAATACTATTAAATGCATTGTGTATTCTTTATATGTTGATACTTTTAAATGGAATTAGTCAGTTATCTGCTTTTATAAAATTGGTTATCATGACTTAAGATTGTTGTATGATTAAATCATGAGAACTAGGATCAGTGTATGTTGAACCGGATGTCCGCTGTTTAGTCATACCCTGTTGGTTCTTGATGTGAAGTTCTTGATTCATTCATAGCTCAATAACTACCTTATCATCCCTTCACAAGCAGTGTATGACAGGGACACAAAGCAAGCTGCAAGATCACATTATACATACTACTATAATATGCTACACATGATACTTACTGAATGTGATTAGCTGTGGAACAGTGGTAGATGTATTTGTACAAGGCAACGGGAGAGGATGTGACTAGAAATCAAATCTCATTTAGTACTACCACATTGTTTTATTCATGCGAAGGTGAACATGACTGAGGCCAAAGTTGGGTGCATTGGACATGATCTACTTATACAGAAGAAAAACATCAAGCACAGAGTAAATTATGTTAGAATAAAAAAATGAATAAGAATTTGCTTATAACATAAAAATGCAATGATTATCGTAAAATAGCAAGGTGTTATTGGTGTAATACATGATAACAGCGAGAATAGTGTTGTTAGGTCAATAAAATCGAGTATTTTTCACGATAATACAATTCTTACGAAACGCCTAACTACGTGGGTAATCGCTAAAGAGACATCAGCAGAGCGATGACACCAGTGGAGGCAGGTTCCGTTATACTCCGTAACTCCGCCTACTAGATAGACAAAGTACGGAATACCGGGCCCCGTCTTACGAAATGAACTTATTTGCGAGACAGATTTGCCTATAGAAGAATATCAATAAATAATCATTATAACCGATTTTTTAAAACTTATAATCAATCCGCTGAAATTAAGGCGTTTTTATAATTATAGAGTCAAATGTGTAGGTATGAGTATACTATAAGCTTGAACAGAGTTCAAGTGGACATCCAGTGAGGGTAGGTAACTTAATTAATTCAAAATATTTTACTGTTCAAAGTTGACATCCAATGAGGGTAGGTGCCTTAGTTTAATATATCTTACTGTTTAAAATGGACATCCAGTGGGGTAGGTGCATTAGTTAAATATATCTTACTGCTTAAAATGGACATCCAGTGAGGGTAGGTGCCTTAGTTTAATATATCTTACTGTTTAAAATGGACATCCAGTGAGGGTAGGTGACTTAATTCAATGTATTTAACCGTTAAAATGTACATCCAGTAAGGGTAGGTGCATTAGTTAAATATATCTTACTGCTTAAAATGGACATCCAGTGAGGGTAGGTGCCTTAGTTTAATATATCTTACTGTTTAAAATGGACATCCAGTGAGGGTAGGTGCATTAGTTAAATATATCTTACTGTTAAAATTGGACACCCAGTGAGGGGAGGTGCCTTAATTTTATGTATCTTACCATTGAAAATGAATATCCAGTGAGGGTAGGTGTCTTGTTTTAATATAAATTTCTGTTTAAAATGGACATCCAGTGAGGGTAGGTGACTTAATTCAATGTATTTAACCTTTAAAAATGTACATCCAGTGAGGGTAGGTGCATTAGTTAAATATATCTTACTGTTGAAAATGGACATCCAATGAGGGTAGGTGCCTTAATTAATATATTTTATTGTTAAAAGAGGACATCCAGTGAGGGTAGGTGCCTAAATTGTTCAGTTGTTAAGTATATTTTACCGTCAATAATGGAATAAGAAGTTCATTTCGAGAGACGGAGTCCGGTAC
Organism: Lutraria lutraria; assembly: GCA_964023205.1. Taxonomy (NCBI): domain Eukaryota; kingdom Metazoa; phylum Mollusca; class Bivalvia; order Venerida; family Mactridae; genus Lutraria; species Lutraria lutraria. The sequence continues at coordinate 42,793,268 of OZ026834.1, read as the reverse complement.
TCCATACTTTTTATTTCTTACAAGAAGGCGGAGTTACGGAATTTAACGGAACTTACCTCTACTGGTGTCCCCGCTCTGCTGGTGTCTCTTTAGCGATTACCAGTTTTTGTTACATGTACATATGTGTATTGAATGTTGTCATTTTACGAAACGTCATCGACCCAGGTTGTTATACTTATATTCATCAATTGTTTTAGCGAAAGTTGCATTATGATTCAATGAACGAATATGATTCAATTTTAACGCTGGGTACTTGATAGTCGAAGAGTCTTTGACGATGATACGTTTGCATTGCACGACGAAATAAAAAAGACCAATTTAGTTATGGGACCCAGAACTAGGTACTAGACATTCCATTAGGATTTCTACCCTACACGGAAGAAGAAGAAAGTCCTTCTTAATAATATGTCAGCTTCAGCGAACTGATAAAAACTAAAAAAAAACGCCCATTAATTAGCTTGTCATCCACTCTTGAAATCACTTCTCTCAATGGTCAATACACAGTCACAGGTGCTTGATACGTTACATGTAGTATTTTATTATGTAGCATATATGTAGTAATCTTAAGTAGCATTAATAGTAATTTCTACATGTGTGTGTGTCAACTACCTCGTCATGCTTAGACATTTTTTTTTCGAAAAAAAAAATGTTTGTGTCAGTCCCCTATGTTTACAACATAATAATTATAATCATGTGCTGTACCAGTTAAATTTACACAAGATAGTATTTGACATTGTAGATATCTGCATGAATAACGTTCGCTCTATCAGTTATTTTGCTTTAATAATGTAGGGTACCGATAATGTACAGTAAAACCTTGTTATCTCGAGGAGTCAGCGGATAAACCTGGTGCTCGTGATAAACGGGTTTTTGTTCATTGAATAAAAAAACCACTGTGTATCATGTGCGTTAGTAAGCAGTGATAATACAAAATGCTTACGTAAAATGTACACCATAATGTATAAGTCTGTATATAAGATGCAAATGTATGTTCATTAAATGTATACAAAAATTTAAAATCGATATGCATTGATTGTTTAATCCATAAAATATGTTTGTGTGTTTTATCAGCTCTGCAATACCATGTCCGAAAATCGTATTATTGACATACGGTGAAACATAATAGTAACACACCATGTTATGTCAATGTCATATACATGTATGTCTAAATCTGATAAAAATGAGCCCTTCACTGGATTACTCAGATTATGTTTTTTTGACATTTTTTCTGTTTATTGATAGCAGTAAGTGAATCATAGATTTATCTGCGTATGTATTGGTGTTGTTTAGTATCTACTTTTCAATCTTGTAATAATTAAGTTCTCACAATAAATCAAATTCTAAAACATTCTAAAACTGATGTTAAAAAATGGACTACAAACTTGCAACAAACAAATCAAGTTTCATTGTCATTTGAAGTCACAACTGAAATGTGCATTGTCCAATTTTAACGAGGTGTGAAAATCAAACTACTCGATTAAGATTTGTTATTTTATTGTCCTATTTAAACGACGTGTAGAAAAAAGGGCGTTCACTGGTCAAATGCAGATGTGAACAATATCCAACATGACACTCGATCCTCTAGATAATCATGGTAATTAATGCTTAAAATTAAGTCAATGGACTGTGATATGTGCTCGAGATATCGAGATAATGATGCTCGTAATAAACATGGAAATTTATGTACACAATAAAGAACAGAAAGTACCGGGACTTCAAGATCTACTCGAGATAAGTCTAGTGCTCGAGTCTCGTGATATCTATGCTTGTAATAACAAAGTTTTACTGTATGTCATCTGGCCTATTCTGGGCCCAGTGTATGTATATATTGTATATTGGGGCCATTAGCCTGATTAGGACACCATACCATCAGGCTAGAGGTTTGCAATCAAGGAAAATAAAGGCCTGTTCAATGTTGAGTTATACTAATTTCTATTTATCAAATTACAGCAATGAGTGAAATCAGAAAAAGAAAACATTCAGAAGTTGAATCAGCAGTGTGGACGGAATCCAAACATTTTCATGGTAAATAGTAGTGGTGCAATGATATATACACGGGTATATTCTGATACAGCGTGGGTCCGATATGTACAACATCCATGTACTGCGATATTTTTAATATGGCGGCGGGCGGGAGGGTGTCAAACTGGCAGTGTCCGGTCAATAACATAAGTTCTGATTAACTAATCTTGACTAAACTTGGTATCTAGGATCCTTGAGTGAAAACCTACCTTGGTAATGTATTTGGGATCTGTGGGGTCAAGGTCACTGTTACTAAAAATAGAAAATCAGTGTCCGGTCAATAACTTAAGTTTGGAATGACCAATGTTGACTAAACATGGTATTTAACATCATTAATCGGACAAACGAACGTTTAATCGATTAACCGTTTACATCCCTAGTGAAAATGACTTACTCTAACAAATGAAAGTAACTATCTTGCATCGTTCCATGTTTTGAATGTTATACATAACTCCCTACTGCCATTACAGATAAAGGAAAGAAACGCAAGCGTGAAGAAACCAAGTTGAGACGTCTGTGTGGATCGCATCATGATCGCCATGACAGATCATCAAGTTCATCATCAACATCGTCATCTTCATCAACAACATCTTCATCAACATCTTCTTCCTCTAGTGATTCAGATTCATGTTCAGGTACAGCATTTAGACTACTTGTCTCTGACTTTTATTTCTGTCCTAAAATTTTTGTTTATGACCTTTTTAAGCAGAAAAGATGCTGCTTGTGTTTATACTGTTCTGGTAAAAAAGTATTTAAAACAAAAACTGATGATTATTTGTAAACATCGATATACAGTAAAACCTCGATTATCCGAACACCGATTATCCGAATACCCGGTATTATCCGAATAAAATCTACAGTCCCGATTGTGTCTCTATATATTTCAACTACAACGAACCCCGGTTATACGAATAGGATTTTACGAATACCTGGTGTAATCCAAATACATTATTTGGTCTCTGAAGTTACGAATGCGCGTATTTTCACACCTATTATTCGAAATCGTTAATTGATAACAATGGCCGATTGAGAATCAACTGTCGTGTGACAAACAATGTGTAACATCAATTCATACACAAAACGTGTCATTAGTTTAATTATCGTTAAGTTGACCATATTGTTTTTGTTTTATACTAATGGATCGAGACAAATATTTCACTGTGATCTCGGGTATAATAAATTAATATTCAATGTGATCTGTATGAAATTATTTGCTTTTCAGCGTCATTCAAAATTTAAAAACACAAACAAAACTAACTAGAATATGATGATTTAGTGAAAAAATGTACCAAACATAAAAACATTATGTCTTCGATTCTTTAATTGTTTTAGAATGTGACGATAGTAATGCCTAGTCGATCATTAGTAAGTGAAGTGAGAATGACATTGTGTCGGATTGTGTTCTGCATAATTCTTAAATGCGCGGCTATAGATTTAACAATAATTATTGTTTTATTTGTTAACTCATATACATTCATAAAACAAGGATAAATAATAAATGTTTCTTATACGAGTACATTTTATTTTATTCTTATTATCAGAGACATAGATCTATATCACTCACGTAACGTCATGTTTGCTTACGAGAGTTAACTCCCTTGCAATATACAGACAGTACGGAATTTATCGTTTCCAACCAGTACATCATACTGAAATGGATTATTTGAAACCATGGATTATCCGAATGATTTTTCAGGGCCCAACGACATTCGAATAATCAGGGTTTTACCGTATGTTAGCTCATAGCAAATTTCATGCTGCTGTAATTCATATTCTAATTATAACATTTCTGCTGATTTGTGAATAGGTAAATTTTGCTAAATGCTAAGATATAGGATGGCTTACTTTATCCATGTAGTCACAATTTTAGGTTTTATTGTTTGTTTTGTTTTGTGTGCTATGCAGATGAGAAAGACAAAAAGAAAAGTAAGCAGAAAAGAAAAGAAAAACACAAAAAGGTAATTTTGAATCATTAATGATCTTATGTTATAAACTTTTGTATTACATGATGAGGTTCCACTCCAAGTTGTGTGTCCTGTTCAAATAGTCCTCAGTGTCTCATTACTACATATTCTTTGGAATTAATTTCATTGTGAAGGTCATTTATTTGACAGAATACAGAAATTTTGTGAGTTCAGGCCTTAGTCAGGGTGGATAAGGTTTGATAAAGAAATTATAATATATTTTATTGAAACAAATTTGTACAGTATAAGCCCTGAAACCTGGACTCACAGAAAATTGGAATCCTCTGAATATCAGACAACGTTTTAAGTTCAATTTGTTTTCCCAATGTATCAAAAGTTCTCTGAAAACTGGAATTATCAGACAGACTTTTGGCCTTGTCAGGCAAGCATCTGGTATGCAGGGATTTTTGTGTATATTGCTTGTTTTATATTCATTGTCTATTGTTCCTTTTTATGGATACCTATCTGTGGCTGTGATACCATGGTGGCGTCTTCAACTTTGGTCTGGTTCTCAACTGATACTATGCAAAATATTTATTGAAATTTGTACTATATATGGATGGATGGATGGATAGAAGAAAAGTAAGAGAAGAAAAAGCATGGATGAAAAAGGACCTGTCAAATTATCTAAGGTAGGCAAACATATGACAGTCTTTGGGAAGAGCTCTGTACATCAGATCCAGAGAAGGGTTTTTTAGCTGACATGTCACAAAGTGACAGGGTGAGCTTGTAGGATCAGTCTCCGTCCGGCGTCGAAGACCTTTATGTTGTGAACACACTAGGGGTCACATTTTAGCCCAATTTTAGCAAAACTGGGTCAGAACGTCAATATCGACAAAATCTCGGACGAGTTAGATATTTGGCCATTTGGGGTCAAAAACTAGGTCACCAGGGCCAAATAAGGGAAAACCTTGTTAACACTTTAGAAATCACTGTTTTGATTGGATCTTCATGAAACTTTGTCAGAATGTTAATTTCAATAATATGTAGGTCAAGTTTGATAATGGGTCATCTGCGATCAAAAACCGAGGTGACTAGGGCAAATTGCTGGAAAACCTTGTGAACACTCTAGAAGTCACTGTTTTGATTGGATCATCATGAAACCTTGTCAGAATGTTTGTCTTCATAATATCTTGGACGAGTTTGAACATGTGTCATCTTGGGTCAGAAACTAGGTCGCTAGGTCAAATCTTATGAAAAACAATGTTAACACTGTAGATTTCACAGTTGTTATTGGATCTTCTACAAACCTTGTCAAAATGTATGCCTCAATAATATGTGGGTCAAGGTCGAATATGGGTCATCCGGGGTCAAAAACTGGGTCACCAGGTCAAATCTTATGTAAAATTCTTGTAAAAGCTCTAAATTGCATGGTTTTAATTGGATCTTGGCCAAACTTTGTCTGATTGTTCATCTCAATGACATTAAGGATAAGTTCAAATATGGTCATCTAGGGTCAAAAACTAGGTCACGAGGTCAAATCTAAGAAAACCTTATTAATAATGTACAATGTAGATGTCAAAGTTTGATTGTATCTTCACCTAACCTTGTCAGAATATTTGTTTTAATAATATGTAAGACAAATTCGAACATATGTCATCTGGGGCCAAAAACTAGGTCACAAGGTCAAATATTAGGAAAACCTTGTCTATGCTGTAGTTTTCATGGTTTTGATTGGATCTTCACCAAATTTTGTCAGAATGTTTGTCTTATTTATATGTAGGACAAGTTGTAACATGGGTCATCTGGGGTAAAAAACTAGGTCACCGGTTCAAACCAAAGTTTTAATGAGTGAACAGTGATTGTCATGTGAGCCATATAGGGCCATCTTGGCCCTCTTGTTTAAGTCGAGTCTGGTGATTTTCACATCTTACATATTACATGTTTTATAGGTGGTTCTTCAGACAGAATTGAAAAACTCTTACCTTGGTAGTTTTGATAAAAAGTCTAACTAAATAAGAGTAAAATTCTGTAAAAAATAGATTATTACAAATACATGTACAATAAAAATAATGGAAACATGCAAACAGAGAGTGACTGACTAAAAAAAGTGTGGTATATCTCTCATGTAACTTATTGATATCAATAAATTAAGTGTTATTATTGTTAATGCTTGAAGTATTTTAATATATTTTCAGATAATTAAAGGCAAACATAGCAAGAAAAGTAAGCATGGAGACAGGAGTATTGTATCTGGTAAAAAGATTCATAGAAAACTGAAGAAATCTAAAGTTGATAAACAGGTATAGTCTATATTATGTAATTATGTTTATTGCATCCGGCTAATAATTTACTAATTCCTACCAGTAAGGCATGAAAAATTATTTGTTTCTGGTTACCCAACATACTTAATTTTTACTGGCAACGCTAATCTTTTTAAACAGGTTTTCACAAAGTGAAACTGGTTATAAGAATGCCAAATATGGCGGGCGGGAGGGTGTCAAACAGGCGGTGTCCGGTCAATAACTTAAGTTCTGATTAACTAATCCTGACTAAACTTGGTATCTAGGATCCTTGAATGAAAACCTAGCTTGGGGTTGTATTTGGGATCTGTGGGGTCAAGGTCACTGTTACTAAAAATAGAAAATCAGTGTCCGGTCAATAACTTAAGTTTGGAATGACCAATGTTGACTAAACATGGTATTTAACATCATTAATCGGACAAACGAACGTTTAATCGATTAACCGTTTACATCCCTAGTGAAAATGACTTACTCTAACAAATGAAAGTAACTATCTTGCATCGTTCCATGTTTTGAATGTTATACATAACTCCCTACTGCCATTACAGATAAAGGAAAGAAACGCAAGCGTGAAGAAACCAAGTTGAGACGTCTGTGTGGATCGCATCATGATCGCCATGACAGATCATCAAGTTCATCATCAACATCGTCATCTTCATCAACAACATCTTCATCAACATCTTCTTCCTCTAGTGATTCAGATTCATGTTCAGGTACAGCATTTAGACTACTTGTCTCTGACTTTTATTTCTGTCCTAAAATTTTTGTTTATGACCTTTTTAAGCAGAAAAGATGCTGCTTGTGTTTATACTGTTCTGGTAAAAAAGTATTTAAAACAAAAACTGATGATTATTTGTAAACATCGATATACAGTAAAACCTCGATTATCCGAACACCGATTATCCGAATACCCGGTATTATCCGAATAAAATCTACAGTCCCGATTGTGTCTCTATATATTTCAACTACAACGAACCCCGGTTATACGAATAGGATTTTACGAATACCTGGTGTAATCCAAATACATTATTTGGTCTCTGAAGTTACGAATGCGCGTATTTTCACACCTATTATTCGAAATCGTTAATTGATAACAATGGCCGATTGAGAATCAACTGTCGTGTGACAAACAATGTGTAACATCAATTCATACACAAAACGTGTCATTAGTTTAATTATCGTTAAGTTGACCATATTGTTTTTGTTTTATACTAATGGATCGAGACAAATATTTCACTGTGATCTCGGGTATAATAAATTAATATTCAATGTGATCTGTATGAAATTATTTGCTTTTCAGCGTCATTCAAAATTTAAAAACACAAACAAAACTAACTAGAATATGATGATTTAGTGAAAAAATGTACCAAACATAAAAACATTATGTCTTCGATTCTTTAATTGTTTTAGAATGTGACGATAGTAATGCCTAGTCGATCATTAGTAAGTGAAGTGAGAATGACATTGTGTCGGATTGTGTTCTGCATAATTCTTAAATGCGCGGCTATAGATTTAACAATAATTATTGTTTTATTTGTTAACTCATATACATTCATAAAACAAGGATAAATAATAAATGTTTCTTATACGAGTACATTTTATTTTATTCTTATTATCAGAGACATAGATCTATATCACTCACGTAACGTCATGTTTGCTTACGAGAGTTAACTCCCTTGCAATATACAGACAGTACGGAATTTATCGTTTCCAACCAGTACATCATACTGAAATGGATTATTTGAAACCATGGATTATCCGAATGATTTTTCAGGGCCCAACGACATTCGAATAATCAGGGTTTTACCGTATGTTAGCTCATAGCAAATTTCATGCTGCTGTAATTCATATTCTAATTATAACATTTCTGCTGATTTGTGAATAGGTAAATTTTGCTAAATGCTAAGATATAGGATGGCTTACTTTATCCATGTAGTCACAATTTTAGGTTTTATTGTTTGTTTTGTTTTGTGTGCTATGCAGATGAGAAAGACAAAAAGAAAAGTAAGCAGAAAAGAAAAGAAAAACACAAAAAGGTAATTTTGAATCATTAATGATCTTATGTTATAAACTTTTGTATTACATGATGAGGTTCCACTCCAAGTTGTGTGTCCTGTTCAAATAGTCCTCAGTGTCTCATTACTACATATTCTTTGGAATTAATTTCATTGTGAAGGTCATTTATTTGACAGAATACAGAAATTTTGTGAGTTCAGGCCTTAGTCAGGGTGGATAAGGTTTGATAAAGAAATTATAATATATTTTATTGAAACAAATTTGTACAGTATAAGCCCTGAAACCTGGACTCACAGAAAATTGGAATCCTCTGAATATCAGACAACGTTTTAAGTTCAATTTGTTTTCCCAATGTATCAAAAGTTCTCTGAAAACTGGAATTATCAGACAGACTTTTGGCCTTGTCAGGCAAGCATCTGGTATGCAGGGATTTTTGTGTATATTGCTTGTTTTATATTCATTGTCTATTGTTCCTTTTTATGGATACCTATCTGTGGCTGTGATACCATGGTGGCGTCTTCAACTTTGGTCTGGTTCTCAACTGATACTATGCAAAATATTTATTGAAATTTGTACTATATATGGATGGATGGATGGATAGAAGAAAAGTAAGAGAAGAAAAAGCATGGATGAAAAAGGACCTGTCAAATTATCTAAGGTAGGCAAACATATGACAGTCTTTGGGAAGAGCTCTGTACATCAGATCCAGAGAAGGGTTTTTTAGCTGACATGTCACAAAGTGACAGGGTGAGCTTGTAGGATCAGTCTCCGTCCGGCGTCGAAGACCTTTATGTTGTGAACACACTAGGGGTCACATTTTAGCCCAATTTTAGCAAAACTGGGTCAGAACGTCAATATCGACAAAATCTCGGACGAGTTAGATATTTGGCCATTTGGGGTCAAAAACTAGGTCACCAGGGCCAAATAAGGGAAAACCTTGTTAACACTTTAGAAATCACTGTTTTGATTGGATCTTCATGAAACTTTGTCAGAATGTTAATTTCAATAATATGTAGGTCAAGTTTGATAATGGGTCATCTGCGATCAAAAACCGAGGTGACTAGGGCAAATTGCTGGAAAACCTTGTGAACACTCTAGAAGTCACTGTTTTGATTGGATCATCATGAAACCTTGTCAGAATGTTTGTCTTCATAATATCTTGGACGAGTTTGAACATGTGTCATCTTGGGTCAGAAACTAGGTCGCTAGGTCAAATCTTATGAAAAACAATGTTAACACTGTAGATTTCACAGTTGTTATTGGATCTTCTACAAACCTTGTCAAAATGTATGCCTCAATAATATGTGGGTCAAGGTCGAATATGGGTCATCCGGGGTCAAAAACTGGGTCACCAGGTCAAATCTTATGTAAAATTCTTGTAAAAGCTCTAAATTGCATGGTTTTAATTGGATCTTGGCCAAACTTTGTCTGATTGTTCATCTCAATGACATTAAGGATAAGTTCAAATATGGTCATCTAGGGTCAAAAACTAGGTCACGAGGTCAAATCTAAGAAAACCTTATTAATAATGTACAATGTAGATGTCAAAGTTTGATTGTATCTTCACCTAACCTTGTCAGAATATTTGTTTTAATAATATGTAAGACAAATTCGAACATATGTCATCTGGGGCCAAAAACTAGGTCACAAGGTCAAATATTAGGAAAACCTTGTCTATGCTGTAGTTTTCATGGTTTTGATTGGATCTTCACCAAATTTTGTCAGAATGTTTGTCTTATTTATATGTAGGACAAGTTGTAACATGGGTCATCTGGGGTAAAAAACTAGGTCACCGGTTCAAACCAAAGTTTTAATGAGTGAACAGTGATTGTCATGTGAGCCATATAGGGCCATCTTGGCCCTCTTGTTTAAGTCGAGTCTGGTGATTTTCACATCTTACATATTACATGTTTTATAGGTGGTTCTTCAGACAGAATTGAAAAACTCTTACCTTGGTAGTTTTGATAAAAAGTCTAACTAAATAAGAGTAAAATTCTGTAAAAAATAGATTATTACAAATACATGTACAATAAAAATAATGGAAACATGCAAACAGAGAGTGACTGACTAAAAAAAGTGTGGTATATCTCTCATGTAACTTATTGATATCAATAAATTAAGTGTTATTATTGTTAATGCTTGAAGTATTTTAATATATTTTCAGATAATTAAAGGCAAACATAGCAAGAAAAGTAAGCATGGAGACAGGAGTATTGTATCTGGTAAAAAGATTCATAGAAAACTGAAGAAATCTAAAGTTGATAAACAGGTATAGTCTATATTATGTAATTATGTTTATTGCATCCGGCTAATAATTTACTAATTCCTACCAGTAAGGCATGAAAAATTATTTGTTTCTGGTTACCCAACATACTTAATTTTTACTGGCAACGCTAATCTTTTTAAACAGGTTTTCACAAAGTGAAACTGGTTATAAGAATGCCAAATATGGCGGGCGGGAGGGTGTCAAACAGGCGGTGTCCGGTCAATAACTTAAGTTCTGATTAACTAATCCTGACTAAACTTGGTATCTAGGATCCTTGAATGAAAACCTAGCTTGGGGTTGTATTTGGGATCTGTGGGGTCAAGGTCACTGTTACTAAAAATAAAAATCAGTGTCCGGTCAGTAACTTAACTTTGGAATGCATTTATTCACCAATCCTAATCATATTTACAATGAATATGTATGACCATACGGCCTTGGACAAGTTCAATTATGGGTGGAATCGGACCACAACTTCAAGAGTTATGGGCCCTTGGATTAGAAGATTTGCTACGTTTTAGCTTGTTTATCAATATTATACCTTCATTGTTGATTTTGATCTCAAAATCTAAGTAAAAATGGGTTATATGAGATGGAAACTATATTACCTGGTCATTAATTATAGTGCCTTTGTTCTCAGGTGAGCGATCAAGGGCCATCTTGGCCCTCTTGTTTTAGATCATATTAGATCTACTTTTGTTTCAGCCTCAAACATTTATTTTTCAAACATTTTTAAGTACAATTCTAAGCATTGACATTTATTAGGCTAAGTTTAAGTGACTATTTAACGCTAAAAATCATTTCCTTGATGTTTAGGTTTTGTGTTTGCATCAATAATGTACAAAATGTAATTGACTTTGACTGAGTATATTTAGGCAAAAAGAATAAGTTGTGTTTCTGTATACCTGTCCAAAATATAAGGTAGTAGGATGTAAAACTTCTTTTCTAAAATGTTGATACATTTGTTGCATAACATATATTTTTGTTAAATCAAATTTCTAAAGGGGCATGCCCTGGAACTGCTTTGTCTTGGTTTTCATACACCAAAAATGTGTTTATCACTTGTAAAACCAATTATTACCGAAAAGTCAAAGAAGAATGTGCGTTCAAAAAATGACCGTATAACGTGCACGTTGTTATTTGTATGTCGGTTTGAATAAAAGGCTGTCAGCCTTTTATTGCAGGTTTTTTTCTCGATATTTTGGGAATATGACCCATACCCTTGGGATTTGGAATTTTCGCGGTGTTTTAATCAAAATTCGGAAAAAATGTATAACTACAATTTTGCAATGTTTAACTTATTCTTCTTATTCTCCCATAGAACAGTAGTAGAATTAGGTATTTACTACCAATAGTGATGTTAATGAACTTATATAATTAATAAATTTTTTTGGGGGGGATTTGGAATTTTTGTCTGTGAATTGGGAAAAAAAGATACTATTTTCCATTGGGAATATGACCGAAATTCAGCTATAAAATCGCCCCCAAAAAATCCCTGCATTGATGACAATGATATTTCCGATTTGTCTGAGAATTTAACTGAGCATGCGCGCTGCCTTTCAAGCAGCGAAACAATGATATTTACCTATAATTGATCGATAGATAAGCTTTATGTCGCAAAAATTAACATAACATCAGCAATACTTATCATTTCACAGTTTGTAGACATTTTTTCCGCTATGTTTTTGGTTTTGACAGATCCCGAAAGTTCCAGGGCATGCGCCTTTAAGAACTCTTGGTTCGGTACCAAAATCTTCTAATCCAAAACTTGTTTTCTGGCCTTATATTTGTAATGTTTATAGCTTTGTATAAATTATTTGATTTGTTGTATTTAGGCAATTTATTCTATCTAATTGAATTTTATTCTCAGCTTGACAAGAGTAGACAGGATCGGCTCAGCTTTCTCAATGCCACTATGTGAAAGTCTAGATGAAAGGAAGTAACTCTTATTCTTACATGTGAAAGAGAATAATGTTACTTTTGTTTTTGTGTGTTAAAAATAAAATTATTGAACAATACATATTATAAAATATTTGAGTGTTTGTGTTATTATGTGTCACTATGGATGCTATAATATTTTATCTAAGTATAAATAAATGCATTAAATTAATTTTGTTTACAAATGAACTCTCATTTGCAGTTGTCTCCCTTCTGCCATCGGAATGCATGCCATCACAAACGAATTAATCTTCATGTATTATCAGGGACTCTGCATTACCCTGGTACGACATAAGATTAACTATGTTAGAAGGTGAATTAATTCATGAAAAAAGTTAACTAAGCTGATTTGGTTAATACAAGAATGTTAGTTTGTTAAAGAATTAAATAAGTGTGGAAGTTTAAACCTAACAATCACATAATGATTTCAAGAACTTAACTTTGAAATTGAAGACGTCTGACATCTGTGACTCATAGAACAGGGTGTCCACGGTCAGGGAAAAGGTCAGGGAATTTTGGAATTTAAGAAAAAGTCAGGGAAAAGTCAGGAAATTTTGAAAGGACAAATCTATGAATGATAAAACATGAAGAAAAAAGGCTAAGGCAGTTTCTTTAATGTAATAATAATATTATTATTATGAAGGAAACGTAAACTGTACTACAAGATTGTGTCTGTCTTGTGTAACATTTTGTACCACAAATCAATAAATATACCCTACTTAAGAAAATAGTGTAATTCTTCTCATTTTCAATACTTACGGCTATGGGTTCTTTGTTTTGTAGCACTTAATATTTTGTCATGCTTATTAAGAATTTCAACTTTACTTTCACTTAATGTCTACAAGTTATTAGAAGTCAACATTTGTAACTGATATATATACATTTAATTACTTAGCATATGCATGGATTGCTTAAATAATGTGATATTATTAGAGCTATATATGTTAAGCTCTCTGTAACTGTACAAACTATATGCATGCATGTTAAAATATGTGGTAGCTAAAACATTCTTCTTTGCTTGTATTAGACAAATTTCATTTTAGTTTTTATATGATTGACCAATTATTCTATGAGTTATAGCATATTGTGGATTAGCATGCCAATGATGGACAAAATAAAAAACACAACCAGTAAACTGTCCCAATATACCACCTTGACCAAGATTTAGTTATTGTATTATTACAGTAAACAAGGCAAGTTTGAAGTAAACCCTCAATATTTTCTGTCTGCCGAGTCAAGTCATTAGAAACAGAAAAGTGTAACGTCTTGTAGAGAAATACCTGGGACCAATCCTGAAAATATCTATGAGAATTATGTTGAGTACTTAAAGTCGTCCTTCGGCAATTTTATTTGACACAGCTGTCTTAATATCTAAGTTGCTTGACAAGTTGCCATTTAGTTCCTTAAGTAGCAAGGGGGTTGTTGTCAAAAGTAGAAGATATGCATAGTACTGAAGTTCGGTTATATGAGATTTTCTGGGGTAGTGCATTAGCCTGAGTCAACGGGGACCAGTTCATGGAATTAGTGAGTGATTACTTCCCTTAGTTCATACGTTACTCCATCAAGTTTCAGCAATACATTCATTTTATATAATTATGTTCTCTGCCACATTGGTATCCCATCCTATGATTCATTTTATATATGTTCTCTGCCACATTGGTATCCCATCCTATGATTCATTTTATATATGTTCTCTGCCACATTGGTATCCCATCCTAAGATTCGTTTTATATATGTTCTCTGCCACATTGGTATCCCATCCTAAGATATACTTTATATATGTTCTCTGCCACATTGGTATCCCATCCTATGATTCATTTTATATATGTTCTCTGCCACATTGGTATCCCATCCTATGATTCATTTTATATATGTTCTCTGCCACATTGGTATCCCATCCTATGATTCATTTTATATATGTTCTCTGCCACATTGGTATCCCATCCTAAGATTCATTTTATATATGTTCTCTGCCACATTGGTATCCCATCCTAAGATTCGTTTTATATATGTTCTCTGCCACATTGGTATCCCATCCTAAGATATACTTTATATATGTTCTCTGCCACATTGGTATCCCATCCTATGATTCATTTTATATATGTTCTCTGCCACATTGGTATCCCATCCTATGATTCATTTTATATATGTTCTCTGCCACATTGGTATCCCATCCTAAGATTCATTTTATATATGTTCTCTGCCACATTGGTATCCCATCCTATGATTCATTTTATATATGTTCTCTGCCACATTGGTATCCCATCCTATGATTCATTTTATATATGTTCTCTGCCACATTGGTATCCCATCCTAAGATATACTTTTACACCGCCTTATTTTAGCTGTAAAATAGCTCGCCTGTTCATTTTGAGTATAGAAAAAACACAAAATAATGATAGACCTAATAACTTAACATACTCGTTTAACGCTGGTTTTCTAACTTGCATCCATTTCATGACCAAATCGGAGTGTACTGCTAGTTGTGATGCCGGCAACATGGCATGTCAAAGAGAGCATTCAATGGAATGAATAAATGAAAAAAACTCCTGCCGACCACTATAATAATAATCTGCATTTAATGTTTATTTTCACGGTTTTGTACATGCATCAGTAATTGAATGCGTATTGTGTCATTGTCATCAAGGACTCGTTTTTCAGTTTAGATCTGTTTACAGTGCAAAACCTCTTCAAAGCGACCCCCTTTGGGAGTAGCAAAATTATATTGTTGTTGCTCTAGAAAGGTTGAATTAATAGTTAAATCGCGCAGTGGGAAACAATCATGCTATTGTTAAAGAGAGGTTGTTAATAAAGAGAGGGCCGCTTTGGATATGTTGTTTTGTATTTCATTTTCCTCAGCATTTAATAATTATATGATATGTGAAAGAGCCCAAAATTGAACCGACTACAATATGTTAACCTGGTTCTACAGTAATTCTGGTATTATCAGATCGCGCAATGTCAGACTCAGAAGTGATATTTTTCTAGTGGCATTTATTGCTCTATAGGACTTAATTTGTTACGTTAGAAATTGAATACATTTTGTGTGGCAAATATAGAGAAAACTAACTTCCGACTCTAAATGGTTGGTGGATATGATTGCCTTCACAGTGAGCACTGAATTATTTTTGCATATATTGATCAATTTACGAGATCTGCAAAGTCGTATAGTGATGATTATACAAATAACAAATCTTGCACATTTTTAACTCCGGGGAAGTTAATTTCTGGCCATTTAACATCTTTCTTAGCTTCATATAACTTACTTGAGCTGAAGTTTTTACAAACACGCTTATAGACCATGTTTAAATAATTATTGATATAAAATGTGTATATATCACTAAAGCGTGTCTTTGGCCCCAGTTATTGTTCTACTTTAATCATATTACTTCACATCTTGTGATGCTTGTCCTAACTTCATGCTGTGTTAAGTTACATCGTATTACGAAATAATTGAACAATCTTCTAAATATAGCGGCACTCGACCCGCTGACTCGACGCTGACCTCGGATATGTCCGGCTTTTATATACACAGCCATCCATTGTTGAATTAGATAACTTTATTCAATAGTTTACAACCCGAATATCAATAAAATTTGGAGAAATCTTAACTATAATTTATACCTGACGCTAACATTGATTTAGTGTAACTTGTAACACATGAATCAATCATCCAAGCCATCTGATGGTTGCTATTTTTAAATTTCCAGTAAGCTTTCTTGGTTATGAGATGATACACAGTGTGCAAGCAACAGTATTTCTAAATGAACCACATTTAGCATTCATTATTATTATTGTACAATTACTAGCATAAGGCATTTGATTTCGTGTATGTCGCGTATAATATTATAAATCTTAAGAAAAAATAGTTTATCCATTGGTATTGCTGGTGAACATTTATATCATACTATGCACATTTTGGTACACTTCAGGCATTGGTGAGGATATTGCCACATGTAACATAATTATATTAACCACGTAAAGGAGTTGCTAAAACTTGTGAAACAATTAAACTACATTGTGTCTGTTGATCGAGGGGTCTTGAATTCGAACCCGGAGTGTTGGAAACAGACGTAATACCCAACAAAATATATGTTGTGCAAATAATATTTTTACTCGTTCCCATTTTTCAAAGATTAAAGTTCCATTTCAATGAAAGAAACGGTAAAAAGATGCAAAACCACAATACCAATCGTATTTGATAAAGGAGAATATAAATCGCCGTATTATTTTCATCAGGGACAACTCACCATCTATCAGAGAAATGATAAATTGATAAGTTGGCACTACTTTCAAAACTAACAGTCGTGTTGAACATTTATATTGAGCAGATACTTCAGAAAATTACTGTAATTAGTATGTTATACCTTAACCAGATATGAATAATAAATATGTCAGTGATAAATTTAACTAAATTTTATATCAAAATGTATCCGAGTTTTAGGATTACGCTCTTATCTAGATGTCGAGCGTTACTGACCGAATAAAAGGTTTCACATAAATGGAATATGGTTATTTTTCTTTAAGTATAATCTTTATTTTCTCCAGTAACGGAGACTGCGCCATTTTAAGACAATATAATAACATACATATATGAGCAATCAGATAATGTACACAAACATGACAAGTAACATAATTACACCATTTTAGCATGCATGAAACATTTTGAAGCAAAAACACATAATCATAGATACACTTACATAAAGGCATTGTATAAAGACAATGTGCGCGTGATAAAGACATGGTGCACCAATATATACAATCAAACAGACTCCTATCATATAATCATACAAAACCAAACAACACATGCTTCACTATAATGTGATAAACATGTACACACTTACTACTACACTACATCAACCAGTTATGGATTTATAAGCATTCTGCACATGTTATATATAACCGCAACCGTGGCCGAGTGGTTAGGGTGTCCGCCTTCGGGGCGGGAGATTCGGGAGGTACTGCGTGAACATAAGATAGGTGTCTCATAAGCCAACTTGGCTAGACCTTTCAATAGGGGTGACACTATAATAAACAAAACCTTTACCTTTTTATATTAATATATACACAAGATAAATTATTCCATAATAAATGGGCAAACCTATATAACTGCGAAAGAGCTTTAATAAATACAAAAATGTAGTTCACGTTGATAAAGTACAGTAATTACATCTGTCGTAAGTTGGGTTAAGGGTCAAGGAACGTGACAAGTGGTTGGATGTTGAAAATTTGTTTGTTTGTCAGACGAAATGAGTTTCGCAATAAAACATTACTGACTTGACCGACAACCCCGTGACAAAATCAATAAAGCAAGTTGTGTGACATACTGAGTATTTTTCAAAATGACGTGAAATTATCTTAAATGACCGCTCATTGCGTTGGGTCAAATGGCAGTAAAACCCCCGATCGTCTTTGATCAAGGTCGTTATGACCTGAACATAGTTTAAATACAGGTATGGCTAAGGTAACACCGTACATTATGAAATCTGGACACTTATGAAGAATGGGAAATATGCAATTTTGTTCACCGTGTGATAAGGTTATACATGTATATGACGATAAACAACATGACTAGGTCTTGTGTTGTGGTAGGTAATTATTAAGTAACTTGAATCGTGTTCATGCATATACGACAAAATGTACACATGTAGTTTGATTTACTACCAAAATACTACACACAACCGATTTAATTTGTTCTATTATTTTCCAATTGTTTAAATTTAAAGATACCGACAGAACTCGTGATTCATTCATTTGGTAACAGTCCATTTTAAGTGTATTATTTTACAAAATCATAAATACATGTATAATGACATTTATAAGTACATTCTATCTTTTGTTAGGAAAAAGGTTAAGCTTAGCTGAAGAAACGCCAATAAAAAACTAATTTATTTAATTCATAACTCTATACTTAAAAGAAAGGGGTATTGACTCATTGCGTATAATCAAATCCATGAGTCGGATTCTTTACCAAGAAATAGGCGTAATATCATAAACTGGTGTTGTGTATATAAATATATCTTACGAACAGCGTCTGGTTAGAATCATTTAATATGATTTCCATGTTTCATAAACAAAAAGTCTGAAATTATCTAAAATCTGGCTCTGACCGCTGGATATTCTCCAAAACGTTATGTAAATATTATAGTTAGGTATAAATTCACACATCGTAGTCAAGATTTTGCAATCAATTTTGGTTAGCGGTCAGACTGCCCGATGCCTGACTGTATATTAACACACAGCGGAAGTAATATACGTCACATATGTTATCTCGCATATTTTTACAAAGGCCATAACTAAATTCTTAGACATAAATACATTGTTACTGTTCACGTACTAGTATATCGCAAACCAGGGCTTTTCATAATTTCCTCATAACTGCAGTACCTGGTAGGAACAATGGCATAATTCTTATCAATTATAAAATCACATAACAATGCTTGATTTCAAGGAAGTCATTTGATTCACTTGAATTTATCATGAATATCATATTTGGGAAAGATTAACGCGGATCCAGAATAGATTTGTATTACACTGTACGGAAAAGGCACTTCAAAAATGTCAAATATCTCGCTTCGACATCAAGGAACTGATTTCATTCAACCCGAAGTCAATTGTATTCGTCGCCTGGAACAGGAGTTCAGTCTTGTATATTTACTTTTGGGTCCAAGTGGACTGTTAGAAAACTATTTACATATACATGTATGTATGTAGTCCTTGTTTACACTTAAAGACGTTTGCTACAGTTCGCTACATTTTTTCACATAGACATAAATTATAGGCAAAATGAAAACAGAACAATGGAATTTTTTTAAACTTTGCATGATCGTAGCATATGATAACAGAAACATTTTAAGCAAAAACAATTGGGGGTCACTGATCTCGTTTTTAGCTCACATGTCACAAAGTGACAGGGTGAGCTTTTGTGATCAGTCTTCGTCCGGCGTCGTGCGTCGTCAAACTTTTCGCAAAACTGGGTCAGAATGTTAATATCGACAAAATCTCGGACGAGTTCGTTATTGGGACATTTGGGGTAAAAACTAGGTCACCAGGGCCAAATAAGGGAAAACCTTGTGAACACTTTAGAAATCACTGTTGTGATTGGATCTTCATGAAACTTTGTCAGAATGTTTATTTCAATGATATGTAGGTCAAAATCGATAATGAGTCATCTGCGGTCAAAAACTAGGTCACTAGGACAAATTGCTGGAAAACCGTGTGAACACTCAAGAAGTCACTGTTTTGTTTGGATCATCATGAAACCGTGTCAGAATGTTTGTCTTTATAATATCTTGGACGAGTTCAAACATTGGTGATCTGGGATAAAAAAAACTAGGTCGCTAGGTCAAATCTTATGAAAAACCATCTTAACACTGTAGATTTCACAGTTATAATTGGATCTTCACCAAACTTTTTCAAATTGTTTGTTTTAATGATATAGCAGTCAGTACAAATATGGGTCATCTGGGGTTAATAACTAGGTCACCAGGTCAAATCTTAGGAAAACTTTGTTAACACTGTAGATGTCACAGTTTTGATTGGATCTTCACCAAACCTTGTCAGAATGTTTGCCTCAATGATATGTGGGTCAAGGTTGAACATTGGTCAGCCGGGGTCAAAAACTAGGTCACCAGGTCAAATCTTAGGTACAAATCTTGTAAAAGCTCTAAATGTCATGTTTTTAATTGGATCTTGGCCAAATCTTGTCAGATTGTTCGTCTTATTGACATTAAGGAAAGGTTCAAATATGGGGTCACCTAGGGTCAAAAACTAGGTCACGAGGTCAAATCTTAGGGAAACCTTAGTAACACTGTAGATGTCAAATTTTGATTGTATCTTCACCAAACCTTGTCAGAATGTTTGTCTTAATGATGTGTAAGACAAATTCGAACATGGGTCATCTGGGGTCAAAAACTAGGTCACGAGGTCAAATCTTAAGAAAACCTTGTCTATGCTGTAGTTTTCATGGTTTTGATTGGATCTTCACCAAACCTTGTCAGAATGTTTGTCTTATTTATATGTAGGACAAGTTTTAACATGAGTCATCTGGGGTCAAAATCTATGTCACAGGTTCAAAACAATGTTTTAATGAGTAAACAATGATTGTCATGTGAGCGATATAGGGCCATCTTGTTGAGTTATCTGCCCTTGAATTTGATTTTTATTTTAGGTCATTTCAAGGGCAGATAACTCATACATCATACTCAAATATCAAATTCCATGGTTTTACTTTTGGTTAATGTTTTTCATTTTATTCTTGGTCAAAAACAAAATTTCAAGCAATTCCCTAAAAGATCTATGTTACCTTTTCGCATTTGAAGGTAAGAGACTAAAAATTCTTCAAAATTTGGCCATTTTCTAAGAAAATTGGCATTGGTTTAGGCGAAGAAAGAAAAAAAGAAAAAAACACTCTTTAATAATTCATGAAATATTTTACGATGCAGCAATGTTTGATTAATGCTAGGTTCTGACTTCGAGGCCATTTGGATTCGAGCATCACCCTGTCTATATAGAATTACAAGTATTCCGAGTCCACAATTATATTTGCTATCTCACCTAATAATGTATACCTTTGTACATGCGAGTCATGCAAACTTTTCCGCTCGATCATTCTGATTGAGTTTCATACAATGCATCAGTTTTGATTAACGTGGAGTATACATATACTTTTAAGTCATGAAACATGTACTCGTATATCAAAATTAAATACTGTAAATAGTAAGTTTTCTAATGCTCATAGTTAATCATACACAAAGAGCACTCAATAAATGTATTTTTTACAGTGTATAAAGCTTTATCATATCTGACATCCCTACTATTGTCAGAAAAATGTTTGTATGTGATAAGAATCATACCCAAGTACCTAAAAGTCAGATATATCTTTATACACTTTAAGAAAGAGAAACTTCATGAATCCGGACCCTGTGAGACCTTTATTCAGATGGTCTGGTTCCTGGCCAGTCTTGTATTCATCTAATAATATCCATAGGACTTTGATAAGGGGTGATTTGACCCAAACCTGGTATCATTTTATGATGTGCCGATATGAATGAGTTTTGTGTCGCAATAAAAAGCGGCCTTCCTTTGATAATGTCTCAATTTCGACCTGTAATCTTATTTACAAATGGCGGTCATTTACTAATTAACGCTCTGACACCACCATAGAAAGTTTGTCCCAATATATCCCCGAAGAAAGTGACCAAACGGTCATCTAAGGGTCATTCTTGGGACTAAAATGGCCCTAACTCGACATATGAACAGATTGCGAGGATTTTAAACACGCTGAGAATCCATATGCCACCTTGTACAATACGGTGTGTAATTCTCGGGTATTGTGCACATCAATTCACATCATATCGCCCAACACCACGCTCTAATTAAGTCTCTAGATTAAACTTCTGGCGTATCATGAGGCCCTGCTGGAGTAGTCCTCTTCTCCACATGACTGATGATAAAGCTGTGTCTTCTGCAGACACGTCCAGGTATGTATGGTAAATCAATGAGACTGGGTGACATTGCTGTACGAGCGAATGTACCTTTTATGGTTCAAAGTACAAAATATGTATATGATAATATTAAGTACATGCATGTACTAGTAACACAGCGTCAAGACTCGTAGTAGAGTTGTTTCAAAGATAGCGCAGTTGAAACATAAAAATATTCCAATGATAAATATACCTTGATATTGCAGTTAATTTTATACGGCTCGAAGGAAATATTTCATTCTTACAAGTAAAACAATAAAACAAGTAATATGTTTTACGACTACCGGGTACATGTTATTTTAGTGAAGATGCGTGTAGGAAAACAATACTTGTGACAGTTTATCTAGATGCAGGACGATATATTAATTTTGTATCTCAGTCATTGTCACTTGTGAGTTGTGAGAATACTTCTATAATACTCTATCATCAACTCCGTAAGAAAACAAAAGGGTCATGATGGCGCTGTATCGCTCACCTGGACAAAGTGTACATGATGTATTCAAGTTTAATGCTTATTGATAGAGGCTACTGGTGTGATATTTATTTTGAAATCGGGTCATCATTTTTAAATTCTCCATATAATGATACAAGGAAAAATTAGCCCCACTCTGTACCGGCCATAGGTTGCTAAGGAAATCAACTGTAGCTAGGGAGAGTCACTGGCTACTAAGGAAGTCACGGGTTGCTAAAAGGAATATCAATTTAAATTAAATAATCCATAGTTAATTTTTATGAATTTTTGATAATGTTTTCCAATTAGTTGCTATTGCAACCAGAGTTAGAAATAAATTGTAATTCTTTGAGAAAAGTTGGTACAGGACTACCCAATGACCATTGTGAAATTATTTTCTGATCAGGTTAGCGGTTCATTTTCAAGAATATTTTTCTGTTGGTTGCTATGGTAACCAGAGTTCCATGAGGTTCTGAATTCCTTGAGTATTTTAGTAGAGGACTACCCAAGGATTATTCCTGTGAAATTATTTTCAAATAAGGTCAGCCGTTGACTAATTTTATGAACTTTTAATTATAGTTACTGTTTCTGGTTGTCATGGCAACCAGAGTTCCAAATGCATTTCAATTCTCTGAGTACTTATAGAAGTGGACTACACAAGGACCATTTCTGTAAAATTATTTTGAAATCAGGCTAGCAATTTTTTTAGAGATGAAGATTTGAAAATGTTTTCCCAATGTAAATTCTAATGACCCCAGGGGCGGGGCTAAATTTGACACAGGGTCGTTATTTGAATGAATTTGATAGAGGTGCACCAGACAATGCTACATGCCAAAAATCTTAGTTCTGAGCCTCAATTATTTAAGGAAGTTTTTTTTCTTTTAGTTGCCATGGAAACCAGAGTTCTTTATGAATCAACTAGATTTGAAGGAATCTGATAGAGGACCATGCAATGATGACTGCTGTAAAGTTTCAATACATTTGACCGAGTGGTTTCAGAGATTTTTTAAAGTTTTACCTACAAAAGCAAATGTATAATCAAGTGACCCCTGGGTCAGGGCAAATTTTGACCCGGGGATCATCATTTGAAGGCATTTTATAGAGATCTACTTGGCAATGCTACATGCCAAAAATCTTGGAGAATATAAAGCCCCTTTTAATTACCATTGCACTCGAAATCATTAGAGAAGTTACTCCCCCCAACACTCGTTTCCTACGATCCTGTACGTGAATGTTTATAAGGTTTACTGCTATAAATTTGCTGCCATGAATAGATTCGTATGCTGCACTCATTTTGACATTGAACACGTTACTTTTGATTTCAGATAATAATTATTGCATCCCCATCCAGGGCCAGTCTAAATTTAGTCCGTTTGAACTTCCTGATTATTTCTGTTCCCTTTGACAGCTGCATGTTGACACTCGGTAATTTTTATAATTAAACGTTTAAAATTGAAACATTCTTTCGCATGCAATTGACCTGAGTATTGCACCATTGGTTTCGTAACAATGCGCAGGTGTTTGTGCATTTTCGGACACTTTAGACATGTCATAAAATGACGTCTGCTAAAATTGGAACAATTCTTGGACAACCTGCTGAAAAACTGGTCCATGACACTTCTAAAATTGCGCCTGGTTTCGTGCACAACGACTGTGCTATCCACATTGTACATTGTAACTGCTGACATAATATTGCGCTGTTTAAATTTATGCACATGACATACCTTTATATAAATTTATGCACATGACATACCTTTATATAAATTTATGCACATGACATACCTTTATATAAATGTATGCACATGACATACTTACACGTAAATTTCATGCAGTAATGAAATATCTCTTTCAGGTTGCATGAACGCCAATTTGCTAAACTGGTTCTTGTTGACCTGTTTTTTAGAGAGACCTTTGGTGCACTGCAACATGGAACTGGAAACAGCTTAGCCTATTTACATGATAACCAAAGGGAATTAAATACCACGACCTTTACGCATGGTTTTTTTTTTCAGAAGTTTCTTAGTTTCACTTTATAAAAAATGTCGTTGTTCGTGTAATGGTCTTTAAATTCAAAGCGAGTTTTCATTATTGAGTCTAAAATAAGTCAATTATTACTTACTGTTAGAAGACAAAATGTAACAACAGTAGATCTACGTAAAAAGTTTTCAAAGTATTTCTTTTAGATTAATTATATTAAAGTGCACGTGATCATCGATCGTATGCGCTCAGTTTTCAACGAGTTTCTTCTAATGCTTTGAAATAGTAGGTGCACGATTACTAAATTCGTTCCAGTGGTATTGTTCTTTAAAATCAACAATAATATTGTAGGTTACTTTATAATTATCAGATTTCTTTTCAGTATCTTCTTCTAGAATACAAGAGGTCAGCTACGGAATTGCTAAAATAATTCTAACTTTATTCTATAATAGGAAGATTTATAAGTTTAAATTGGTATCTTAACTAGAAGTAAATCGAAATAGAAACTCACATACTCTATTAGGAATATATAAAAAGCTAGATTATTATACATGTACATGCATAATTTTATGTTCATACTATAGATTATGTCTGATATACAAGTATTTCTCATTTAATGCAATTATCGACAAAATTAAAATGGAAACAATATGTAACACACACTTATTAATCTGGCCCTCCATTGAACCGATATAAGATGTCATGTTTTCTTATAGTGATGATAATTAACTATCAACGACAACGCCAAGGTTAAGATGGTTTTATTTCCTTATTCTTATTCTAAATATGCCTTGGCCAGTCAACGTATGAAATATTGGCCTTTCTGAACGTTTAGAGTACACTTGGAACAAACGAGCGACGCCATCATATTGTTACACACGTAATATATTGAGACATTTTAATTCGTTCTAATTTATTCGTGCCCGCGTTTTATGATCGTAGTTTGATAAGTTACCCTGATAATATGGACAACGTCATAGTTTAGTCTCACAGCTCATTGCTTCATGTTAACGTAATTGTTTTGACATTGTGAGGTCAGCAGTGATTTCTACATTATCACGGTCTCACGGATTTTAGGTTTAGCGTAAAATTGCCTAAGATTGTTGCAAATATTAGTATTATAAATAGTGATAAATTATTGTCAATAAAAATGATAGTATCATGTATGTTTTAGAATAACAACAACACTAGCATCTTCTCCAATTAAACAACTATATAACTGTATTGAACAAACTATACTAATAGACAATGATAACAATTATACGCAAATAATAATGATGCCAATATATAGGATAATTATATTAGTATTATTATGAAGGCTATTTAACGATAATAATATACTTTTTAATGGTAATAATACTAAACATATTATCAATTCATAACATGTTTATTTAAATGGACTTGAATATCTCGTCATGTATGAGAATGTTAATGTTAAGTAGGACAGAATTAAAGGGGCATACCCTACAACTTGGTGCGTCTAGAATCAAGGCAAAATGATGATAAATTAGAAGCCTGTAAAGAAAAATACCGACGAAGAAAGTTTCAGCCAAAAATTCATCCAATTAAAAATAAAATCACAAAAATATGTATTTGTGACATATACATTTAGTCATGGAAATGTCATGTAGTCGTCAGAGAAGTATGTCAGCAATCAGCAAATTTGAAATTTACCTCTTCTTTGAAGTGTGCATGCCCGTAAGTTTCCATAAAAGATCGGAACATCTTTGGAATTTGTTGTATAATTTTTGGGTTGAAGTGATTTATTATTCATAGCTATGATTTTTGCGGCTAGTACATAAACTAGTCATTTTATAACCCAAGTTATCCATTATATATTGTTTTACATATACATCTAGCACATTTTTACACTTTCACAGAATGTTTGTCAGTTGTAGGGTATGCCCCTGCAATACTAACATTTGTTAAAATTTCGATTTCGTATTTAACTATGTAAAACGGTGTTAACGATTGTCCAATTAACCGCTAAGGTGATTTTGCCATTGTTGAAACGTCTTGAAATATTTTCGTTTTAAGACCTTCTTTTAATGTCAATTTGTCTCCTTTACTATATTTTCTATTTCACTAAGTCTAATGGTCTTAAAATATAACTTTTTTGCATTACGTTATCGTTTTCTGTATGAACTTGTATTATATTCTATGCATTGCTTTGTTTGGTATGCATTTATGTATGATTATATCTAGGAAAATTCGGAGGCAATAAAGATGTATATAATATGCATGCATATATAATTATATTGATTGTATATTGTTTCGCGGTGATAAGATGTTTCATGCTGAAGCCGAATAAACTTCTGTATTCTTAATACATGTATAATACTTATTATAATGATAATTACATTATAATGAATATTAAAAATAATGATATGTATAATGATTTAAATATTAATGCTAAATATATAGTGATAATATTATCATTATTAATGCCTATAATAATGATAAAAACAATAAAATTAATGTTAAAATTAATAATATTGAACAGCATTACTGGTTATAATAATGATAATAATAATTATAGTGTATGCTAATAATAATGATAATAATAATTACATAGTATGCTAATAATAATGATAATAATAATTACATAGTATGCTAATAATAATGATAATAATAATTACATAGTATGCTAATAATAATGATAATAATAATTACATAGTATGCTAATAATAATGATAATAATAATTACATTGTATGCTAATAATAATGATAATAATAATTACATTGTATGCTAATAATAATGATAATAATAATTACATTGTATGCTTATAATAATGATAATAATAATTACATTGTATGCTTATAATAATGATAATAATAATTACATTGTATGCTAATAATAATGATAATAATAATTATAGTGTATGCTAATAATAATGATATAAAATATATAGTACTGATGCTGCTCATAGTTATGATAAAAATAATAATCGATATTTACTGCGATAATATAATAGCGATACTATTGAATGCAATAGTAGTTTATAGTGATGGAAATAGTAGAAAAGAGTAATTATGTCTCATACATAACTTTGCAATTGATTTTTTTTCTTATCAACACAATAAATTACCGGTGTTTAACAAAGGTGTTTACGGTATAATTTCATTTAAACAATTAACATTTCATTGACACATATATTAAACATATTTATATATGCAATTTATTGTAACGAATAATACAGAATAATGTTTGGTTTATTACATTTATTATTTGTAAGGAGTACATTCCCTGTACATGATGAAATGATTACCGTAATGAAAATTATAATCATAGTAATATTTTAACATTATTGCCTAAGATTAATAATAATTCTATTTCACTTTGCTGGGTTCCGTAGTTTTTCTTTAGTCGAAATTACTGTCAACTGTTTCAAAAGAAATTAACCTTTAAAAGCTCGGGTCGGCCATTCTTCAACCTGTTGTCATTTGGACTCAATGTTTGATAATATCTCTTGACTTTTCTCTTGTCCGACTGTGGGAAAGTCCATCACTTTTCGACATCCTGCGTAACTCCAGCGATTCTTCAAATTTAATTGAATAGACCCATGTTTGGTTTTCACAGATATTCGTCGTCAGACAGAGTATTACGTGGCTGAATGCGTTTAGCACTTAAATGCCAGAATGAACCATTTAAAAAGCACAAGAAGACGTCTTGTTTTATTGACACAGAAATAGTCGGTGAACCTTTTTTCATCCAAAAAGATGTTGTAATAGAATTGTCTTAAGCATTTACAAGCACTTGATACAATTCAAATTTGCGATGCTGCATTCTTATATAATTATACTGATAAACTTCTTTTGCCTATAAAAAACATTATCGTTTTCTCTTGTTTTGAGAACAATTTTTAGATTATCAATTATGTTGTATTTCAGTGCAATGTGCTGAAGGAATTGTTTGGAATTAATTGTTTGGAATTAATTGTTTGGAATTAATTGTTTGGAATTAATTGCAATACGTCATTTCGTGATGACTTATTTGATTATTTACCTTAATTCCCGTATCTAAATTGACGTAATACTATGTTTGTTATTTTAGTAATAATATTGTTAATTTCATCACTTTTGGAACTGGCGATGAATTTTAAAAGCTTGAAATGTTGTACTTGGTAGGCATGCACTGATGTTTTTGCTTCATTATTATCATTATTACTAGTTTATTATACTTTAATATTATCATAATTTTCATTTTCACCGTCATCACCATCATCATAAAGTAAATTTGAAGCAAGAAAAATCCATTGTCCACATCGGGGATTGAAGCCAGGACCTCTACCACTGTAGGCGGACACTCAACTACATTGCTAAAGAGTAAACCCAACAGTACGGCTGTTGAAAGTGGTAAATATTCCTACAATCATAATCACCATCATCATCAGTATCAGCAAAACCACCACCCACATGTTTCAGAAATATGAATAACATTCATTGCACAAATATTTGTCTGATAATAATGAGGGAGATATTAAGCACAAAGATTGAACAATGGTTTCCATTGATACACTGCTCACCTAAATATAATTATACATGTGCTTAAAGTTTTATCACGAGTTAGTGTATCGAGTTGTATTACATGACGCAGAATTTAGCGGGTCATTCATTTATTGGTGCGACTTTCCTTAGTGCATAACTGTATGAACCCTGCCTTTATCACAAAATGTACTACTTGACACGATAGTGTAACAATGACACTTGATCACTTTGTACTTAAAGCCGGTACCAAGTCATATTCTTAAGATATTTAAGAAATTAACGTATGGAGTCAAATGATAAAACTCTAGGGAGTCATTAAAAATCACATCCAATCTTTACCTTAATAGTTTCCAATTCCTTTGTTCTTGTCGTTTATTACTCATCTTACACATTTTCATAAGAACTGAAATCTGTAGGCTTTTAGGAATGACATGTATTAGGATTCTTCTATACGGAACGGAACAAGAACAGAACATACATTTTATTTTCAATTTGAGCTTGTGTTCATCATCCAGAACATTATACGACAAATACGCTGTACTTCAGATTAAACAACCATTGTGTTGCCTTTGAAATCATGATTTGGAATAATCGCGCATAATTCTTTGAACAGCTTTCCATACAACGAGATAGATATTATACCATCATTATCAATATGGTTTTCTCGGATGGAATGTGTTGTGATTATCTCCGTAAGGATATGTGTGACCTTGCTTTAAAACCCTTGAGTGGAAACACTGTTATTATGAGTATTATCTCAATGTCATAGCGACTCAGTCTTTAATCTAAGACATAGTATGGCCGACGTATTGACTCGAACTTTTACAATATGCTTTTTGTTGAAATGAATGCGTCAGTTGCAACCATAAAGATACATTTAGACTGGAGATATTATCAACACACTCCATGTCGCCAGGTAAGCTCCATGTCGATTGGCAACAAACACATGCCGTCACAACTGCTCGCATTTTCTAACATTTGTATTGTGTTCATAACTTCATTTTATCCGATCTTTGACTTTTAGTATAAAGGGGACTATTTTAATGGGTTTCAACGCCCGTGATGTACCCAAATTACCCCGTTTTTGATCGTCTGATTGCCCAATAGATGTCAAATTCTTACATTGTCACTGACTTCGTGAACTCAAAGCACAGACAATGCTGTGTTTATATAGTCAGTGACCAAATGAAGCCGTATTCTGTTATACAATGTGAAGAGTCTCACTGAGTTTGGACCGAGGTCAATAGGTCTATGTTCACACCATAAATACAGGAATGGCTCAGTTTATTGCAAACTTACTGCAGTACCCTTTGGTAGGTGAAACCAGTGTAAAATCAAATCGAACGAAACAAATTTACCATTAATAGTTCGACCTATCTATTCTTATATATGCATTCGTGATGTTTTGGAAACGTTCCAGGGAGGAATTTATTTCTTTTTTTTTAATCGGTACCCATTAAAGGAATGCTTTTTTTGGCAAATGTAAGCTACGGAAAACGTCAATCAATAAAATCAAAGTAATTTATCCCGGAATATTTAACCACTATATTTTTACTCATTATATTTTCAATGAACAATGTTTATCTATCAATGATATGTAATGACATAAGATAGCACTCGGGTATAATCCGGAACAAATTGTTTTAAATCTGTGCCACAAGTTCTATTCTAGAAAAAAAAACAGGCATGATAAATACTGCATTCTCCGCGAGACGGTGATGCAATAAATATGTTCTCATTCAAACAATGGGTTGACCAACATTGTTAATCGATAACATGATCGGGCCATTTTCTTTTATTATCTTGTTAAGCGTCCGCTTGCGCCTAGGTTTTGACCTCCGTCAGTAAAAAAACAAAAACACCATTTTGGTAAAGAAAAATGGGGGAAATTATTACCCATATTTTCATCAAGACGATATCAGCATTTGAATTCATGCATTCTAGTGTAGGATACTGTGACACACAGGAATCACAAATAATAGTTTAGTCAGTTGACTATAATTGTTCTTTTTAATATGTTTAAAATGATGTTTCTGTTATTAAACTAAAAAAAAACTGTTGTTTTTTTCAAAATGAGTTTTCGTGTTTTTTAATAGGTAGCTGGGTTTTGCAACATATGGTTGACGCTTAACAAAAAAAAAAAAAATAATGACCATAGGTAGATAATATGTATACGCCGCCAAAGTCCCTTGTATAAAGAACGATGTGATATAAACCTCACTTTGACACTTGAATAACAGGAATGGCGTAAATACTGATCGAATAATATGTCACCAATTTGATATTGTTAATTTCTCTATGGAGGGAAATGCGTTAAAAACCAACGCAAAGATATTCTCATGTCTGTTTTGCTGTGCTACTTCTGACGTAAATCGACGCTATTTAGATGTGGTTACTGTGAAAAACAATTGTATAAAATGTCTGTTTTTCATATAAGCTTAGCACCTTTATTAACAGAAGCTAAGCGCGTCATTACTCAAATGCCAATCAGAACGGACGTCACGCGCATAAAACAAAGACAGTGTGTAACGCCGGTAATGTCTTTGAAAAGTTTACTGGCAGTATTAAGTTAATATTTTTATTATATTTATTTGTACTTCACAGGAAACAATCATTGAATGTTCTATAAAACAGTCCTCCGTGTATACAATAATTATTATCACAAATAAAAAATGGTAGAAGACAATACGCAGTTGATCTTTATTCCGATGTTTGAATGGTCGACATATATACATTTGTATCCAGTTAACATATCCTTTGAGGGACGTTTCCTACATATAGGCAGAATGAAAACTGCTGAACATAGTTTTATAAGAACTTTGCATGTTTATAGCATATGATAACAAAAACATTTTAAGCGAAAGAATTGGGGGTCAATGATTTCATCTTTTGAGTTATCTGCCCTTGAATTTCGCTTATTTTAGGCCGTTTCAAGGACAGATATTTCACAATGAAGGAAAGCAAGGCCTTACTAATTTTATGTTGCCGACTTCTTTTCATGTCATCGTGCAAAATTTCAAGAATTGACAAAGAGTGGTTTGTTTATTTTTATTCTTTACCTAAACAAATGCATATTTTCTTTAAAAGATAGCTTAATTTTGAAGAATTTCCAGTCTTTGAACTTCAACTGAAAAAGTAATAAAAATGATAAATGTAATTTAATGAAATTTTGTCTTTTGCCCACGAATAAAATGAAAAGCAAACCAAAAGTTGTATGGTATCTGAGATTCATGTATGAGTTAAATGCCCTAGAAATGGCCTAAAATAAGCAAAAAATTCACATTTATAACTCAAAAAACGAGAACCGTGACCCCATCAAAATTAAGTTCCTTAGCTATCATATACTTACTTAAAGGCCGTGGGCTCTATGACCGTCATGGTTCCCGTTCCCACTCTCAGTCTATTGTGTGCTGTAAATTAGTTCTACTTTCGGCTTTCGCTCAATAGGTCAGTCATTTCTCTACAGACGTATGCATGTATTTGCATTAGTCTACTATTGATGTATGTGTTATATGTGACTTTTTCACATTAAATTTTATTATATCCATAACGCGTATCGATACTATCGGCTAACATATCTAAAGAGCGAGTTTTCAACGTTGAGAAATGACCCTTGGGGTCACTGTTACTAA
The DNA here is from genome assembly GCA_964023205.1 of Lutraria lutraria. Classification (NCBI taxonomy): domain Eukaryota; kingdom Metazoa; phylum Mollusca; class Bivalvia; order Venerida; family Mactridae; genus Lutraria; species Lutraria lutraria. The sequence continues at coordinate 42,760,789 of OZ026834.1, read as the reverse complement.
AAAAAAGAAGTCAAATAGGGGATTTCCTTTCAATGTTTTGTGTTTGGATTGACCACTCTCGACTCAACTTGGTACATAGCACTCTTGCATTGAAATATGAAAATGGAAATGCAGACATTAAACATTTTCGAATTTATTGAAAAGATGTCTGTATTATTAACAAATTCAAAGACGAGTATTTAATGTACTACACCTGAATGTATAAACAACAGTTGCTGATTAGTACTGTCGGAACTCTCTACGAAGCTTCGTATGGATAAAAATCACGGTTCGACAGTACTTTCAGTACTTTGATTCTCCATTAAGGGGGGCGAGCACTGATATCCGGTTGGCAGTTGTCTTATTTTAATTCCTACATCCATGTAATACCGAGAAAAAAATCAGTGTCAAATGCATACCAATCAGCAATTGTTGTTTATACATTCAGATGTTTACATTAAAATTGTAATACTCATCTTTGAATTTGTTACAAATGCAGACATCTTTTCAACTAATGTCGAAAATGTTTAATGTTTAACCTAGCTCTTGCTTGATTGTTATCTTTCGTCAAACGTCATTTCTTTTGATCACGTGCTTCGACAACGTCGGGTTAAAAGGTCATTTGGACTTCAATGGACTTCAAGAACATCAGGACGCTTATTGTTAAATACATAGAGCACCTTAATATAAGACGAATCATCGATTATTTCATTCCTACGAATTGAATTTTATCAACGTTATTTTTGTTTGCAGCAAATGCATTCAATCATAATTAAATATATATTTGGATTATTTTTATAATTATGAATTAATAATCAATATACGAGTATATAATTCATAATATTAGTATGTTTTGTTGTTTGATAATTTTATAATCCCCCTTTGTAAACTGTTCGTATGTTCGTATGTACAAGAAAGTAGAAATAACCTGATTATTGAATACTTGCTTTTATCTAAATCTGTTGTCTTCACTGCCATGGTAATAAATGTAATGACGTTCCTATAATTAACTATATCCGATCAAAACCCTGCGTGAATCTCATATTCACATTGGGTACCGATGTCTAAACAAGAGTACACCACCATTGGAAAAATCAAAGCGAGACAAGAAGCTTTCTTATATGACCTCTTTTTGAACTCGTCAATTTGCATTACTGCAATATGACACAAGGCATATTTGCGCGCAGTGGGCTTATTACCGAAATATCATAAATTACAGACAAGATCATATTTCTTTGTTTTATTGATTTTTTGTAGATTTTGCTGTAGACAGTTACGGAGACATCTGAAGTGCAAAATGTTACGATGATCTATTGATGAAAGAGATTGTCGGAGATGAAATATCATAATCATAGGGTAGTTATCATACGCTATAGATCATGTCTGACAGAGCAAGCAATATTTCAAAGAGCCGTAATTTCAAAGCGCTTTAATACAAGATCATTCACAAACAGATTAGTGCTGCTAAGTCGGCAGCGACTTCGAAATTGATTCCAGCAACACTGTCGTGTTATATTCCGTATGCATCGTTTGACCTAATGAAAAGCTCATACATTTGATTAAAGCTGACCTGTATCACGTGTAAGCATTCCTTTAATGATATTACGTAAATTCATACAACGAGTATTTAAACAATGCATTCAATATAAATGTTAAATGTTTCTTGATGGAACTAAATTTGTTTGTTAATGCAAATGAGAAATGCTTGTAAATGAAAATGAAGAATATTTGTAAATGGAAATGAGAAAAGCTTGGTAATGGAAATAAAACCGCTAAAGATCTTGAAACGTAAGATTATCATTAATACAAATCTTTCAAATTATCAACGTTTTGTAAAAAAAAAGAAAAGAAAGTTACTCCGATCGGTTGAGACATTAAAACCACTATATTATAAGTTTATTAAGTTCGCGGAGTGTATTTTCCTATAGAATGATCTCCAAAATATTAATTAGCTTAATTTTCATATCTCACTGCATATTAACTTATCACGTGTTTGATAATCACGTCAGAATTAATTGAGAGCTACGTTTGGTTTAATGTAACACCACAGACAGGATCGGCTGTATCTGAAATGAGTCTGGCTATCTTCTACTTATCAAACGATGAGATAATTTAAATTGGATCATTATTGCATCAGTCAACAACACTATCTCCTAAATTCTAGGCACACATTTCTTTATAGAAAATGTATTCGTGCGAAACTATCCATTGCTTGAGACCAAGGACTCTGACTTGTTCCTCAACGTACGATTCCTTACCGCTTTAGGTTACTAGTACATCTCAAAACGGAGTACCAATTTTCATTTATTTAATATTTTGCCAGCACTCCACCACGTCTCTTATTCAGTGCACATTTCAATTAAATGCGAACCCCATGCGATGCGCACATTGTCTGTGACAAAATTAACTGAACATATTACATCCTTAGTCCTGAATTATGTGTGGAAGCTGGCAGTAGCTTGCGGACAGCATGCGGTGCTGGTTAGGATAAATTCCCGCCACGATATAACTGAAATAATGTTGAAAATGAGGTTAAATCCGAAGAAATAATTAATGATAATTCAAATAACTGTGAATATCTGAACACGTAGTACTCGTTTCTTTTTCTTTCTTTTTATATTTTTATCAATATGTATATACATTTGTATTTTTATATACAGTGTTAATGATGTTAACCAGCTGAATGCCCGGCATCAGAAATATTTTGAAATCAATTTAATGTTTTGTACAGTTAAACGGACATTCCACCTAATAAAAGAACCATCAAAATGAAAAGATAAAGTGTTACTTATTTATTGGTGTAACGACGAATTTATATAAAAGTTTCGATTGTATAAAATGCGTTCGTTTGAATATACAGAGTATTTACAAGTACTCATGAACGTTTAGTTTCTAGATCTGGTGTCGATTATATCCTGATTACTTTAGTGTGTGTTATATAGTTTCTTTGTATCTAACATTTGATAGCTTTCACCCCAACTTACCCGAAATTTAAATCATTTTCGATCATATGATTTCAGACTTGTAATGTTTTTATGACCTTGTTCAACTAAAAATTAGCAAGTTCACATGGAATTCAAATGTCAGTCCTCCCTGTCCAGAAACACACACATTTTTACACACCGCAAATTACATTGTAAGAGAACTCGACCACACGTACTGTTAGATTATCACCGAATGTCTTGAAAACATGTGTTTAGTATTTTTACTCTTTCGTCTTACTATTAATATGTAAGAATTACAATCTATAACACTTTTCGTCTTACTATTATTATGTAAGAATTACAATCTATAACACTTTTTCGTCTTAAGTTCTTTAATTTGATATTTCGTAACACAAAGATATATCTTAACACAAACTACCATTCAAATAGCAAACTTTTAAAGTTGGCAAAACAAGCTGTCTGTTAAATTGTTAATGTTTTTAAGATCATCTGTGACCAGGGTATGCCCCTTCTTAAACATGGCAATTGGAAAAATGGACATTACTTACAACGTTTATCTAACAGACAAATCTCTTACAAAATTACCAAAGAATAGTTTCCCAATCACCTGTTCCATTTCGTCGCTTCGCATTTTGAAAGAAATAACAAATGTGTAAAACCATCGTAAGTATTAAAGACGGTCTGAACTTTCCCCGAGAAGTTCGTAACCTCGAGTGACCCATCATGGTACAGTATTACCCAGTTGCCGTATTGCACATGGAACGGTTCAATTGAAATTTATACCTTCACTGGCCATTTTACTAGTCAGCTTATAAAATGCTCAATTTCTATTTTGATTTGAAATGATTCAGTGACCAAATTTAGGTTCGTATGAAACCTATTTCATGTATACATAAGTTACTTTTCATGCGGTGTTACGTGAAGTAAAATCGTTCCATTGTCAATTACATGTTATCAGGAACATTGTACACATCGTATTTGCCTTCAACCATTAGAAATAAAGACCTCCAATGATTGAATGATGATTTTGTATGGTTATCTTTATTCAGAGGCAATTTTATTTGCCATTTCAATGAGAGCGAGGTTGCTTTTCATACTGTGGTCTGTTTTTTAACTGCCCATTCAACAGCTATGGCCATTTCATGGCCTCCCCAAAGAGATGGGTGAGAAGATACAGGAGTACTGGGCACTAGTTGAGATGGGGACATTGAAAAGCGTCCCTGAAAATCGGAAGGCGGACACTTTTCACAGTATGTCTTTAAAGCAGGTTTAATTGTACTAGTACCCCACTGTCCAGGCAGGTTTAATTGTACTAGTACCCCACTGTCCAGGCAGGTTTAATTGTACTAGTACCCCACTGTCCAGGCAGGTTTAATTGTACTAGTACCCCACTGTCCAGGCAGGTTTAATTATACTAGTACCCCACTGTCCAGGTAATCAAGAAGACAGCATAATTATACAAATTATCGTAAACGATTCAAAACAAGAAGAGTCGTAACTAAGTTACATAACTTGTAGCTCGACTCTTTTGAAAAACAGTTAAAATACTCAAGTTATTAATAATATTATTGGTACAGAACTTCACGAAAAGTTATATGATTTCAAAATCTTCTTCAAATTTGACAAATATCTTTGGAATAAGATCAACTTATTTATTACGAAATTTGACGATTCATGAATGGACGAAAACCCAGACAGATTGTGATCTCAAAAACGTGTATTTTTCGTAAGCAAATACAACCTTTTTAAATCATAATTAATGTGACGTAGTCGGGATTTTATGTCTTCAAAAGATATTTAAAGTGCGTCATGCAGTTACTTTTTATATTTTTTTTCCGATGCTAAGTAATAATGATGCCTGAATTTGAGCCTCTTTGATGAGGTCGCCATTTTGACCAGTCGTTATGGGTTTAGTACATGGGATTTTCGTAATTGATTCAGTCTTTAATAATAATCATCTCCTGCTAAAATGCTTACAGCACATTTTAGTAAGATCATTACTTCATACTGCCATGATTTTGCTTTTAATTTTCTATTTTTTGTTTGTTTTTGACTAAGTAGAAATTGAAAATATACTACTTTCCCACAATCCGTAACAGCTTGTTATCTATACACGCATGAAAAAAGCTCTCCCGTTAAGTATCGACAGCACTACAGAGATAAGCGCCTCCAGACCCTTCTATTTGAGTGACCCTGTATAAACTATTCCTCTGTATATATATGATGTACAATATCGTTATCCCCTTTCTATCATATCGTAGACTGTAACAGAAAAATACCCTGGAAGAAAAGGTTAAACAATCGATTGGTAATTAGTACATTGTACATGTTGATTAAGATTAACACGTTCCTTTTTCTGGAATTTCGTCTAGTCAACATGCATTTGCTTTATTTTTCTGACGGGTACGCCGATTGTTTAAAGCAATTAGTGTACTTTAAATAAGATTGTACTTTTAAATACTTGCTTTTTAGATAGTAGGTAGGTAGAATTGCTATCGGCTGATGTGAGAGTTAAGGGACTTCAGAGAGTATAACAGAACAGATACCTTTAAACGTTGTTTGGCATACTGCCGAAGCACGGGCACGTCTTCTTTTTTCTTTTTCTTGTCGCCATGTCAAACATTTCTAAAACTATACGAGAGGGCATGCATTTATTTCTGCCACTAAAGGAGAGCAATGAAACCATTGAAGAAAAAATATATATTAAGAACATGAAAACTTATTAAGAGAAGACAACAGCACCACATTAACGAGCTTGCTAATATAATCTCTAAATGTAATGAAAGTATTATGTAGGCGAACATATCACTTTGAAGAACAGCTCTGTACTTTGTCCAATATTTACGTGTGATTTCAACAGCGATACACCAAGATGAATGTTTCACACACATTTGCGTATTTCGAAGCTTAAATGTTCCATTGCATACCAATCTTGGATCGATATTATTTATTTTTTATTTATTTCATTGCTTAAACTTTTTTGCTTTTGAGTTTGCTCTTAAAGCAGCAATTTTTACTACAGTGTTATCTGCACGTGATTATTTCACATCTGTCAACACAACGTCGAACAAGCCATCTCATGAACCAAACCCCATCAACCATTTGATAATGAAAACCTACACATTTCAACTCAAACAGGCATTTGCTTTGCTTAGAAATTATCTTTTTTAATTGTATTATCTGAAGAACGAAGTACACACATGGAAACAATGTATACAATATCGTATGAAAAACATAATTGAAAATTGAACTAAACTGTCATTCAAAAATAGCTAAGAATTCATCTTAACTTCGTAAACATTGAAATAATTGGGGACTCGATTCTTTTATGAGCTGGGAACGTTCGGTTCTTGTCGAGTATTTTATTTCTATAAGTATATTGATCAAAAGATATATAGAGAATATATACTTCTGAAAGTGGGGTTTTGTGTCGACTTGTTGCATTTGTACGAGATAAAAGTCCAGTTGTGTATTATCTATAAGCATATCAATGTAATTATTGACTATCTCCAATCTGGTTAACCATTACGGTCGGTGCACATAATTCATAGTTCATTATCATAATTTAACTATTGGCTATATTTAAATCTGATAATTACAATAAAATGTTGGTATATACTTCGATTATATCATTTAATGACGACACTTCGTTGCATGGTGTACATATAAAACGTCAATAAACTGAAAATATACCCAGCGGCCGAATTTCAACCGAACTGACTAATTGTGTCGGTCAACAATATTTAGGCAGATACTTGTAACCGCTAAATTGTATCTACATTTTCAGAAGCCGGATTTTTCGAAATACGTCCTAAAATTGATACCGTCTTAAAAATGATGTTAGTGATGTCATTGTTTGGAATATCGTTTTTCGTTAAAACTAAAATTAGGCTTTCATATTACATGATATACAGGAAAGATCTATAAGCTTCATCTAAGGTAGACATACCATAACCGCAACCCAGAGGAAAATGACTTAGAACTGACGCGGTCGGTTGGTGAGCAGCTAGCTAGTTAAATAGTGGTTACGCCTGGCAAAAGAGAAGGGATTAGGGAGGTACTGTGGGCACAAAAGACAGATGCTTTATAAGCCTTTCAATAAGGTGACAATATAATATAACAAAACCTTTATTTTATATTCATCAATACACTAGTTTAAATGTTTTAAAACGTAATTGTTCATCATTCATCGTAATTCATTATTATCTTCCGGAATTGGAAGGAAGGTTTTGAGGTATCCATGTAATGGTTTACAGTAGCTGTAATTTATACAGTGGAACAAATCGATTCGGACGTTGGAATGAAATATGAATATTTTCGTGGTATAATCTCTTATCTATCCACCTCACCTATGTTCGACCTTTTTTGTGTAACTTTATAACAGAGATATGATCAGATTGCGCCAATATTATCTGTATGGAATATTCTTGATCTAATAATGGTAATTTGGCATGGCAGGTGATTAGGTGATCCGTAAGCACTGTTGAATAATCATACACGAGAACCACGTGCATATTAGCCTGGATGTGGATTTCGTTACCTGGTAGCTGGAATGATTACTCAATATTTGTCAATACACCGGAAATACTTGTTAAGTTTATATTTGCGTTTATATTGATTCTGTAAGTCCGTACGCAGGTGGACCGAGGTTTCTGACTGTGAACTTTGTCCACAACTCATCGAAATTGGGTCACGGCTAAAACAACTTACACAGTCTTAATTAAGTTATATGTAGGGTTTCCTACCGTTTGTGCTTTATGCATGTCGATGTGTAGTGTTTTTCATTGTGTTGAAGGCGAAAAATCAATTTGGTATGTCTTATAACAATTCTTTTATCCGAACATAAAAACAAACGTATAACTTGCATTTGATGTTTTACGTAAATGTCACCTCATAAAGTTCCGTGTCAAATAAATATTAACACCAATTAGAACATCCTTCCACAACTTCTTTTATTCTTTATGTTTACTTACATATGTGAAGTAATAAGAATAAAACTATCAATGTTAACTATCACGCATAACACCATGTGAGAAGGTCAGTTACTACAGAATATGTTCCGTAAATTCATTGTGAATTTCTCTTGTTAGAATCTTCAATTTCAAGAAAAACATAATATTTGCCAATTAAGTCTGTAAAGATGTGAATATGTACGTACAGCGACACAACAGAAGACATGATTTACTGGTGCAATGACGTCGTACTTTGATAACAGCACTCGTTCAGCTTTCCATATCCGCTACTCGCTCGGCGCGCATGAATTGTTGAACAAGTTCCCGTTCCATCAGACTCAGCCAGATTGAATCCAGGGTAACAAGCTACATACCCCAGCTTTACTGATTAAATATCATATCTGAAATAATGCACTAAATAAGTATTACATGTCATTGACCATGTAAACGTGTAAAAAATGTAAGAATGTTAGACAATTTGCCTTTTCCTTGATTAAACTATCTATAATAGTTTATGATAATGGTAATTGAAGATTCAGAAGAAAATAATCGGAGTGTCAAATAGTGCGAACGTGCTAGTATAGAACCCAGGTTCTAAGCTCTAGTTTCCGTCTTTTAGACCGCATCACATCAAAGGGAAGTTAATTTCCAGGGCTAGTAGACCCCTTTTTCAGATTTAAATGTTCGGTTATTATGACTTATTTGAAATTAATTTATATACAAACACGACACACCATTTATGTTTTGTACATCAAAAAGAGAAAAGAATAATGTAAAACACATGTTGAATTTCTAACCGATTATGATAATATAATAATAACAACCGAATTCAACTGACGATCGATTATGATTTCCAACCAATATCCCATCACTAGGGTCAAACATGAAAAGCATTTTACTTTATCACGAGACAAAATGTCCGATTTTTATTTCGATTTTACTTCAAGCTGTATTCAAATAAATCACTTGCAGACGAGGGACAAAAATGATTTACTGTCCAAATAAGTATTTTACCATTAGGGGACCCTGAGCCAAACTATTAGTCTAAGATTTTATCTTAAACACCCTGATATGCCGATGACACGCGCAGATACGGGAACTAGACGCGTGCATTGCCGCGCATTGTTGGACTTTCATATCCGCATGTCTTCGCTTTGTATTTAAATTATAAAACAAAAATCGAAATCAATTTAAATCTGTAGATCAACAAACCAATAAAGATAAACAGACTGAAGATTTGTGTCCGATGCTCTCAATAATACAGACTGGCAAAACATACATTTTTAGTTTTTATTTCAATTTTATCTGGAAAATGATTGATTGCAGGGGTTAAGCCCTCCAATGTTAAACAATGAAAATGCTAAAGATGTAAATTTCTGCTTCAAGCACAATGGTATTAATGATGCATATATCTCGAATTTTGACATGATTTTAACAAACGAAACATAATGTATTATAAGGATGATGTTTACTTTCATTCATTTATCAATGATACATTGTTCATTTAATAACCGTTCAAATTATTTACGGTTATTGATATTAAACGAAACCAGTGAAACTTGATTTGCATGAAATAATAGAACAAAAGGTGCATGTGTAAGAATTTCCTGAATAAATTTGTTTATGACATCCCCTTCCTTTGTGATATCCCCTTCGTTACTTTATTTCCCGGTCAGTGTCAGGAACTTTGCAATGAGCGAGGACGCTACTGTGACCCCTTTTATAAACTGTGCATGCCCTTTAATTAATTTCTACAATCTCCTAATGTCTTTAACACTGCCTGTATTGAATCTTCAAAGATGTTTAAATTTGAAAATTATGTGCAATACCGCGCCATCTTTAGCCATCACTGTCAATTCACTGTAATCGTCTGGAACGATATGCTAGAAGTAATGTCTGATGAATGAGCGTGCTTTACGGCATCCACGACAAATAATTACAATTTCATATTGCCCAATGAGCGCAGTTGGGTGCTGCCTTACGTCATATGCCAGATGCCTTAGCAATCAATGCTTAAATACATGATGTTCCACAGGGCGCACTTCACTGTCGGGCTAAATTCTTTGCACGTTTAGAAGTCATCATTGAAGTCTCTGTGTGTTTATGGAATGTCTGTTAGACAAATAAACACTAGGTATTCGGTTGTTGAGTTACTTTAGACCGGCATGTGGCGCAATAAAGACAAACACAACATAGGAGAACGTAAAAAGAACGTGAGATCACTGTATGGTAACTTGTGTAGACTTTTAACCTTATCTGAAATATTACCAATCTTTTAAATTGGATATATTAAAACAAATGTAAAAGTGTTATCTTATAATAGGTTTGAAATGTGCCGAAATCATAATGTACTTATCTTGTACAGGAAACTTGAAACTGTCAGATGGTATATGTTTTTCAGTGGAATCATGAAAACAGAAAAATACTAGAGCCCAAATAATACACAACTGTTTTATCGACTCTCGTATGTACACTATAAAATGTAACGTTGTGTAAATTAAGGAGTTAACCATAGATTTACCGAATCCCTTTTCTAACTATAAAGTAGATTTTATCATTGAAGTTTACTTTTAAAATACGAAAACAACGTTTTCACATTGACAAAGTCAGTTTGCAACGATTTTACCATAATTATTATGGAAAGCACTTCATGATTGTTTTTTCCATTTTTTTTCTCATCTATCTTTTTTAATCGCTAACTACGTTCCTGTTGGCAGTCCGCGATTCAAATTATCTTTGAATCGCGAAATTACGACATGCGTTCCAACTTTATACAATCACTGTAACCTCTCACTGATAGAGGGTCGTGGGTTCAAGTCCAGCTACCGACCATGTCTCTTTATGTGAGAAAGTAGGCAGTTGCTTACGGAGGATAGGAGTTTAGTACTGGTTCTTCCCAGGAACGATCATTAGATTAAATGTCCGCCTCATATGACTCTGACTGTTGAAAATGGGCGTAAAACTCGATATAAACAAACAAACAAACAAAAAAACTTTATACAACCGAAATTTGTATGTGTTTTATCATGATGTTATGAATATTTTCAATATAAATTTTGGTACTACGTAATATGTTACTCAAAAAGTTTAATGTTGCGTTACAAATTCTGACAACACTTTCACCCGTATTAAATACAATGCTTTAAATAGTTGTTACGTGCGAAAAAAAATTACTCGCGTAAACGGATAAAAAATCAAATGAAATGTATTTCAACCACTGAACCAGTCTGATATATAAATAACTATCATGTTCCTCGTTTTTATACGTTGTAGTTATGATAATAATTATGACTTTATTTACCGAAGGTAATGAAACATTAACAATAATGAAAATGAAACAATACTTTTTTACAATGTGGCCGTTTGAAAAAATAGTAACAGTAATTTTGCAATTATTGAAAATTAAACAATTTACAGACATCTAATACACAAAAGATAAGTATCTTAAATAATAACCGGATATAATATTCTACCGAAACGAATTTTGTAATATAACCGGTTTTATGATTTATCTCTAAAAGGAATAAAAAAATCTATGGATGAAAAAGAAAAGAAAAAGGTTTGACTACATAATTATGTGTAACAGTAGACTCATCATAAAACGATTGTCAGTTATACACTGAGACTAAATAAACTATATACACAAATAACAACACAGACTCTGACTTGACACCTAAATTGTTAATGTCATAATATTATTATTTTAAATATATATTATTAAGATATGATTTCTACAGAGTTAAATAAATGCTGGTATTTAACAGTGAATAGCTAAATGAGTTAACCATTTTAAATGTATCAGTTCAAAACATTTTCGGAACAAAGCATTTCAAATGTTGTGTATGAAAATACCGATATAAATATGTATTCGTGTAATCTATAGCCTAATATTATATTATAATGAATGGATGAAAATTTCATCAGTCGAATATAATACAACAAATACAACTGATTTATTGAATTAAGTTAATTACAATTTAGACAGTTAAATTTACATACATACACACATATATACACAATACTAACACATTTTCTCACTATCACAATTCTAGAGGCAAAACAGGACAATAAAATCATAAAAAGTATCTAATAATTTAAATACAAATTTATACGTGATTCAGACACAATTGCCAAGTTAAAAAAAAAAGACACGATCTATTATCAGATATTAACATAATAATTATTAGTCAAATATAAGAAAATTCTGACAAACGTGATATACAGTGTAAAAAGTCCATTTTATAAATTCCGGTTTTCAGAACTTAAGATAAATTCCGAAAAAATGGGTCTTGAAAACTTGTCCGATTTTAAGGAAATTCAGGTCTAAGGTCTTTTAGGAGTTTACTGTACTAGTAAGAAGACTGGTTATATGATAGCAAATTTAATAAGTAATTGCAATATAGTGTACGATTAAATTACAATTAATAATTAAAATTAGATGGTCATCTGACATAAATTTAGAATTGCTGAATTTAACTAGCGGATTTGACGGATAGGGTTATTATTGTAACACAAATACGACAAATTTGTACAGCAGTCAAGCGGTCAATTGCGTTATAACATTATATGACCACCTGTCCAGAATGACGTAATATTATCGAATTGACCAACTGCCCGAAGTACATATTATTTTACTGGACTAAATCTCGCAAAGCTTACAAATATCAATATTTGCTAATGTTACGGTAAAGAAAGTATTAACTTCATGCAGGTATTAAGTGTTGGCGAAATATCGGTCAGTAATTGACTAATATGAAGTAACGTAATTGCATATATATCACTTAGACATTAAGTGACATATTTCACTGATTAATGTATTAATGTATAATTTTGACGTATTATACGTATACATAAAGCTAGGGTGAAGTTACTACGCGCTATGCATGTTGATTAAATAGGCACATGTTCCGTTGACCTACCTAATTAAATTATGCAATATTTTTGGCGAATGTGGTTTACGTTATGCAAGTTACCGTACGTTACCTTGTCTAAACATGCAACAGTCATACATTGCTCAAAGGCAGGGTGTTAACATTTACTAACAAAATATGTGTTTTAATTTACATTTACGATAAATTAGTACTACCCGTAACATAATAGCTTCACGGGAAGTACATTGCTCTATTCTTGCACAATGATAACTTCATATTTGTATATACTGCAATAGTTGCTGTTTACTTTCTTGCATATCGTCATGTGTATATTTGAATACGTGTAACGGTAAATTACAATGACTGCTAAAGCCCAGTATCCTTCGATCGAAGAACAGAATATACTATCGAATCAGGCATTTGTTCAGGTAACTGTGGTCTGATTTGGCAATATATTTGTAAGATATTCGTAATTGAATTTATGCCGTGGTAATTGTTACACCGGTATTCAGATCTAGTAAATCGCTTGTTGCGACTGAAAATCTATAAGATCCATGTATGTATGTATTAAAAATGCTGAATTCTTGTTTTATAAGACAAGAGGGAAGTGTTTGTTGCTATTTATATAACCCTGATAGAATTCTAAAATTTCTGACCAGACATTGCACGTACTGAAGTGATTATCAAACGTTTTTAAATACGCCTCATTATTATGATAAAATCGGATTAATGTCATTAATCTACACCAAGTCATGTCGCAATCATTTATATTTGAATACACAAATAAACTCGTAATATCTGATATTTCAATATCCCATTAAATAGGAAAGTAAACTTTCAATTGATACAAAGGTGGGTAGTATTTATAATTACGCAACGATGATTAAACTACTGCTATCTTAATCACCTAATACTTAAGGGAATAATTGTTCAATGAATGTTTAATTATGTCATTTTCTAAATACCATTCAAAGTACGGACAAACGATTTGGCCAAGAGTTCATCTGGACAATTATGTAAGATTTTGTAAAGATTGTTATTGGTCAATCGATTGTATTGTGTAACTATGGCGCAATGATTAGCAGCTGATCGGTCATGACCTAGTCCAGGTTCAGCACTATGAAATACTGTAATCTGTACCACAAACAAAGAGGCAATAAATAGAGTTTTGCTGCTTATTTTTCTACAAAACACAGCTATAGCTGGATAATTCATGCAGTAAGTTACGTCAGAAAATAGTATTTCTTTCGTGTGTAATTCGGTGTTTTGTAGCAAGTATGTCGCTATTATTCAGCGTGTTTATGGATAGACCGATTTTATATACAGTGTTACAATAATACTTTTGGATAAACCAAATCTTGTAAATTTCTCTCGATTGATGTTTCTATTGTATCCTACGGGGATTTTTGATTATCCTAAGTAATACCTGTTCATATGAACAATAAGTACTAAAGATGCTTAATACTGTCACTAATAATAAAGTACAAGAAAATAGTATTCAAATTTTATTAGATTTACAAAATAAGACATTTTAATAAAATTATCAAAAAGTGGATTTAACATATATTATATTTTGAAACATATAAACTCATACATAGTACATGTAGACACATTTTTACCGCATTATAAGACAGATGAAGAGACAATATACACACAGTGTGAGATTCAAGATATTGACATTAGAAGATTCATAAACACTCAGTAGTCATTGAAAAGGATGATAATTGACTACAAACAAGCAAAAATGAGGCATGTCATATTATTACATACAAACATAGGCTGCTGCCTTAAATATTTCCCTGAGTATAGTGAGGTAGATTTGTTTATAATTTAGAACAAAACCAGTATAAAACTTCAATGTAAATTATATGATCTAGCACAAATATTACAACATTATCAAAACATAACTCTCTATAGTCATAATACATGCCGTGCACAAAAATGTCTGTGACGAAATTTTCGATAAAATGAGATATAAGTTTTATAACATCGGACCCAGTTATGGAGCTGCTAATATAGTAACAGATTTTTGTTACTATGGTTCATTTTGAAAATATGAAGATGTATTTAAATGTACCACAAAAACATCAAGCTTTCCAATATCACCAGAATTTGTATATCCCAGTTAGTCTTGATCTAGATTTAAGATTACTAGTATTAACATTCAACAGCATAAAACAAATTTAAACAGAAAAAAAACGATAATTTAACGATTAATTAAATTTAGCAATTTAAGGGCGCATACATAATAATATAACAACATTTACTAGATTAAGTACACATGTATAACGATTTAGCACATTTATGCAGACCAAACATAATTTTACAGCAAAAATATTAACATTAATTCAAACAATCCTCTCATCACTATATATACAGAAAGATAAACATATTTACTTTATTACAAAAAGCACTCAATATTTTAGACATATCTTAGCACTTGTAAAGCATGCATACCCAAATATGCATGAAATGTTTAATCCATATATCTATATTTACAGCATAAAATGTACGAAATTCAAACAAATTAGTAAAGATTCGTACATGTAATTTATATTGGGATAACAGTGGCAGACTGCGACCTGGATTATATCGCCCAATACAAGATATAGACATATGTATTAGTGATGTCTGAACTAAATTTAAGAAATATAAGATACGAATAAGCCATTTACTAACACAATATTAAAATTCTTACTCACAAGTGTGCACCAAAATAAGCCAACGAGGTATTTATAGGAGTATAGCCCCCTTTTTATGAAAGGGATTTAATTATAAATTAATATAAAAAGTACGCTGAAAGAAATTTGACAAATGCCTTTTATACATCAAATAGCACTCTTCACTCAAATTAGTCTCCGTTTAAATACACAATCAAAGCACACACACCAATCATTCTATTCTAATTCAAGGTGTACATGAACTTTTATGAAACATCAGTTCAGGTACAAAATAACAAATCGTAACAACAACAGAGGTTAATTTAAGTCTAAGACACTAAAATGACTGACATAACCATAAATATAAACCTGAACACACTACCATCTAATGATGACACAAAGTTTTCCTGAGTTAGAATTCCTTTTATAAAACAAACTAAATTCGGTTGTATAGCATGTAATGTAATTTGGCAGTTTCGTTTTTCAATATAGCTACCTGTGCCCTTAATTTGAGATTTTCCTGTTCTAAGAATGCAGCTCGCATTGCTATTTCTTCCTCTTTCTGACGTCGATTATCACGTGACCGTTTAGCGGCTTCATTGTTTTTTCTCCTTCTTTCCCAATACGAAGTATCCTTCTTTTCTTCGGGCACATGCTTAAGTTTTTTACTTTCAGAATCAGAGTTACTATCTTGAGAAATAGTGCCAGACCGACTTTCAGCTCGTCGTTTCCTTTGTAACAAATGTGACGTCAGAGGAGTGACAGGAAAAGACGTAAAAGATGTTGGTGAATCGTACAAAGACGACAATCCTAGCCCTATAGGTAAGCCCGCGGATAAACCAACATTTTGACTGGCAAGTAAAGCTGCAGACGATGGTGAGGAAAACACAGAATCATTGTCAAACTGATAAGATTTGAACGGTCGGCTGCCGCCGGATGAAGATGGCGTAGTAGGTGATGATGGCAACGAATCACCCCGATCCCGTGATATATCTGATATTGAGCAGGGAGAATCATCACGACTTCTCGTCGGAATAGGTCCAGGCACAGGTTTTATAGCCGACTGGGGAATCGAAGAATCACTTTCATTGCCGTCGGATGAAGGCGTGTGTCTCCGTGGTATTGAAGGTGATGGCGGTGTATCATTCGAGCTGGGCCTGTGAGATATCCTGCCGTCTTCACAAACAGAAGTAGACTTTGCGGATAAGTCTAATGCCGCTTCGCTCATTTTGAAAATCTATAAAATAAATATCAGTAATTAGATAGCTTTCATTTACTTGTAAAAAGTAAGACTTATTCACACTGATTTTGGTATTCTAATCAGACATTGAGTACAAACAAATGGATAAGATGATAATTATACGAGACAATGTTAGAAACTAGAATGACTTTCAGTACCCTGGCCATCGTTTAGATTTGTAATAATTTCCTCCATCCAACAATAAACGAAAGTGAAACAACGTAAACACTTCATCAACCACAAGTATTTCATCCGCGTTATAAACCAACAACACAACAAACAAACCAATTGATTAATAATAATATTTAATCAGAAATATTCAACATATAAATGAAAATACCTTTATTAATTGTTGTAATCAAAATCCAATCATATTTTAACTACTCAGTTCAATTTAGAAGTTCTATTTGTAAACACGACACTATTTAGTAGCTTACTAAAGCATGTAGTATTCCGTTATTATCGTTTGTACAATATGAGCCGCCTACTGACCACTAAATGCATTGGTCAGCCAATGACCACAGCTTATATGATTTCGCGTTAGTGTGAACTTTGTATGACCTGTTTGCACAATCTATGCGTAAAGCGTAGGGTGGATATAACTTCTATAGTGTTGGTGGATGTATTTACCATTATTTTACATATCTACATTTTTAAACAAGTCATCACGGACATTTACGTAACAATTCTTCATAAATCGCGATTTTTAAACCAAATGCGGACTAATATCGGGTAAAGTTATCGGAGATATTTCAGTAGATTTCACCGTTCGTAAGTCTTACATAGAACGGTCGTATTCAAGCCACTATTGGTCAATCTGTTAGGTCGAAATGACCCTAAGGTTGTTTTAGTGTACGGTGAGATAGGATCAGAGTGTTTAGACAGATCAGGGGAAAGATGGCCAGGAGTGATGAACTTGTAAATTTTCGTTGGTTGAAAACAGACACCCATCATTATAACGATATGTCTGAGATGATAATAATTTATGTCACTATAGAAACCACGTCAAAATTAATTCCTTTCTAAACGTAATCAGACCATACAGGCACGTTTTGTAATACGCAAACATACGTGGTATTTAAACTCACTTACATTCCACGACTTATGTTCCAGAAATAAAAATCATTTTGAAAAGAAATGAGTACATAAAAGTTATTATTTATCAAGAATCGAAAAATCCGCGTTGAAAAATAGTAACACTTGTTGTATAAGTATACACTGCAGACTTTTTTTATATATAGTTTTAATATATGTTGGACATATATAACAGGATTCTGTTGATCTTGAAAGCATGGGAAATATTTTGGCACTTTAAACTGTAAAACCAACAAGTAAAATAATTAAGTATTCATCCACACAAAATTTTCATTCACTACATACCGGAAATAGTTTCATTCGCAAAAGTAGTGCCAGAATATTATATTGTCTCTCAGTTTATACAGATGGTTTATTCAGAGTTAACTGTATACAGATCAAAGCACTGATCATGAAGGGCACTGAATTTGTATGGGTTTTCAAAATGTGCAGTAGCTAGTAATTTCTCACTGTATGTCATGACTGTTGAGAATTTGTTCATGAATTGATGGTGTTCATGAACAGCTCATAAAGTTTCATGAATTCTTTATGAAAGTTCATTAAAGGTTTATCAAAATAATTCATCAACAGTTCATGAACCTAAGATTCATTAACTGGTCACCAACTGAGGTTCATGAACAATTCATGAAGCTTCGTGAACTGTTCATGAACACCATCAGTTCATGAACAATTAATAAAAAATCATTTATTTTTCATCAACATTCATATAAAAAATAATTCTAAATAGTTCATGAACCTAACAGTTCGTGGAGCTGTTCATGATCATCATCAGTTCACGAAGCTTCATGAATTGATAATAAAAGTTCATCAAAGGTTCATAAGAATAAGTCATCTATAGTTCATGTTCACCAGTTGAAGTCAGTAAACAATTCATACACTGTTCATGAACATAATCAGTACATGAACAATTAAATAAGTCCTGAATCAGTTCTTGAACATTTGTTCGTGAACTTCATCGGACAAAGTTCATGAACCAAGTGCCCAATTTGTGGGTCATGCATAAAATCATGAACTATTCATGAATAAGCTCATGAACATTTCGTGAACTGTTCATCAAGTTCTCGACAGGGACGGGCCTTTGAATTTTTATGGATGTGTTTTACTTCGTTCCTGACAGTACTCTCAGTACTTTCATTTAGTTATAGCTACTTCATATACAGATCGGCAAATACTTGCCTATTGTACACAAAACAGTGCAAAAGCATTGCAAACATGACAGAAATATAGAAAATACTGCTCAGTTAGGGTAATGTGATAGTTTCATTTTATACGTACACAAAATTTTACAACCATTGTCTGAATAAGCAAAATGGGTTTATAAGAAACGAATATAGTATTATAGTTTATCAATGAAATTGTAGATGTATGGTTGGCACAGTTGCTAAAGCCTTTAGAATTGCTCGGGAGCGAAAATTTTATCGCGAGTTCGAACCTCACCGGTTATATGCGGCCGCCAGTACACTTAACAAGTTTTCCTGGACGGTATTCTAACCAGTACTCACTTACCCCTCCACTAAGAACCGGCAACTTCTCCACATGTGAAGGAAAATCAACAATGTTGTCAAATTTTACATGGGAGGGTATGACCTGCCGTCACCGGATTACCGGGTTACAAATCTAACACACGAACCACTGGATGACGGCCGCGGCCTCATTACATTAAGAACAATCGAAGATAGTCTCATGTAAGCTGAACAAAATTCTACAAAATGATATGTAACATTTTATTCAAATTCATACGTATTTCCAGTTCCATGTACTTTAAATGTAGTCTGACCATTAATATACTGTACACATGGTAAATAACACGTCGATTTTCTGCCATGCAGCTTTGCATTATTGTTTGGTAATCTATTAAAACTGGATTTATATGAAGTCACGTAGAGGTGCCTAAATGAAATCCTTTTTGGAAACAATTTTGTCAACAACCTGTCACTATTTTTAAAGTAGGGACTGGTGATACTTCTCATGTATAATATATGATTGACAAAAAGAACATGAGTTTATTTTCACATGTAACGCGTGTCTGTAAACACTGAACTAAACATCATGACAATTTTATCTAAGCGTGTTAGCCACTTACTTCAGACCAAACTTCGATAGATTAGACAGGCTGAGAATGCTAGGAACGAGGTATCTAAATCCTACCACTCCATGTAATATTACGAATTCGCATTATAAATGACCATCTTTTTATTAACAACTTTGTTTGATTGACCAGGTCAAATTTGATCAGTTGGTTAGATAGTTGAAAAGTAAATATACTAACTAAACACGGTGAGGATAATGTTCCTTCTATGTTCAACTTAATGTTACTGGTCCTTTGCATAATCATTATACAACGGGTCTTCAATGACGACCTAACAGTTGCCGGTCATTTTGTAAAACTTGTAAACAATAAATTATGTGTACTACGCTGAACGCGATGTTTGCCTTACTAAATGAACATTTTATATCTTAAATATAGCGTGTATATTGAATCAAACGTTCAGAGAGGAAAGAAAAATGAAATTATGTTCAATGTAATCGTGTAGGTGTACATTCAGATTGTTATATTGACAAATGTAATGTCTAATTTTGCTATGTACTGCCAAATTGCAATCAATACACATTTTAATCTAATGAACATTCAGAGATGATATGAATATTTTGTTAAATAGTAGTATTTACATCCTGTATTTTTAGTACATGCATATGAGTGGTTTATATACATGTTTTATGAACTTATGACTATTTCATTCTTATGTATGCAAAATGATAATAGATTTTCTTCTTCTTTTTATTATTACTGACCTTGATGTTTATAATGCAATATACATTTTTGTATTTATACTGTATGACTATGTACTATGTTCACGAAATAAAGTTCTGTTCTGTTATGTTCTGACAAAGATGACCGATGATAGAGACTTGTTGCAAGTAATAAATAAGACAAGGGGAAAAGGTAATGTCTACAGTAACTTGCAAAACTAATATGGTAGGTTGGTCGCAAAACTGTTCTGTTTTTTTTCTAAACATACATTTGGTACTTTGGAGCTTGAATTCGAGCCAAACAATTTTCGTACTCTGGACTTTGTTTTTGTTATGAACTTTAGGGTCTGCTCCATAGAAATAGTGGGTCTGTTAACCTGAAACACGCCAATATTCTTTCTGGTATCCATTAATACAGCTTTGATTGTATAGTATTTTATGTCATTATTAATATGTAATAATTATCGAAGTTTAAAACATAAAAAGAATTGAATTATGATAAACACAGCTTACACGTTCTCTCAAATTGTTAAATAAACAATATTTAACATTAATTACACATTTCATCACAATAATCAAAACACAAGACGGAATGAATTTATTATCTACGGATTAAAAATATTCACACTAATATCATATTCAAATTAAATCCATCCAGTAAATAAAGAAATGGTGATGGTCAATATAAAACTGTTGGATTTTATTTTTTACACCGATGACAAAAGATTTATTTTTTCTCAGGAATAAATTGTACTATGAACTTCTGCCCTCATGCACAATTAAACATTTATTACTATTCGGCCAATCTTGGCCATCCAAACAAAATCAAAGATGCGAAAATTTTATGCAAATTGCAACTTCTTTTTTTCTTTTAAGCATTCATTCGAACCGTTATCTTGACTCTGTTATTATTGTCCAATCACTGAGTCCTTTGTTCAGATTGGTATGACCTTATGACGGTAGGGTTCGTCAGCGCGGTCATCTTACACACAACTGTTTTAATACTGTTAACATTGTACAGATTGTCCTAACTTTGGGGTGTCACGGACGCTGATTTCTGTCTTTGATGTGACCGTGTCACCCTGAGGTGACTTACCCGAAATATTATAATTGATTCAGGCGCTCTTTGTTACTTGTACCGGAACTGAATTACTTATAATTGTATCCTACTACGTAGCTAAGATTGAAAACGATGGTTTAATACATTAATATCACAAACTGGTAAATAAGCATGTAGGTGAAAATAGCTGGTGTCTTTTTAAAAATATATAGTTGGCGTGTCTGATAAGTTATTCGATATTACGTAGTCATATAGAAAATAATTTATTATATTTAGATTTACCTTAAATCTAAAATAAGTATAATAAACATTTTATGAAAGTTTATATCTAATTCCTCGACTTGTCAGTTTCTGAGGGGTAGGGCTACTGCTGGTAGATAACCCTAAGTACTATCAAGGTAACTGCACTTCCAAACGTTGCAAGAATAGCAAACGAAAACAATAGTTACATAATGATATTTGTTGGATCGTGATTGTGTTTATGTCACAATGTTGCTGATTTTCATTCAATTATCTATACTAATCAAATCATTCGATTTCTTACATATTCCTCACTGATATCTTACGCCAATATTCATGGCCAATCCCCCAAAACACTTGACGATGACCACCTTATGTCTACTTACGTTGATTGCCATAACAAGATACATTAATAAATACTACTAGTTGTTCGCTTGACCACTAAAACTCAAGTCACCGTGGCCTTGTTCAAAGCAATACGTGACCGTTTTACAAGTTGTTAGCCTGTATTTACAAGAATTCTTGCACAAACAACAAATGTTTATGTATACACCCACATGTATATTGTTACATTGTGTCATTGACAAAACAAGACACAACACACGTACTTTGACTTTGTTGTTTATTAATGAATATATGTATATGTATGTGTCTTTGTTTTGGCGTTGTTAAGAACCAATTAGGGTATGCTGCAATATTTTTAGAATAAGAACCACGAACAGAAGAGCAGTGATACCACATTTACAGATGATCATTTTACGAGGGGATAAATTAGGGCCAAAAATGGTCCTTTGTCAATTCTTGTCCAAAATCTCATTGTATGTTCTCTATTCACCGTATTTGAAGAAAACATGATTTTAAAAGCTCTATTATTGAAAGTGTTGCCATGGCAACAAAACGAACATTTATCTAGAAAAATGAAAACAATTCTTTATTTTCATCTACTGATTGGATGAAATGTGTTCAGTTTTGTTGTCTAAATATGAGAACGTCAACTGATCCTTTTTTATTTAATGTTCTGTCTTCATAAAATTATATTGTTCTATTTATTTTGATATTATTTATAACCTGCTAGTTACGAATTAATTACTGTAGTAATCCAGTCTCCATTGTGTGATTAAGAAGTTTTTTATCAACGGACTTTTTTATACAATGAATTTCATTTGCATACTAATGTACTATATCAAGTTAGATATGGCGTATGTCAATTATATCATATCTGTCAGATGAGTGGTCATTTCATGATACTAACTAGGTCGTCAGTCAGATTGTCGGTATAAATTATGTAGTTTATTATGTAGTTTTGCAATTGTTATGACCTCCATGTAATCAATTACAGTAAACAAGATAGGATGAGTTGTTCTTAACGGAGGCATGCTTTAATGCCAAAATATATCATAAAAATCAATTATTTTTACATTAATTAGACATTAGTGCGACAAGATATGGCCTATAACCGAACTACATAGACATGAAGTGATAAAGACAACAAGAGCAATGAATGTTAAGATTTAATATGTGTCGAATGTTAATAAGTTGACAACGGCCTCGTATACAGCGTAACCTACATGGAGTTGCCTAATGTGGAGAAGTTATATGTGTATGTTTGTCCAAACGATAGTTTATTGTGTGCTTTTAGGATGAAAAGTAACGGACATGACACTCTGACCAAACACGTAATATCACCATTAAACATAAGTACTCTTATAACATTTCCGTAACTACAATGCGAGTATTATTAAAGTAGGTGAGGTGGATAGGTCATTTTGTACATGTTATGTGAAAAAGAGGAAACGAAGTTGGACTAACTTGATATGAATTCCTAGAATTTGGAAGCTTAAGATATCGATGATAGCTTAGATTGGATTGACTATCCAGATTTCTATCTATGACACATTTGACGTCGCATCCTATTTTAGCCCACAACAATTCAGCCTTGAATTCCCCAAGTTTCCCCTCGAGTTCGTCCGCTTCACTATCCTGTTTGAATGTCTCATCTTCTGTGTCCCTAGAATGTAGCTGCTGCAACTTATCCAATCGGGACAACTTTCAAAATGTATTGTATTTTAACATGCCGAGTGTGTACAAACTTTTCATAGAGAAAACAATCAAGTCAACACACTGAACATATGGTAGGACTCTATGGTCGGGTGCTTGATATCTCTGTCTAATAATCACAAGCCCCTCACGGCTGTGAGAAAGAATTCTTGCCTGGACTTGATAAATTTCAAAATGTTAGAAAGTTGTCCGGACAGTTTACGATAGGATCGGTAGTTCTCTCCAAGTGTCTTCCTCCGCCGCTATTATACATGTACATGTAGTTACAAAATACACTTATGCTGTTGTTAGGACGATAAACAAACAAACAAAAAATAACTGCATGAAAAAACTTTTTAGTTTCCTTTTAAGATAATGTATGTTTTTCTGATATATTTTCAAACCAGTCACAAACAAGGGACTTCGTGCTGTTCTAGATCATTCTTGACCACCTAACTACAGTCGACAGAGTCAAAGTAATTCACAATTCATACTGAACTCGTGATACAAGTCCTGGCAGACAGTAAATTATGTTCCTATGCAGGATTGGTTTTTAAGTCAGGGGAGATAACTTGGTAATATAATAACTAATTCCTGATAAATATATTGTTTATCTGTGATAAAACTTTAAATATTGCTTTTATACCGGTAATAGAACAAAATGCATTTCATTCCAAAATTGGCAGTATCAAATTAAATTTCTATTTTACAATATTTTATCCAAGATTGTCTAAAAGATTTGTTTATCCATCTGATTCAAAATCAAACTTCAGTGTCGGTTATATACAGCTTCTGTCTCCATCATTAGCTGTGTGTTTATATTCATATTCAAGATGCAGTGTTTTATACCCCTAATGTCCGGAGTTATTATTTCAGAATGCAGTAGATACATTTTGGAAACCTTATAGGTATAAATAGATATACAATGATTTACCGGGAATTTCTTAAGAAACAATGACAACCGCTCGAGCTTTTGAAGTCTAAAAATAAGTTGTTTTTTTAAATATAGAAATAAAACTCACGTTAAAAAAATTCACGATGTCAGTCAAATTTCATAAAGAAAAAAGTCAAAGCGCGAAATCTTGTGAGATTAATATTTTTGTCTACTTTTTGACAAAGGAAGCTATTTTCAAAATGTTTTGTAAAAATAAATTTATGTACCTTGATTAACTATGAACGAAATAACGATGATTGAGCAATACTTCTTATGATAATAACATCTTTAATGACAGATTCGTTGCAAAGCCACATAATAGTCTGATATACTTTAAATAAATTTGAATTGAATTAAGCCATTCTAACTGATTCCTTTATGTTAATTTCAGATGGAGACGACACTTAATGTATCCATGTGTACGAAATATAGACCAACGGACATTCTCACGTAATATCGCAACATGTGTCACTCTCTGAAGTCCTGGTTGAGATGCCCCGACTATGACCCTTGTGTCGGTAAATTGTTTGATTTTATTTAATGAGAGTCAACATAGTAAACCTCCGACAGAATAGTTACATCATTTTACACGGGTCAAGCCCGGGTGATAGTTGCTATACCCAACCTATCTTATCTTTGTATTGCATAACATAACCCTTACGTTAGCCACAGACGTCTCGATTTTGAGGACAAAATCTCTGACCTCAAAATTTTCTGGTCCTATGTGTTGTCATAAATGGTAAACTGATGGGAAACTAAGTTAACAAATGGCGCAGATACTTCAGTTCAATGTTAAGGTAAACCACCGTGTGGATCGTGTTAATTCAGAATGTTTCTCACGCCCTTGGTCGACATCCGCGTGCTGACGACAATCTGCGCATGCATGAAGTCACGCAAATTAACTATTACACTCGGTATGAGATGGTCTTATTCAGAGTTACGTAATTCACGATGGACTCTGTCCAGGTGGATTTTAGGTCATTAATGTTGAACTGTGAATTACAAATGGTTGAAAAGTTCATTAAATTGAATACACATGGTCCAAAACACACGTTGCACAATAATAAAACTAATTATCTAACATCAAATAAATCTTTCCTGAATAGCACAGCTATTTATCTTTTTTGCATACATTCATTAGGGAATATTAACTGTTTCAAAGCGAAACGTTCGTATATGATTGTACAACAGTAAACTATGATACAACACTGATTCTAAAGGCCACCTAAGACAGATTGGAAATGTGACCTAGCTAAGTGAACAGTTGGTCCTTATTCGGATATTTATTTTACTACCAAATAGATAAATGTGTCCAAAGGAGTTAGCGTTCTACATCGGAAGACCGTTTTACTCATAAAGTGAAGTAATATTATAGTTTTCAATAAGTTTACTCATTTCTGTTAGTCACAAGAAATAGTTTCGCTATTATTATTTTAACAATAAAACAAATCAGAAATCTGCTCAACATTTTGAAGCTTATACATTTCAGTGTGGGGAATCCACGTGACCTAGTGACGTCACAATGTTGTCGTTACAAGCACATTTTCTGTCATTCGAACTAGGAAAACATCACGTAAGTGCATTATTTTTCGTTTTCTCAGTCATTTTAAGAGGCGGCACATGAATTATTGAGGAATACAGTATATATCTACCGCAGTACTCATGTGGTATATATCTAAATAAATATCCTGGTAATCCATGTTTCTAAATGTTAAACATTAATATCAATGCCTAATACGATATAATCATGAACAAACACCGCTTTAAAATGTCACAGTTAGGGCAAACTAATATTATGAAGTTATGACCTAATCGTTACTCAACGTAAAGTTCAGCTGACAATTTGGCATTACGGATTGTGTAATATTTAGAATTAGTCCCTTGATCTATTAGTAGAGTAATCGGATCTTTCAGCTAACTTGGGTACACTTAGGTAATGTTGACTAATCCATGCCCATATGCACTTTATAAAACGTTAACCTCAACATGGTATACTATTTATGACAAACAATTATTACCTTCTAAATGTATTAAGGAATTATTGTGATTATTATCCATAATTCAGTAGAATCTTCTATGACTATCATGATATTGTTAAAATGTATAAATTACTTACTTTTAATTGTGTATGAAAACGTGATTAATAATTACAATAATAATTTTTTCTGTCATTATTTTCCCCAGATGGTAATGTTCTTTTTTTAATTTAATTTTGATTATTTAATTGACTCACTCTAATCTTGACCACGGGAAAATTAGGAAATAATGATTATAAATGTTATTGTTACTGATGATAGATTTGATGACCATTAATAATATTATGATGATGACGATGATGATGCTATGTGGTGTAGATGGTGGTGGTGATGATGGCGGTTGGTTGTGGTGGTGGTGATGGTGGTGGTGGTGATAATGATGATGGTGGTGGTTGTGGTGGTGGTGGTTGTGGATGTGATCGTGGTTGTGTGTGGTGGTGGTGATAATGATGATGGTTGTGGTGGTGGTGGTAATGGTTAAGGTGATGATATTGATGATGGTGGCGGTGGTAATGGTTAAAGCCCCATTAGCTTTTTGCTGTAGAAATTTTTTTTTTGCTATAAAGTATGCACGGGAGGATAACACACCGGATTCCTCTGTTATAGAACAAACAGAAACTATTAGGACCAATACATTTATAAGCTTATGGGACTTTAAGTTAATTGTGATGATGTTGATGATTATGATGAAGGTGATGACGGTGGTGCTGAAGATGCTGGTGATGGTGATAATGATTGTGGTGGTGGTAATGATGATGTTGGTGGTGGTAGTAATGGTTAAGGTGATGGTGGTGGTGGTGGTGGTAGTAATGGTTAATGTGATGATGATGATGGTTGTGGTGGTGGTGGTGGTGGTAGTAATGGTTAATGTGGTAATGATGATGATGGTTGTGATGGTGGTGGTGGTGGTAATGGTTAATGTGATGATGATGGTGGTTGTGATGGTGGTGGTGGTAGTAATGGTTAATGTAATGATGATGATGGTGGTTGTGATGGTGGTGGTGGTAGTAATGGTTAATGTGATGATGATGATGGTTGTGGTGGTGGTGGTGGTGGTAGTAATGGTTAATGTGATGATGATGATGGTGGTTGTGATGGTGGTGGTGGTAGTAATGGTAAATGTGATGATGATGATGGTTGTGGTGGTGGTGGTGGTGGTGGTGGTAGTAATGGTTAATGTGATGATGATGATGGTTGTGATGATGTTGGTGGTGGTAGTAATGGTTAATGTGATGATGATGATGGTTGTGATGATGGTGGTGGTGGTAGTAATGGTTAATGTGATGATGATGATGGTGGTTGTGATGGTGGTGGTGGTAGTAATGGTTAATGTGATGATGATGATGGTTGTGATGATGTTGGTGGTGGTAGTAATGGTTAATGTGATGATGATGATGGTTGTGATGATGTTGGTGGTGGTAGTAATGGTTAATGTGATGATGATGATGGTTGTGATGGTGGTGGTGGTGGTAGTAATGGTTAATGTGATGATGATGGTTGTGGTGGTGGTGGTGGTGGTAGTAATGGTTAATGTGATGATGATGGTGGTGGTGGTAGTAATGGTTAATGTGATGATGATGGTTGTGGTGGTGGTGGTGGTGGTGGTAGTAATGGTTAATGTGATGATGATGATGGTGGTGGTGGTAGTAATGGTTTATGTGATGATGATGATGGTTGTGATGATGTTGGTGGTGGTAGTAATGGTTAATGTGATGATGATGGTCGTGGTGGTAGTAATGGTTAATGTGATGATGATGGTTGTGGTGGTGGTGGTGGTGGTGGTAGTAATGGTTAATGTGATGATGATGATGGTGGTGGTGGTAGTAATGGTTAATGTGGTAATGATGATGATGATGATGATGGTTGTGATGGTGGTGGTGGTAGTAATGGTTAATGTGATGATGATGATGGTTGTGATGGTGGTGGTGGTGGTAGTAATGGTTAATGTGGTAATGATGATGATGGTTGTGATGGTGGTGGTGGTAGTAATGGTTAATGTGATGATGATGGTGGTGGTGGTAGTAATGGTTAATGTGATGATGATGGTTGTGGTGGTGGTGGTGGTGGTAGTAATGGTTAATGTGATGATGATGGTTGTGATGGTGGTGGTGGTGGTAGTAATGGTTAATGTGGTAATGATGATGATGGTTGTGGTGGTGGTGGTGGTGGTGGTGGTAGTAATGGTTAATGTGATGATGATGATGGTGGTGGTAGTAATGGTTAATGTGGTAATGATGATGATGGTTGTGATGGTGGTGGTGGTAGTAATGGTTAATGTGATGATGATGGTGGTGGTGGTAGTAATGGTTAATGTGGTAATGATGATGATGGTTGTGGTGGTGGTGGTGGTGGTAGTAATGGTTAATGTGATGATGATGATGGTGGTGGTGGTAGTAATGGTTAATGTGGTAATGATGATGATGGTTGTGATGGTGGTGGTGGTAGTAATGGTTAATGTGATGATGATGATGGTTGTGATGATGTTGGTGGTGGTAGTAATGGTTAAGGTGATGGTGGTGGTGGTAGTAATGGTTAATGTGATGATGATGATGGTTGTGGTGGTGGTGGTGGTGGTAGTAATGGTTAATGTGATGATGATGATGGTGGTTGTGATGGTGGTGGTGGTAGTAATGGTTAATGTGATGATGATGATGGTTGTGGTGGTGGTGGTAGTAATGGTTAATGTGGTAATGATGATGATGGTTGTGGTGGTGGTGGTGGTGGTAGTAATGGTTAATGTGATGATGATGGTGGTTGTGATGGTGGTAATGATGATGGTGGTGTTGGTAGTAATGGTTAATGTGGTAATGATGATGGTGGTGGTGGTAGTAATGGTTAATGTGGTAATGATGGTTGTGGTGGTGGTGGTGGTAGTAATGGTTAATGTGATGGTTGTGGTGGTGGTGGTGGTGGTGGTATTCATATTGTACTGCTATTAATTATTACATAAATAATGATATTTCAGCAGCTGATGATAATATAGACAACACTTAGAATAATGATAATGTTGTTGATGATGTTGTTGACGATGACCAAAACAATGATGATTATGAATGGTGCTGGTAAACATAATAATGACAGTGATAGCTCTAGTATGGCAAATACTGTATATCAGTTCTTAGCTAACAATGATAAGAGTGCGTTGGTTGTGTGTTTTTTTTGTAAATACTTTAAATAGTATTTGTGATGATAATGATGATTATCTTGCTAAAGAAATGTTCATTTCAGCTAGACGATTGTGAGTATATTGTTAAAGTTAAATGACAGCACAACTATTTAAAACATAGCACTCACGTATAGATATTACTGAAGTTGTTTTTTATAGTTTTTGATTAATTTTCACATTCCCACTGAGATTCGTACAGTGCCCCATGTCTCATACTGTCAGAGACTTTTTTAATATTATCTGTTAACATGTTCCACCGATTATTGCATATATAGGACAGATTAACGCAAACGCAACTATAAACAAAGTACTGAAAGTACTGTCGGAACGTGATTTTTTCCATACGAAGCAAAAAAGAGAAATGTGTACCAATATCGTTCGTGCCCATGCAAATATTTTTAACATTTACACCATCGGACATACTTTTCATTCATATATAATGCAGGTCATATACATGTACTCGTATGTGAAGGACATACGCTTTACTAGTCTCTTAGCTTTTAAAATGAAAAGAAATATTGGAAAGTTTAATGTTCAGGACAATAAATAAAGACAATTTAATTACATTAAAAACTCTTTGTTGTACACAAACTATTGAACAACACATAAGTAACAGTAAATATCAACATCGATACTTCTGATTTTTAACACAACAGTACACCACCGCATTGATCACAATCACAAAAGACCCTGACACAATTAAGTAGGGCCTATAGTTAACCCGATGTTGCACGAGATTCAGACATGATCGTGTAATTCTAAATAATTTTGCATAAAAAGAACCCTTTAATTATCATCTTTAAAAGCACACGACCAGTAATTTACGTTCGTATTTAGCGACTCGAATTATTATTCGTAAGCCGCAGTTTAAACATTCGACCTCCGCAGGTTACCCGACATGAACTCGATGCTTACATTTTATAAATAGCGTCTGCGTCGTCAAGCTAACGTCAAGTATAAATCAATACGATTACATGAGAATTCGCCCTGTAATATCAAGATAATGTTAAAAAGGCACAAAACACATACATCGATGGTAGATTGTTGCAACTGCATGCATACGTCTGTAAAGATATTACTGAACCATCGAACGAAAACCGAAAGTAGAACTACTTTTACGGAAACAGGATATGCAAAAACAGCCACTTAGGCGCGATATTTTATTGCACGGGGAGAATCACGTGACTTCGGATAGTAATCAAAACGAGTAATGACGGCTGCAGAGGCTCGGTAAGTTCATTATTTTGTTTATTTTAGGTGACAAACGTTTCCAAAACCCAAACTAGACCTAGCTAGCCCATCATATGCGCATTAACTTTCTGCAAATAGCGGTACTAATTAAATGCGTTCTTGTACGTTCTATGGTTTTCGAGAACGTTGTTTGAATTGTGTCAAAATTGCAAATCCAGCCATAGTAAACCACACGAATCAGAAAAGATTGGTACTGAAATGAATGAAAATAGCCTTTTTTTCACAAAATACACAAAGTCCACCATAATTTTGCCAATAATTCTCGTAGAAGTCCATCTGAAATCGTTTTAATAAGTCTTTGACCTAGAAATGTTCATTGCAGATATATAGTAAGTAAAACGAGCATTTCATGGATAGTAAATCACACGCGAGCAAAATAGTAAGTTTCATGGATAATAGCTAAGATATAGCAAATGAAGATTTGTACTCAAAATATTTGTACCATCGGCAAAAATAAAAATGGCAAATTGCAATTTATTTTTTCCCTTTTGGAAAAATTACGACCGTCGCTTTTGTAAACCAAGAAATATAAAAGTAGTGGCCTTACTAAGTCATTTCGCGCTTTTAAGACAATTAAGACTGTACGGTTTGCCTCCCTTGTCTAGTAAAATGTATAGATACTTTATACAGTTGGTTCCCTTTACCTGATACGTGATAAGGTCGCATCGATTGTTCCCCTTGTTTCTAGAAACTAATGCAATCTTGAACGAACGATAATTTTCTACAAACATCTACTTACTTCAAAGAACTATCTATAAAGCTGAGTTTCTCAACTCCGACAATCAAGCAGAAAATCATAACATACAAGACATACACGATGATTTAAGCTGTACAAGAAGAATTTACGGAAATAATATAAATAGTTTTGTACATAAATACACTAGATTTTAAAACTGCAAGATGAGTAGACCAGCTATTGGCATTGATTTGGGTACAACATACTCCTGTGTTGGTATGTTCCAACATGGCAGAGTTGAAATTATCGCCAACGACCAGGGGAACAGGACCACTCCAAGTTATGTGGGCTTCAGAAATTAAGATTGATCGGCGATGCGGCTAAGAACTAAGCTGCGATGAACCCCGGAATCACCGTGTTCGCTGCAAAGAGATTGATAGGGCGAAAGTTCAGAACGACATGAAACATTGGCCATTCAAGGTGGTCACCGCTAGTGGAAAACCTAAGATTCAGGCGGGATACAAAGGTGAAGTGAAAACGTTCGCCTCAGAAGAAATAAGTTCAATGGTGCTGACTAAAATGCAGGAGACAGTAGAGGCCTATTTGGGAAATATTTCAATGACGCTCAAAGGTTAACAACAAAAGATGCAGGAGCGTCTGAAGGTCTAGATGTTATGAGAATTGTCATTGAACCTACAGCAACGGCCCTCACTTATGGACTTGACAAACATTTAAACAGAGAAAAGAATGTATACCTTTTTTATCTTGGTGGTGGGATATTTGATGTATCAATTCTTACTATAGATGAGGGGTCGATATTCAAAGTTTACTCTACAGCCAACTCGTGATACACACTTGGGTGTTGACGATTTTGATAACAGAATGGTCAATCATTTTGTACAGGACTTCAGGACAAAACACGGTAAAGACATTACAAAGAATGATCGTAGTTTACGACGATTAAGAACAGCATGTGAGTGCGCCAAGAGAACACCTTCGAGCAACACAAAAGCAAGTACTGAGATTGATTCATTGTTTGAAGGTACAAAATGTACTGACTTTTACACCAAAATTACACGTGCAAGATTCGAAGGACTCTGCACTGACCTATTTAGAGCTACTATGGAACCGGTAGAGACAGCTCTCAGGGATGCGGAATTAGATAAGTCAAGAATACACGAAGTCGTACTTGGTGGATTGAATCGAATTCCAAAAATCCAGAGACTTCTCCAAGACTTCATGTATGGTAAAGAACTGCATAAATTTATCAACCCTGATGAAGCTGTAGCCTATGGTGCGGCTGTACAATCAGCCATTCTGCCTGGTGATAGATCTAATGCCATCAAGGATGTTCTACTTGTCGGTGTAGCACCACTGTCTCTCGAAATTGAAACTGCAGGCGTCATGACCCAGATTATTGATAGAAACACGAAAATTCCAATTAAGGCATCTCAGACATTCACAACATATTTCGATAATCAACCGACTGTCAATATTCAAGTATATTTTTCGAGGGTGAGCGGGCATTGACAAAGGATAATAACTTACTTGGGCGATTTGAACTTACCGAAATACCTCCAGCACCACCTGGTGTTCATAAGATTAGTGTTACTTTCGATATCGAGGCTAACGGAACACTTAATGTTTCAGAGCAATGGAAAAATAAATAAGATAACGATAACAAATGATAGAGGTCGTTTTTCAAAAGAAGACATTGATAGAATGGCGAATGAAGCAGAACAATATCGTGAAGAAGACGAAAAACAAAGGTAAAGGGTCGAGGCTAGAAGCAAGCTCGAAAACTAAGTATATAGTGTGAAACGAGCAGTGACAGAAGCTGCAAATGATAAACTTTAATCTGACGATAAAGATACAGCTGTTAGTGCGTGTGAAGAATGTATTAAATGGTTAGATGATAACACTACGACAGAAAAGGAAGAGTTTGAATATAAACTTGAAGAAATTCAGAAAACGTTGTCACCAGGTATGATGAAACTTCGTGGAGCAGCTGAACAAAATGGAGCAAAACAATGAACAGGTGCTAGAAATGGTTCAACTGTTGAAGAGATGATGAACAGGTGCTAGAAATGGTTCAACTGTTGAAGAGATGATGAACAGGTGCTAGAAATGGTTCAACTGTTGAAGAGATGATGAACAGGTGCTAGAAATGGTTCAACTGTTGAAGAGATAATGAACAGGTGCTAGAAATGGTTCAACTGTTGAAGAGATGATGAACAGGTGCTAGAAATGGTTCAACTGTTAAAGAGATGATGAACAGGTGCTAGAAATGGTTCAGCTGTTGAAGAGATGATGAACAGGTGCTAGAAATGGTTCAATTGTTGAAGAGATGATGAACAGGTGCTAGAAATGGTTCAACTGTTGAAGAGATGATGAACAGGTGCTAGAAATGGTTCAACTGTTGAAGAGATGATGAACAGGTGCTAGAAATGGTTCAACTGTTGAAGAGATGATGAACAGGTGCTAGAAATGGTTCAACTGTTGAAGAGATGATGAACAGGGGCTAGAAATGGTTCAACTGTTGAAGAGATGATGAACAGGTGCTAGAAATGGTTCAACTGTTGAAGAGATGATGAACAGGTGCTAGAAATGGTTCAACTGTTGAAGATTAAACTATATATGAACAATGTCACTTTCTGTCCATTCGTGACTGAACACGATTATTTAATTGTGCTTAGATATGCCATATGATATTTGGCAAAGTGACAATAGACATTACAAGCGATTTTGTGAAACGCCACATTTTACTATGTAGAAATTCCTAAAATACAAGAATTCCATAAGTTCATCATAACTGCATTCACTACAATTTCGTCATATTGTATAATTATTTCATTTAACGTGCGATTTATTTGAAGTAATCATGTTTTCTATGTTTGTTTGTATAAAATGTATTTCCTGATAAATGTAAATGTGATTAAATAAACATATATTAAACAGTTATTTCTGTCTTACATTGA
Organism: Lutraria lutraria; assembly: GCA_964023205.1. NCBI lineage: Eukaryota > Metazoa > Mollusca > Bivalvia > Venerida > Mactridae > Lutraria > Lutraria lutraria. The sequence continues at coordinate 42,725,918 of OZ026834.1, read as the reverse complement.
CCCAACATATTTATGACGGATAAGATAAAGTAATAATAATATTTATTCTTGGTACTAGAATTATACTATATGTTTTAATAAGACAAGTTATCAGACAGAGATACTGGCTGGAACTTGCTAATATTTCGATTATACAATAATACATGCATATAGGGTTTACTGTGATTGCACTGTATCTTGGTAAACACTATAGTGTTAATAATTAAGTTAGTTATTACATTGCTACTATGTTAGTAATATTATACATTTGTATATATATAATTAATACTATTCTGGTACAATTCACTGCTACTCTTTTTTGCACTTCATGGTTAAACGTTAAAAATGTCTGTAACACTATGTTTGCATGATGACAATGTATTGTGACAAAGCTGGAAATAAATAAAATTATAAAAAAAAGAATATTTATTCTTGAGGAACATTTATGTCGTACTTTCTATGATAGTCGAGTACATGAAATAATAAAAATATGATTTTTGATACACATTGGAATTGTATGCATTAATTACAAGATATAAGACAAATGCTACTCATGTAAATAGTCACATGACAATATAGATAATACTAGTATATGTATGAACATGATATCACAGAAAATCACAAACATTGCAAACCAGAACAGAACCAGAACCCCGCTTCAAAATATATTTGATAGATAACAAAGCATAGTGTACTTACTTAAAAGCTTCACAGTAAAACTGTTTTTGTGAGAAAAAAAAGGTTTATTATATAAATTGTATGTACTATTACAAGCTGTTTTAAAATGGTCACTTACTGATCGGTTTACCAGTTCGCATTCTGTAGAGGAGATGGATATAAACTTTATATGGATTAATAATATCATGATTATAAGTGTCCACTGGACTACTGGAGTATTGTATACAGTAACACCTTTATTAACTGAAATTGACGGGTCCGAAATATTTTCTCGAACAATCAATGGTTTAGAGTAATCAAAAGCATGGTAATTTCGGATATGTTTGGGTTCGTTTTGACTGTGAAATTTTAAGGCTCATTAGCTTTTTGAATTTAGTATTACTGAACAATAGGTAAAATGGTAGTACAATATAAGAAATGTATATTATTTGCTCTAAAACAATATTTACATAATGCTTTTCTTTAGCCACATCTCTTTAAAATGTTGACAAATGCTTTTTCTTATTTTTTTGCAATATCATTGAAAATAATACTGTGCTATATTTCCATATGTATTCCGTGATTAAAAATAAAATTTTGGAATGTTTTTATTGCAAATAAAAGTCAGTTTCACTGATAAGACATCTTTCTTGGTAAAATAAGACCTACTTTAATTTTAACATCCAAAAAGCTAATGGGGCTTTAAGGACCAAAATTTCATTTCGGATTTCACATGACCGTTGTTGGAAAATCGGTTTGTGTGTACTGGTTATATAAATATGTATGGGGGTATATGAGGAGGGTAAGGGAGAGAGGGAGAGAATGATTGTGTTTTCTATATGTTTGATTTTACATGTTACTCATTACATTATAGTAATGTATCATATTGTAGAAATGTATAAGTATAACAAGTATATTGTAAAATTTCGAAACAAATCCCACTGACTAAGTACAATCATGTTGTATTTATATAAAATGATGTATTATTCCATGGATTCGGTTCAATGGTACTTTACAAGCTTCCTATTTATAGATTCGATTTCCCTTTTTATGAAACCATCGTGTTTCCCGAAGTCTTAGTGCAGAAGTCTTGCTTTATTAAGTTGACATTTTCAATTTGTCCACTCCATTTTGAAATGAGTCAAAAGAAACATGAATTTTCATAAAATAATTATTTGTGTACAAACGCGGTTCAAAATAAAAGTCATCTCAAGTTGTGTATTAGCGAAGTATTTCTACTTCCGGATGACGTAGACTGGGTCTCCAATTTTGATACCACCGCCAACTTCGTAGACTGTATGAATTCCCATCACTGGCTTATGTGGTCCGAATGCTTCATGACATTGAAACCTAAAATGTTGGTAAAAAATCGCGTTAAACAATATTGAATTGGGAAGTTTAGCGGACGGGTTCAATCGAAACCGGTGATTGGTGGACTAGTGTTAACGCGCTGGACTACTACACGAAAGGTCGTGGATTGGAATCTTGGCTCCACCTTCCGATAGTTCATGACTTTTTCTAGTGTCCCATCCCAACTACCGGGTCAATTGGAACTAGAAATATCATGGATATGATTTTGTTTTATATTGTTTTAAATAATAAACTTACATTTCACATCGAAATTTGGAAGACTCAGCTCATTGCAGAATATATGACAAGATTATTTTAGACTGAAATCCGAAAAATAACCACAACTTTTGGAAACTTTATTGCTAACAGTTGAAGGTACATGACCGAACTGAACATTATTGTCAATAATGTGCAAGTAAGTTTAAAATGTAATTTTAGCAAAGGAATGCGTATGAAACGACAGTTTATAGTAAGAGTGTGAGAACATATCTTAGGCTTACTGCTTCAGTTCTTTCAATGGTTGTTCTCCTTTATCTGGAACACCGGTGTATGGGTCACGTGTTACAATCAGACATCTTCAATAAACAAGAAAGAAAAGCAGTTATTGATTGACCACCTCAATATCTACAGAACTTCTTTATTCCTATTACTCATTATCCGGTCAGTTTTCAATATAGCCTAGAGACAAACGTGGACTTGTAAATACTATGACCTCTTCAATTCTTACCCCTTCGAATGGAATTCATGAAAATGAAAACATTATTTTTCTTGAATTATTCATGAATAGTTCATGTGTGAACAAATATATGACATGGGTAACATACTTTGTACGTTTAGTCTCAAAAGCGGTGTTAACATCAATGTTTAACTACAATGCCTCTAAATCCTAGTCTACATAAACAGGACAGTTGAATAGATGAGTATAGTTCGTAACTGATAGATATTGTTTTTGAACAGATTAATGCAAAGAAGAACTGTTTATGTATGCGTAAAAACTTCTGATAGTAACGTATTTAAATTAGCACTCTCGGTGAGCAGTTAGGTAAAATAGATACAAATTGGCTTTTCTGAAATACGTGTTCGCGTGACATTTTAGTAATAATGTTGATGTACAAAAATGTGTTGTAATAATGCAAACAATACCTTTGGCACATATCAACAAATCGGAGTACTACAGACTCACCAATGTATATATACTTCCAGTTCTCCTATAAAAAAGTAAAAACAATGATACAGTCGTGATATACATGTATTAGGTCGATATCGCGTAAATCAATATTCCATTATGTAATTGATATAAACCGAAAATTGTCCAGTATGTAAAATTTTGGATGGCATGAGGCGCCTTGAAAGATAAAACCGAAATATCCTGTATACAGTGTCATGGTTACACTGAAGAAGTACTCAAAATATCACTGCTTAATTGATCATAATGAATTAGTTAGATGCTTCAAAATTAAACCACGTACATATAAATATAAAGTCTTATACAAACGTATACATAGATGGAGGCAATTACGAACTAAATGAATGGTTGAATTATTAACTGTTTCGATTAGCTGGATTGTCTTCTTCATTACATTCGAAAAAAAACGTATTTAAATGTTACCGAACAGCTTTTGAAATATTAACTTTTTCATTTCTGCAAATAAAATCAAAAGCACACGACGGTATTTAGATTTGGTACTAACTGAAGGGTTAAGTGCAAAAAGGGCCTGTCTCTGTTTTAAAAATGAAGAGATTCTTGCTCTGACCCGCTTAATTCTTTGAAATGACCGCGTGAAGTATATGCTAACCTCATCGAAAGGCTGGCTTCCGTCCACCATGATGTTAGGTCTTAGTTGTACAGCATCTATTTTCTTCTCAAGTCGTTTGTTCAATTCATTCATGGAGGAGTCCGCCATTATCATACATGAACTTAAATCTTGAAATGAGAGCTGAAAAGTTTTCTTGAATTTGATAAAACAACAACAACAATAATAAATTCTCTCAGTTCATCTTCGGATACCTACGACTGTTTTCATTTTCGGATACCTACGACTATGAACATGAGATCAATAACGCTCCCGTTAATCTTTAAGTTCTAAATACACATTTTGTTTGTGAATTTGTTTACTTTATACACTTTATAGAAATAGAAAATTCATTAATCGAATTTTAAGGACAAAAAGAAAATGCGTGTGAAGTTGGCAAAGCAATCGACAATCGACATTCATTGTCTAGCTAGACAATCGACATTCATCTCGACATTCGAAGTCATGACTGTATGACAAACTCAGTAATGCAAATTTCGAATGTCTAGCTTGACAATCGACATTCATCTCGACATTCGAAAAAAAGATTGTATGGACATCATACTAATGCAAATTTCGAATGCCTAGCTCGACAATCGACATTCATCTCCACATTCGAAGTTACGACTGTATCGCCGTCATAGTAATGAAAATATCGAATGTCTAGCTAGACAATCGACATTCATCTCGACATTCGAAGTTACGACTGTATTGCCGTCATATTAATGAAAATATCGAATGTCTAGATAGACAATCGACATTCATCTCGACATTCAAAGTTACGACTGTATCGCCGTCATAGTAATGAAAATTTCGAATGTCTAGCTAGACAATCGACATTCATCTCGACATTCGATTAACAGACTGTATAGCAATCATAATAATGCATAATTAGAATGTCTAGCTAGACAATCGACATTCATCTCGACATTCGAAGTTACGACTGTATCGCCGTCATAGTAATGAAAATTTCGAATATCTAGCTAGACAATCGACATTCATCTCGACATTCGAAGTTAGGACTGTATCGCCGTCATAGTAATGAAAATATCGAATGTCTAGCTAGACAATCGACATTCATCTCGACATTCGAAGTTACGACTGTATCGCCGTCATAATTATAGTATGTAATGAAAAATTAGAATGTTTAGCTAGACAATCGACATTCATCCCGACATTCGATTAACAGATTGTTTGGCAATCATAATAATGCAAATTTCAAATGTCTAGCTAGACAATCGACATTCATCTCGACATTCGATGGTAGGAATATATCGTTCTAAAAGTTATGTAAATTTCGAATGTCTAGCTAGACAATCGATATTCTTCTCGACATTCGAAAAATATACTATATGGCCACAATAATATTGCAAATTTCGAATGTCTAGCTAGACAATCGACATAAATCTCGACATTCGATGTTAGGACTGTATCGCCGTCATAGTAATGCAAATTTCGAATGTCTAGCTCGACAATCGACATTCATCTCGACATTCGTAAAACAGACTGTATAGCCATCAAAGTAACGCAAATGTCGAACGTCTAGCTGGACAATCGACATTCATATCGACATTTGAAAGACAGACTGTATGGCAATCATAATAATGCAAATTTCTGATGTCTAGCTGGACAATCGACATTCATCTCGACATTCGATTAACAGACTGTATGGCAATAATATTAATGCAAATTTCGAATGTCTAGGTAGACAATCGACATTCATCTTGACATTCGAAGTTAGGACTGTTTGACCATCATTCTTTGTTTAGTGTGACCATTGTTTGTTCACCGCAATTTTCAAGAATTTCCATTGTTATAATGCGCACGAATTTGTGTGAACCTGGAACACCTTAATCCATGTACCCGCGGTACCAAGCTTCTGAAGGCATTCCCTTTTTCGTCACTCTGTTCTCTACGTCTACCTTTCGAACTCAATGTGATAGTTTATTTGTGATATATACATGATCATGAATGGTTTAACGAGGAACCTCGTACTCAGGCGATACTTGTCTGAGAGACATTCTTTTCCAATGGACAGCAGTTACAGCTCAAAGCATCCTTTGTGTAATTTGTTCTGTTGCAGTATGCCTTCTTTGTTTGTATAAGAGAGGCATGTCTAAAAGGAAATTAATTATGTTCTTATTGTTTGTACCTGGACACAAAAAAGCACGAAATCATTAATTATCAAAGCGTCGTAAAGCTAACGAACTATTAAATTGCTGAAAGTAAATTGAAGTATCAACTAGAACATCGGGGTAAGTACATGATATATATTAAAAGTAAAACGAATCCGTTGATTTAAATTTAAGAATTTGAACTTGTTGACCGAACCCAGGACAAAATGGTACATAAATGGAATATGGCTGATTAGAAAGCTTAGCCTTTCTACAATATCAGAATAACAAATCGGCAATCATTCATAAAAAAACCATAAATAGCATGGTAACTAATGCGATAACTTTGATAAATACAAATATTTACTACATTTTACACAAGAATTAATGATATCAACCTTTCATAATATAGAAAGGAAAAAGGAAAATAATGATTTGACACTTTTACCGTTTAAAGTATACATTGGATGTTGAATTTCACCATCCATTTATGGTAACATAAACATTGATTATACTTATCTTAAATGTGAATTTTTTTTACAGATATGACCCTTAAGTAAGTAGATCTCTTTAGGATTCCTGAAAATCTATTTAGTTTATTTAGACTGAGTCTGGTTGCCATGGCAACCAAAAGCAGCAGTTTAAAAAACATTTAACGAACGAGTCTATAGCTTTGATATTTTGTCGCCATGTCTAATGATCCACATGCCGTCTAAAATCAGCAATTCTTGCCCCTGGAGTCAAATTTGGATGTACTATGATACGACCTGTTGCCGCCATGTAAGTGGATCTTTGATTAAATGCCTTTTTAACGATATTTCAAGTTACATACGACTAGTTTTCCTGGATTGTATTCTAACCCTTTAATATGGAGCGGGCAACTTCTGCACATATGGAGGAAAATCAACACTCTTTCTAAAATTTTCATAGAACTAACCTTGATCGCCGAGCTGCAAGTCAAACGCACTTACCTACTGAATCACGACCGATAATACCTTAATCCTGGTCATTCTTTGTTTTATATTGGGTTTCTTAGGAAAAACTTAAAAAATCTACGTAAATTCGTGAAACCATAAAGTATTGATATTTTATAGCAAAGTTAAAGGGTTTTTCCCCAATTGAAATCCTTCCATTTATCTGGTCACGCTTAATAAATCCGTGCATGCATCAATACACTTGGAGACATTTATAACCTGACACTTTGACATAATAAATTATATAATACCATCCAGTTTAATTATTGGTTAACGGATTTTCTTTATATCTTGAATATAAATATCTGAGAATATTAGTCTCACTTCCTCCCATGATAAACATATCGATATATCAAAGCACTGAGAGTACTGTCAGAAGCGAAAGTTAAAATGTTATTGATACTATTTGGTAGATGTGCATTAGATAATACCAAAAATCTCAACCAACTCTAGGCCACAATGTTACAAACTCAAATGTAAATATTGTTTGGACTAATAGTTTCCTCACAAGAGTCAGTTTTGGCCCAGTGTAATGAAGACGTTTTGGTAGAGGTCCACTTGTTATGCTCCCAATTCTGTTAAAGTTGATAGTAAACTCATACCTCACCTTCCTGTTCACTGTAAAACACACCTGACTCTTAAAACTTCGTAATTATATGTAATAATAGAGTTAGTTTTTCCTTCATTAGGGTTAACTCTTTAGCGATGTGGTAGAGTGTCCGCCTACACTGCTAGGAGTCCTGGGTTGAAATAATTCTAAAAAACGCCCCGAATTTAGTCGAACGGGCTGTTTATAATTCTGTTTTAATAATAATGCATTTAAAATTTAATGTTGAAGACGTTTTTATTAAAGATGTTTTATACAAACCCATCTCGCAAATAAGAAATTCATTTCGCAAGATCGAGTCCATTCCGTACTTTATATCTATCCAGTAGGCGGAGTTACGGTTAACTGGTGTCCTCGCCCTGCTAGTGTCTTTTAGCGATTCCCATGTATACAGTAGCGAAGCGTACGATTTATTGTCTTTATGAATGAAACATTTGTGCGGATCGCCCTTATGAATGAAACTTTTGTGCGGATGTATACTGAATTATTAAGCTCAATAGTTTTACAGTTTGAAATGCCATTACAATGTAATAATTCAAAATGAACATAATCCTGCAATATATCCAATTAACTTGTATCATAACTGCAATCGGTAGAGTTATACAACCAGTAGTACTATTTTTCAACGCGAATGTATGGATAAGAGACGTCACGTTTCTGTCAATACAAAACTGGGTGCATAACTATAGAAGCTCTCGCTTCGCTTTTGCTTCTAAAAGCTTAACAAATGAAAAATACAACCGTAAAATTCGAATTCATAAAATGGCTTATAACGATAAATTCTAACAGTCTGCAAAGTCAGTTAATCACCGAACAGTTTGTTCGTCCGAGTAATTGTTAATAGTTTGTATGTTCTCATATGACTCTCTCTTCTCTCTTCTCTCTCTCTCTCTCTCTCTCTCGCTCTCGACAGCACATAGTTTCGGATGAACTATTTGAAAATGTTCCCCCATTCCTGCACAAGGGCCTGTTCCATATCATGGAGATTGTGAGGGGCTGCGGAACCACTCAGAAAATAAAGCAGCTGTTAAGTTGTATTGGAATTTATTGCGAATAGATTCATTTTGATTTTGCAATACGAACATAGTAATCTAAATAAATTCCGATTTACTCAGGAATCGTGTGAATATCCGGCTGATCGCGCCACCGCGCTCTTGAATATAACTATTACAACTTTAAAAGTTAATGAATAATCTGTTTTAGGGGGAATGGAAATGTAGAATAGCGAAATGAAAATAAAAGTCGATATAATAGCTTACCAGCATTTCCTCGTGCAAACTGGTGAAAATGTGCACGCACAAGGCGTTAAACTGCTGGATCGTCACGGTTGAAAGATTTTATAATTGTGGCCAAACAAACAGCTTTAATCAATTTAAAAAGGGTCGGGTTAAAAATTTAGTGTAGTTTAAATACATTTGCTACAGTTTCCAGTTTTTTTTCACAGCCAGGCAAAATAAAACTCACATTTCAAAGGCAGATAACTTATACATAAATCTTAAATACCATCTTTTTACTATAGGTTTACGCCTTTTAATTTATTATTTGTCAAAATACAAATTTTCATGCAATTCCTTTAAATATTTCAATTATATAACCTTTGTTCGGTTGAAGTAAAGACAACCAAAAATCTTTAAAAACCTGTCATTTCCACAGGCAGAAGTAACGGACCTGTGATGGTAAAATTGCAATAAATTCTACATAAAACAAAATAACCTAACCCATAATAACCTTAAATGAAAAAAAAATATTGTCCTAAAATTTGACCCCATTCATGGCATTCAACTGGTATATACACTATAAGAAGGCGTATATCTCTTCGTTTCGGTGAATGAGCACCATTTTACAAAACACAAAATTATAAAGCAATACGGACGAATTCTTCAAATCAAAGTTTGCAGCAGTTTCAGGTATATATTTTGGCACAAAATAAGACCAAAACTAAATTTCTAGACTAATCTGTTACTGAGAAATCGAACAAGAAACGCTAGAATTTGACCCGATTTCGTCTGGTCGGAAAAAATTTCACATACTAATGCAAGATTGTCAGTCGATCGTATGCGAAATTGACCAGTATGACATAAAGAGAACAATTAAATACATTAATACAGATACACAAATTCTTACAGAAGACGCAAATATTCGGGAAATCGGGATTTAAACTTTTGAATAGAAATTTCTTTATCGTACACCGCCATGTCACTATAAAACCGACTTTAAACAATACTAACCAATCAGAAATCACGTAACATTTATAATAGCTATATATATAAATATGGCGGTGTACGATAAAGAAATTTCTATTCAATTTTGGTGTGGCCGCATTTTTTCCGACCAGACGAAATCGGGTCAAATTCTAGCGTTTCTTGTTCGATTTCTCAGTAACAGATTAGTCTAGAAATTTAGTTTTGGTCTTATTTTGTGCCAAAATATATACCTGAAACTGCTGCAAACTTTGATTTGAAGAATTCGTCCGTATTGCTTTATAATTTTGTGTTTTGTAAAATGGTGCTCATTCACCGAAACGAAGAGATATACGCCTTCTTATAGTGTATATACCAGTTGAATGCCATGAATGGGGTCAAATTTTAGGACAATATTTTTTTTTCATTTAAGGTTATTATGGGTTAGGTTATTTTGTTTTATGTAGAATTTATTGCAATTTTACCATCACAGGTCCGTTACTTCTGCCTGTGGTCATTTCTTAAGAAAATTGGCAATAGTTAAAGTACAAAACCACTTATTACCAAAGCTTGAAATTTTGGACAATGACATGAAAAGAAGTAGGCTAAATAAACAGAAAAATAAATAAGGCTTTGCTTATCTTCACTGTGAAATTATTATCTGCGCTCGAAATGACCTAAAATCAGCCAAAAATTCAAATTCAGGTCAGATAACTCAAAAACGAGTTCGTTGAATGTACCTATGATTTGCATGCATTTGTCGCCGTTTAATTGACGTTAAGTTGGTGCAACATTGGCGCATAACTAATAAGGGGATATAAAGTGGATTTCTAATTCTTATATTGAATTGGGGTCAAGCGGTATTTTTAAGATGTCAAGTTTGTGTGATAACGTTTTAATTGCTTCGGCAGATCCAACATTATATTTTGGCCAACTGAATAAAGCTTTTAGAACAAACAAGCACTGCATTTGTCTTTCTCACAACGAGGTTATAGTGCTCACACCGAGGTTATGGTGCTCACAACCAGGAACAAAGCAAAGAAAGGGGTTTATCGTCGTTACTATGGAATATTTCAAGAAAACACATACGCAGGCGACTTGTGGGCATCTGTTTGTGATCCAAAAGCATAAAACGTCGATCAGGATTGACGCTCGGATGCTATACTCAGTAAGGGGGGAAGTTCGTTGCAGGTTTCAGGCCACCCGAGTGACTGCGTCGTACGTTTTTTCCATCAGATTGTCCACCAACAGGCAACATAACTCAAAAGTGCCTTGGCCGAGTGGTTATCGAACTTGACCGAAATCTCATGTCCAAAAACATTTCCATCCAGTTAAGCGAGGATCCGAATAAAACTACTTAAATTAGAGAGCGGACACTGATAGCTAATTGAATGTCGAGATCAATGTCGATTGTCTAGCTAGACATTCGAAATTTGCATTATTATGATGGACATTCAGTCTATTTACAAATGTAGAGATGAATGTCGATTATTTAGCTAGACATTCGACATTTACATTACTATGAGGACGATACAGTGTGTTTTTCGAATGCCGAGATGAATGTCATTTGTCCAGCCAGACATTCGAAATTTATATAAATATCAGGGCGATACAGTCTAATTTTCGAATGTCGAGATGAATGTCGATTGTCCAGCTAGACAATCGAAATTTTCATTACTATGATGGCGATACAGTCGTAACTTCGAATGTCGAGATGAAAGTCGATTGTCTAGACATTCGAAATTTGCATTATTATGATTGCCATCTTGACGGTCTGTTTTACGAATGTCGAGATGAATGTCGATTGTCTCGCTAGACATTCGTAATTTTCATTACTATGATGTCCATACAGTCCTTTTTTTCGAATGTCGAGATGAATGTCGATTGTCGAGCTAGACATTGAATGTCGATTGTCGATTGCTTTGCCAACTTCACACACATAAAAAGTAATTACATATTGATATGGTATGTTGACACGAATGTGAATCAAACTTGAATATGTTACAGGTGTCAAAAATAATGAATAAAAAAATATAAATACGTGTACGTATAGATTATTGTAAACATCGATTATAGACAAGTATTACCTCGTCGTGTGCTTGAACTTCAGTCTGCCATGGTCTCTCGGCAGCTGAGTGACATGACAGCCGTTTTTCTAATTCTGATGACGAATGGTTTAACCGAACGTTGTTTTTTTCCAACGCCTTACACAACCAGGCTGCAGCTTTGTCTCCACAATCCAACGCAACCTGTGGTACTGTATTAAATCTGTATATAAAAACAATCAATTACTAGTATAATATAAATACATGTAATAATCAGTATATCAAATACAAATGTAGTCACTTATAAACGTACTTGGGGCCTCCGTGGTCGATACGGATTTTCATTAATAATCACTAGCCCCATTCCGCTGTGTGTTCTTATTCCCCCACACACATGTACAGGAGGTCGGCGTTCTATTCATGAGTATGCATGATGTCTTCCTTCGTCGCAAAATGTCTATATTTGTGTAACATTAAACTCTGTTGTGTTCTTTTTTCTTCAAGAAAATGGCGGGAAGGGGTTTGCAATTTAGATTAAAAAAAGGTCCTTTCGTTCAAACATATCCGAAACGGAGAAGGTTTATTTTGTCTGACATTCTTTCAGCTATAATAAGTTAATTTATTTGATATATAAAGTCTGTACAATTATGTTCTTCGGTTAATAGCTCTTATATTGTACACCTATTCATGGTTATATTTATTTCTTAAGCTTTTATATTCACTTTTTTGTTTGTTTTCGTTTGTTTATATCGAGTTTTACACCTCTTTTCAACAGTCAGATTCATATGAGGCAGACAGTTCACCTAAGCATCGCTCCTGGGAAGAACCAGTACTAGACTCCAATCCTCCGTAAGCAACTGTCTACTTTCTCACATATAGAGACATGGTCAGTAGCGGGGCCCGAACCCACGACCCTCTATCAGTGAGAGGTTACAGTGATTTGGAGTCGGCGACCTTAACCACTCGACCACGGAGGTGAGTCTTTTAGATTCACTATGATTAATATTTACTTTAGGTAGACAACATCTTCCTGTTTTACTTCAGGGTCAGCTGGTAGGATAAGAGGTTCATGTCCATCAGAATCAAGTCTAAGATTGCCATCCTGTATCGATGTTTTGATTTGGGCAATACGTGCGATTCTGTTCATGTTCATTCTTTCGCCATTTCTTGATACCAACCAGTGCCTGAGGATATAAACAACATATAAAATACATGTACAGTCAAATCTGTGTTTGAAATAAACGCCATCCAAAAAAAGGTCATTCTTTTAAAAACCGTGATTGATTGTATAAAACAAAATGACCCCCCCCCCCTCTAAACAGGCCACCTGTCAATAAAGGCCATATTTTGTCTTTCACGAGGATTGTCTTTGTTTACAGGTTTGGCTGTACATTCATATACATATTTTGATGCTTCTTTACAATGTGTCAGGTTAGAACTTATAACACAGAAGTTTTGGTCGCCTCTGTTTTGATACAGTTTACAGTTTATTCAGTTTCACTCAGCACATAATTATGTATACATGTGATATGAGGATTATATATAAATATTAGTTCAAAAAAGAAACATAATAATAATCAGCATGTACGATTTCCATTGCATTTTTGTTACGACGGCACTCGATTTTAATGTAACTACGTTGGTAATGAGACGTTACTGCGTCCATGTTGTTTTGAGTGACGTCAAGGAAAAGCGCGCGCTGATGACGTCATCGACGTTAACGTCCGAAAATTTCGTGGGAAGAACGAAATTGATTTGGTGGATATTAACAAAGTTTCGTTGAGTATTCATTACTACTTTCTGAGATAATTGATAGTTCGCATTATATATTGAATGACCCTCGTATACAGTAGAGAATTAGTTTTATTCTTAGAAAAAAACAGTATATCATCTCATACATTCAAATGGGCTGAAATCTAAAACAAAGTATTTAGTGTCTATAAAGACTCCAGAGTGAGATAAAATAGTTTACATGAACTATATATGTGACCTTCTCCGGCATACTATAACCAAAAACACTTACGTTTAATGCTAAAAGTATACATACTATTTTTAGGTAAATAAGATTATATATATTTATCTCATTTACTGTTTATAAATTCTGTTTAGTGTAATTGGTTTTCATGATTTAAACGTTTTGATATTTAATATGCGGTGTTGCTGATGTTACTTCGGCTTTTATTATTGTATTAATTTCAGAGGCAGTAAAGAAATAATTACGGATTCTGCCCAAAACTATGTGGAAACTCCTACTTCAGCTGGAGATTTTGTATCATATGGAACAATTTTGGTCAATTTCCGTAAGTAGTCTCCCTTTCGAGATCGAGCTGATGAAGCTGATACCAACTATTGGATTGTTTCCCTTTAGGTCATCTGATAGAACACATGATACTGGTCAAAATTTACCGTGTCACCAATATAGCCCCAGGAAATTGATAGGCAATAAAACCGCGGGTGGTATTATACAAGCTTGTAATATACGTAATTATCTGTGTATGAACATCGATAGTATAAAAAAGTACAACAGAGAAAATGCCAGCGTAGTTGGCAAGTAAAAGTTGTTAATGCAGTTATAGAAAAAATATTATTATTTTTTTATTGATTTTTTTAAAATCCGAAAATCCATGATTATATTATTTTATTAATTTGGTTGTTAATAGCGTTATACAACACGAGAACCAATTTTCTTAGTACAAGTATTCGAAAACGAAAGTTTGTATGCATGTAAAATTTAATATAATTTATTTGTTGCTTATTGTGTCTTAGCCATAAAATGAGTAAAACATTGATAAATTAATATGTCGTGTATGACTTTGAAATAGAAAGACAATTCGGATTTTGATCCATTAATCATTGACACCCAGAACTAGCATTAATTTACACTGGCTGTGTGTAATAAGAATATTTAAACATAATCTAAATAGTCTAGAACAAAGATCGAGGACTTATATATGTAGTTGTAATTGTTTCTTGAACAATTTCCTCAAAGTCAAAATCCTTCTCACTTCACGCGTACGTGAAAATATGAGGAACATAATGTACAAACAATGGTATAAAACGCTTAACAAAATCAAAATACTGACTATCAATATTTACCTGATGCTCAATATCAAAAAGATCTAAATAAAAAATTATCGCTTTTTAAATGGCATATTTCGCACCTTTTCGAAACAACAATCAAAAGACCTGCTCAATTCTAATTGCATTAAAACTGTTAATCGACAGAGATACTTTCAAAGCATTCCTGATTAGTAATAACATAATCCACTGTAATTGATACTGGCCTATCCCGATAAATAGAATGATAGGTGCAATTACCATCATTAATTCTACCGTTAAGTATGCATAAATTGTTTTCTTTACATAAAGATAAAAGTTGTGAACCAAAAGGATTAACATTTTGATCACAGTTTTTGCGATATGGTAAAGTTGATAGAAAGTTATCAAATAAAGGAACATCAATATATATTCAGAGAGATAACAATATTTAAGCCCATCATTTTCAATTGTCTTAACCTGTTATTCAATATTCTTTTAAACGTGTTATACATGTAGTGGTACTCATTCATGTGTGTAAGTAATTAATGTTTTTTTTTCTTTTTGTTTTTCTTTTCTTCAACTCTCACTAATACATATATACTTTGATTGCATAAATGTAATAAACTATGTGTATAAATCTCCGTAAAGGTGGAATCTAAGAGTATATAATGTTTGTCTATGTATGAAATTTTAATATCCATGTTACATGTCGTATAATACCAAAATTTCAGTAACCGTCTAGATTGTAAATATGTAATTATCTTAGATTAAATTGACAGTGACTTGTAGGCCCATTGGGCCGGGTGCTGCAATCTTGTAAATAATATTTATGTATGTACACTCTGTAATATAGCACATGTCACTTTAATAAATACTTTACTTACTTACTTACTTACTTATAGCGGTTCAGGTTGTAATCACTGACATAGTCGTACAATTCACCCATACGGGAATTTAGGTCACCAACTAAATATATGTCACCATTGTCCCTATATTTACGAATTTCATGGTCAATACATTCGAACAAATCAAAATCGTATAACGACGAGTTAACATTTTTGTATAATACAGAGTCTTCAGGTGGTATGTAACATAGACAAAAATAAGCGTCCTTAGATGTACAAGAATATTATTTTTTTCAATTTAAACCAAATTTAACCTCTATCATCAAGATCGAGATACTAGCTCTAAATATATATATATAATAATATGGACACTTGATCTAGTGTAATCCTCACAAAAAGACAAAATTGACGATTTTTTAAAAAATATATAATTATAGAAATAGAAAAGAATTTGCGAAAAGTACCATCGCAGTCTCACGCTGATATGTTCACAACAAATGTAACATACAACATTGTTACCAACTGCGCTACGCCTATTTACCGATATTTGTAAATTATATTGTCAGTCTACATGTCTAATGATAATTTGACAACGGTTTTACTCTCGACCACTGCGTCACTCTATAATTATCCTAACTGGGCAGTATGTGTTAAACTGCATGTTTTGGAAAAGAGAATATTTGAAGCATGAAACTGGTATTTCAACTCCCCTAACTATTACAAGTGGAGTTCCTCAATGCTCTATTTTGGGTCCACTTTCGTTTCTAATTTATATCAATGATATTGGGTTATTACTAGATAAATTAGGAATAGACTTATATGCTGATCACTCTACACTTTATGCTGCTGGATCAAATCCAATGGAAATTCAGACTAACTTGCAAAATGATATATATTTCATTGATAAAAGGTGCACTCTCAACAATATGCTTATAAATCCGGCTAAATCAAAATGTATGCTTATAGGATCGAAACGAAAAATAAAAAATATAAATCTTGACTTGAAAGTTAACAAAAGAACTATTAATAATGTCACATATCATAAAATTTTAGGACTTTATGTAGACAAACATTTACAGTGGATAGTACACATTGATAAAACATGCTTTAAAATAAGTAGGAAAATTTCTCTAATGAAAAAGATATCTTTTCAGACGAAGATATTTTATATTTTAATGAACGCATTGTTCGAGATGAATTTCAAGTTATGTTCAATGAATTAGACGATCCAATAAGTATAAATGAGATAATGTATGCTATCAATCAATTAAAAACAGGTCGCAGTGCTGGACCTGATTGTATGCTGAATGAGTTTTTTATTCATGGAAAAAATTATTTGGTAAATTGTTTATATGCTATTTTTAATAAGGTTTTTAACTCTGGTATTTTCCCAGATAATTGGTCGGAAGGGTTCATCGTTCCTCTTCATAAAAAGGGCAATATTAACAATACAAATAATTACAGAGGCATCACCTTATTAAGTATTGTTGGAAAACTGTTTACAAGGATTTTAAGTAACAGATTAGATAATTGGGCCGAGAATTATTTTATTTATATTGAGGCGCAAGCTGGGTTCAGAAAACATATGGGCACTATTGATAATATTTATGTTCTACATGGTCTTATTTCTCATATGTTAAATAATAACAAAAAATTGTATTGTGGTTTCATTGATTTTAGTAAAGCTTTTGACTATATTGTTCGTCCAAACCTATGGCAAAAACTTATTAGATTGGGTATACGGGGCAAGATATTAACCGTAATTAAAAGCATGTATGAGTCCATCAAATCAAGAGTTAAAATTAATAATAATCTTAGTGAAAACTTCGAATGCTTGCTAGGAGTAAGGCAAGGTGAATGTCTTTCTCCGTTGTTATTTTCTTTATATCTAAATGACTTGGAAGAAACTCTTATATTAAATGGCTATGAAGGTATAGATACGATGATGACTAAAATGTTTTTACTTTTATACGCTGACGATATTGTTTTGTTTTCAGAAACACAATCGGGTCTTCAAAACGGTTTCGATATATTATTAGATTATTGTACGAAATGGAAAATGATTGTAAATACTGAAAAGTCCAAAGTAATGATATTTCGAAAAGCTGGTAGACTGTCTAATAATGTATCTTTTGTTTATAATGGACAAAATATTGAAATTGTAAACTCATTCTCGTATTTGGGTATTGTTTTTACAGTAGCAGGATCTTTTTATCAGACACAAATAACATTAGCTGGTCAATCAAGGAAAGCGATTTTCAAATTAAATAAATATTTGTATAATTTCTCAAATATTGGGATAAAACATAGACTTGAATTATTTGATAAATTAGTATTACCCATTCTAAACTATTCATGTGAAGTCTGGGGTTTTCATACTGCTACTAACATAGAACGAATACATACTCAATTCTGTAAAAATATTTTGGGAGTGAAGCGAGTTACACAGAATAATTTTGTCTACGGTGAGTTAGGAAGACACCCTCTGATAAATGGGAGATATTTAAGAATTATTAAATATTGGTTCAAAATTATGGAATCAAAAGAAAACAAATATATTAGGATTGTATACAATATTTCTAAAAGTGACTGTGATCGTATGCCGCATGTTAAAAACTGGACCAGTTTGTTACGGGATTTATTATCATCTTTAGGTTTTTACGAGGTTTGGTTTTTTCAAGGCGTTGGGAATAAAAAGATATTTTTTAATTTATTTAAACAAAGATTAAATGATAACTATCAACAAGTCCTACATGGCGATCTATGTAATTCATCTAGGGCAATATTGTACAGAGAATTATTAATAACTTTTGATTTTAAAAAGTATTTAGTCATTATAACAAACCCAAACCACAGAGTTGCATTAAGTAAATTAAGAATGTCGTCTCATCATCTTTTGGTAGAGACTGGCAGATGGCATAAACCCGCAAAAATTCCATTTGATGAAAGAAAATGTCGATTTTGTAACAAACTAGATGATGAATATCATTTTATTATGGAATGCACTGTTTTAAACAGTTTAAGGAAACAATATATTGACTCATACTTTTGGAAAAGACCGTGCATGCAAAAATTTTTAGAATTAATATGTTGTGAAAATGAAAATATCTTAAAAAAATTAGCGTGTTATACCTATAAAGGCTTTATATTAAAAAATAATTGATACAGATTACTTTTGTTTTAGCATTTTTTCTATTCTTTTACGTAAATATAATATATACTGACTATTTGTTGTCGATAATTTGTCTATGTTTAATAACAATGCAGTATCGTTTTAACTACATGTATTCATCTATAGTTCAGGGAATTCATTTCTAATCTATAATAACCAACTTATATAATAACACTTACTATGCAAATGTAAACATATACTAGTATTATCCTTTCATCGTGATGTTGATTATGATGTCGCAAAATTATCATTACCCTTCATTTTTGTATGATTTATACAGTTTTTCATATGCTTATTGTATTTTATGATATGCTTTGTCAAATTTTGGAGATGTTATCGAATATCAGTTTTTTACATTATGTTATAATGTATCTTCTCCGTTACATTTCTTTTATTAATATGTTCTGTATATATCTGTAAATATGTTGTCCTCATGGGCTGCAAGGCTTAATGGACTTGAATTTCAAAATAAACTATATCTAATTACCTCTCTTATGACATGAAGAAATTGTTTTATAACTCATATATCCTAACCTCTTGATCACTGCTGTACAATCTGGGGCAAAGCTACTAAAACAAATTTAATAAAAGTGAATGTCTTACAAAACGATCTGCAAAAATCATTCTGCAGAAACCGGTTAGGACTCCTTCCAAAAGACTATTTTTGCAACTTAATTGGCTCTCTTTTAATGATAGATGTAAGTATCACACTGCGACTTTGTTATATAAATGTGTTAATAATCAGACTCCGGAGTATCTAAATGACATCATCACCTTTTCTAAAAATAACAACCATAGCGTAAGATCTGTCACCCATAATGATATCGTAAATACCAAAATAAATACTGAATGTAAGAAAAAAGCATTTTCATATCATAGCATGGAAGTTTGGAAAAGTATACCAATTGAAACAAGTTAAATGTTTGTACGGCGCAAAATCGCATCCGGCAATTAAATACTAGAATGTGGCCTATGTAATATTTTTGAAGTTTCAGATCAAACGAATTTGTTATTTTGACTTAACTGATCCCGAAACTAAAGTGATCATCTACTCCATCAAAAATACAAGCCGTTGATGTTTCATGAATCTCATGAATCTGGTCGTATGGTTCTACAGTTCACGAGGTACTCTATATGTAGTCCCTGTTTCCACCCTAAAATTAAAATCAGGGGAAACTATCACCTCGATGTATCAGACGTTGCAATATCTGCTGGAATGCATTTAAAATATTTAAATTAAGTCTCCAAAAATAATATACTCCGTTGTCTGAGGGTACGTTGTCGTAAAAACCTGGTATAACGGTCCCAAACATAGATTTTCAACCGTAAAGTGACCATCTATATCGAACCATAAAGTGACCGTCTATGTCGAACCAATTAAGTCATCATTTCTCACCTGATCGGACATTTTTTGTATTGAGCTCCGAAATCGATATTTAATTAATGACAATTGCGTAAACAAGTCAGTGTCCACGCTCGCGATTATAAAATTAGTCTGTGTGAATATGTTTATAATGTTTTGTTTATTTGCGACATGTTGCTAAAATAAATACATCGAAACGTATAAATACCGTGTTCCGTATCTTATAACACGATTAAATGATTATTACAACACACCGACGATCGCTACAAAATGTAATAAACACAACGAATTTCTCTAATAATTTATACATCGAAGTTCATTTAGATCGAACAATTTTTCCTAAGTCCTTTGATATAAAGAGTTTCGGCTGCATTTTCAAGAGCACGACCATTCGGGCTACCAAATAGCAAGATGCACTAGACTGGACCAGTAAGCTATTGCTTGTCGTTCGGACCTGCCTTAATGTCGAACCCTGTCGTCACAGTGCCCATATAAATACTGAACTAGTTCTCGTTGTAGCGCACCAGGAAGAGTCAAATTGTCAGTCAACTGAAACCACTTTTATTGAAATATTGACACGTTTCTAGTAATTTATAGGTGATTGACATTGACGAGACGACAACGATATGAAACAGCTACTAGTATTCGGTGAATGTCACGTGATCATTGAGACTATTAGCGAGTCCGATTAACAACTTGAATAATACACAGTCTGTATGTACACATGAACACCACTTAAAAAGTAGTTTTGCTTCATCCTCAGTAATATAACACAATGCTTGATAGTGTACTAAATTCAACGCCATGTTTGTTTACTATAGTAGGATTGGATTCGGTTCGTTTATTGACAGATGGGCAGATTCATTCCCGTCGTTGTTTATCGAGCTCGCTCCATTCTTAGACTATAAATAGCGACTGCGTCATCAAGCTAACACTAGTTGGTGTGAGTAACACGTGACCTCGCTCTATTTCTGTTTTGTTTATATCACGTGATGACCATTGCGGATATTTCGGGCACTGTCGGTAATCTGCTTCGGTGCAAGAAGTTGCGATTTGGCATTGCCACTTATCACGTGATGACCATTGCGGATATTTCGGGCACTGTCAGTAATCTGTTTCGGTGCAAGAAGTTGCGATTTGCATTGCCACTTAAAAATAAGCATTCCAGAGTGTACGGCGACTGAAGACTAAGATTTGCATGTACCATCTTTGCTTTTAAACAATACAAGAACTACTTATTTACTCAACAAACATAATCCTGTATGTGTCTTCAATTTTCATATGTTGATTTTATAGAATTGTGATTGCGAGAAAAATTTATTCAATAAATCAGTTGTATTTTTTGTATTAGATGTCTATAAATTGTTTAGTTTTCAACGATTGCTTTTTTTTCAAGAGGGCCACAGTGTAAAAAGTATTGTTTCATCATTGTTAATGTTTCATTGTCTTTATGTGTAACCTTCTGTAAATAAAGTTATTATTAATATTATTATAAACCCAAAAGTAAACTTTTAATTTCTGTCATCAATACTAAACTAATAATAGTATTTGACCTAGGCCAATGTCTTGTGTCATTAATACAACTTTCGTCCTTTCATCATCTCAAATAAATTACAGTCAAACCTGTGAACAAAGATCACCCTTAGGAAAATCAAAATGTTGTCTCAATGATAGTGACAGGTGTCCTTTATTCGAAGGTCGTTTTGTTCTAAGTAGTCAATGGCGTTTTTTAATTGCCTTTATTAATAGGGTTGCCTTTTATTCGGAGGAGACTATTAGCACACGTTTGAGAGTACATGTATTTTATTTCTCTGTCCCTTTTAAACACCTTTGTGACCCATACTTTGACATACAGATATTTAACTATCCTTATTTTTTTTAAATAGATGCAGTCATACTTCCTCAAAAAGGTTTAAGCTATTCGTCGCAAAACAATTATTAAACCTGTGTTCAGCCGAATGATTTAAAAGCGATAGTGTAAAAATATTCGAGATTTAAAATGAAAGTTGTGATCTTTTTTATCTACATGCGATGGGTATAAAACCATTAAGATAAATTATTCTGAAATAGTAATTTATATAATCATTACATGATAGTAGATATATAACAGAAACACATGATGGCTTCTTATGAACAATGAATAAATCTGCTGATAAAGTGAACAGACAAAGAGAAGATAAATGCGTCAATACATAACTTTGTTTGATACATGTACTGACCATGCCTGCTTCGATGAAACAAAACCAAAGAATATGTGTCGATGACGACGTCCATAATGCAATCTAGAGTTTACGTCTTTTGTTAGAATATCAAAGATGTTTAACAAATGCAAGCGTGAAGATTTTTACATGTACGAGTATGTATTGAAAATATACTGAACGCACACGGTATTGAACACGAAAATAAACTGAACGCACACGGTATTGAACACGAAAATATACTGAACGCACACGGTATTGAACACGAAAATAAAAAAGATAATATTTGAAATGATTTATGTTTTAAATCCCGATGATGTCTAGTTATGGCGTTATTTCAGATTTAATGATACAGTCAGCAGGCAATGTAACATTTTGAATAAATTCAACGACCATATAATAGCAAGGCAGGTTCAGCACCATTTAACTTTCACGGATGAACGCAGACGTATTGTATGTGTATTTCCGTCGATTACGAAGGGGGTGTGTGTTGCTGTTTTGATGTCTCTAAGCTTGTACACGCAAAATACAATAAAAGATTCGGTATGAATACAGTTTTGCGATAACAACCGTAATTTTACAAGGCATTGATTTTAAGTAAAACTTTGTCATGATGTTTGTTTTATCGTGGCTCGGATCTTTTATAACTGTACATTATGAAGTAGTGTGATAAACACCAATTAAATGAATCTATCAGAGTCTGACTGAATTAAAAACGCAAGTACCTGTCTCCAATTCCTTGCACGTACAGTCCATGTTTATCCAAGGTCGCTTTATTCACGTTTTTTAATCTTTGTCCTGATTTTACCGGGAACACATTAATTACGGACAGAGTGCCTACGTATGTTTTCCTCTTTCTGTCAGACATCAATGACAAAGCAGTGAACTTAAACCACGCTAAAACACATAATCCTACCAGAATCTCCATGTTGAGAGATATGTGTGTAAATCACTCTAGCTCATCTACCTAATGACCGCTATTCAGTCAAAATGTGCTTCTTCACACCTGTGAAATTTTACTGCTTAATTCGTAAACACGTTCCTTCGCATGCGTTTGTACACTACGTATATATGTATCGTGATTAAAGACTGTTGAAATCCACCGTTTCTTCACATACTGAGGTCACCGAGAAGACTTGTCTTTCCAACTATGTTGACCTTATTTAGGGGCCTTGTACATCGTTAAAATACAAGGACAAGTTTGACAGACCACAGAAGATTGAAATTGTGACACAGAATTAAGTTGAAAATACCCTCGGACTATAATATTAAGCTGTATATAAACACAAGGGTGTATATTATAACCATAATTAAGTGATTTGTAGTAGCAAGCATAATTATGAAGGACAGACATATCGTAACGAGGACATCAGGGTTTTTTGCAAACAATCTGTCTAATAGTTTTGAATGTTTTTGGAAATATGTTTTCAGTCGCTAGAGGTAGATATCTTAAATGTATATCTTTAGCAACGTTTTAAGTTTAGAAACTGTTAAGCTTTCGGCTAAGATATGTCTACATGTATGAAACACGTCCATTGTCACTACATCCAATAGATCTACATACATGACTTATCAGAATTCCTTACGCCCCTTGGTGAATTTTGTTTTTAGATAACTGAAGTATTGTCAACATTAAATCAAAGTACTGAAAGTACTGTCGGAACGTGATCGATTTTTTCCATACGAAGCAAAAAAAAAGAGAACTATGTACCCATATCGTTCGTACCCTTGCAAATATTTTAAACATTTACACTAACTACATTTATATATATATATGTATGTGCTTGACACTGGAGAAGGATATACGCTTTACTGGTCTTTTAGCAATAAAAAAAAGAAAAAAAGAAATAAATCATTGGAAGGTTTAACAGCAAGAGAAAATAAAGGGAGATCACTCCCACATATATATGGCGTTAACGTATAGATATAATAACAACAAAGTTAATGTGTTATGATTCATAATTTATTTACGAAAAAATACATTTTACGACAAACATGTGTATGTTTAAGGTAAAACAAATGTATGAGTAGTTTGTACCATTATTAATTCGTCAAAGTCATGAGGAATCCAAAGTGAAACTACGAATACAAATGAATACCCAAACGGTAGCACATGTCATGTTAAAAGCACATTAATCCATCGATAAAATGATACCGTGAAATGAAATATACACGGGATATAGAAAAAGACACTGTTTAAATAAATTACAAACTGAATTAAAATAACAAGAGGGCCACATTGGCCCTTTATCGCTCACCTGAGAACAAAGGCCAATAATCAATGACCAGGTAATATAGTTTCCATCTCGTAAAACTCATTTTTACGTAGATTTTGAGATCAAAACCAACAATGAAGGTATAATACAGTTAAACAAGCTAAAACGTAGCAAATTTTCTAATCCAAGGGCCCATAACTCTTGAAGTTCTGGTCCGATTCCACCCATAACTGAACTTGTCCAATACCGTAAGGTCATAAACATTCATTGTAAATATGATTAGGATCGGTGAATAAATGAAGGCGCTAGAGTGTTAAACAAGCTAAAATATAGCAAATTTTCTAAGTCAAGGGCCCATAACTCTTGAAGATGTGGTCTGATTCCACCCATAATCAACTTGTCCAAGATCTTTTGGTTATACTCATTTACTGAAAATATGATTAGGATCGGTGAATAAATGAAGGCGTTAGAGTGTAAACAAGCTAAAATATAGCAACTTTTCAAAGTCAAGGGCCCATTACTCTTGAAGTTTTGGTCCGATTCCGCCCATAATCGAACTTGTCCAAGATCTTTTGGTTATACACATTTACTGAAAATATGATCAGGATTGGTGAATAAATGAATGCGCTAGAGTGTAAACAAGCTAAAATATAGCAAATTTTCAAAGTCAAGGGCCCATAACTCTTGAAGTTCTGGTCCGATTCCGCCCATCATCAAACTTGTCCAAGATCTTTTGGTTATACACATTTACTGAAAATATGATTAGGATTGGTGAATAAATGAATGCGCTAGAGTGTAAACAAGCTAAAATATAGCAAATTTTCTAAGTCAAGGGCCCATAACTCTTGAAGATGTGGTCTGATTCCATTCATAATCAAACTTGTCCAAGATCTTTTGGTTATACTCATTTACTGAAAATATGATTAGGATCGGTGAATAAATGAAGGTGCTAGAGTGTAAACAAGCTAAAATATAGCAAATTTTCAAAGTCAAGGGCACATAACTCTTGAAGTTCTGATCCGATTTTGCCCATAATCAAACTTGTCCAAGATCTTTTGGTTATACACATTTACTGAAAATATGATTAGGATTGGTGAATAAATGAAGGCGCTACCCAGCCAGCATCACTATGTCGGCCCGACGGCGGCTAAAGAGCGGAATATCGACAATATTTCGAGGGCTCAGCGCAAGACTGTCGTATCTTGTTCTTAATTCAATATGAGTTACGACACTGTTGCGCTGAACCCTCGATTTGTCAACGTCAATCCGACATAGGGCCGACGTAGGTGGATTTTATAAAAAGTGTGTATTACACTTAGTGTTAACTTATTTAAGTTCTAACCTATTCTGTAGACATGAATATGTAAAATATAAATGATAAAGACGATGAATCTGACTCTTTACATTCGTTCAAATCTCAATGTCTAGTAGATGTCGGATTGATGTAGGGCCGATGTAGACGAATGTATTTTGTCATTAATGAGTTAACTGTTTTTACATAATCAATGAGGCGAATGAAAGAAGTGAGGAAGCAAAACGTTAATTTTGCATTACAATGTAAGTATTCATTTACATTTTGAAATCTTAGATAACTTGTAACAAGATTTAAGTATCTAGGTCAACCGCCTGCATTAGTCATTTAGTGCTGACCGCCATATTTGAATTTCTTGAACTAGTGTCAGCAGCAGGTCGGATAGATTTCATGAAAATAACAAGTTTTCGTTGCAAGAAACATGTCAGTGAGTTTGGAAAATTACTTTAAAAGGCATACATCAACAACAGCGGGTGGATATTGACAGTAAAGTAATTATCTTGGGAACTTATTTTAGCTTGTTGCTTTATTGTCATATGTTTTCGCGACTGTCTATAACAAAAGAAAATTGCTCATGTTACTAATTTCATGTTTATGCAGAATATCTACATTCAAGGAATTTTATGTTATTCATTTGATTTCATTGTTTTACCATAATGGTTTATTTACACCAAAGACCAATGACCAGTATGTACTCAGTCTAATAATTAAATTCAAAATTATTTCTAAATCTTTGTGTAAAATTACTCTTATTTCCATTTGTCTCTTGTTTTAGCTCCAGACCAGCAGATTTTTACAACTATACAGTATAAAAAAGATGAAGCAGAACTGTTTTTTGAAGTACAGAAAGTGCACTAAGTTGCTAGATAATATATTAAACATGATTGATTGGAGAAAATTATACACTTAGAGGATTCAAGGAATTACAACTTTTATTAAATGACAGGTATGTGAGGCTTGTATGGTAAATTTATATTAATAAGACATTGAACTAGCAACTGCTTATATTAATTTATTCTGTATAAATAATGAATGCATAAATAATTATTCTAAAAAGTTCTAATTATAAATAATATTTTGAAATAATATATATTGATGGAAATAAGATCTACCTATAGACTCTATTATATAGGAGTATACAAGTATAAATCATGTCATTGTTCTGTTAATGTTGTTATTTTTTTAGTATGACTAGATACCATAGATTGTTATACATGTTTGAAATACAATGAATATGTTGTTTTTAAATTTGATTTTATATTTTGCAGGTCAACTATCAGGGAAGGATAGCAAAGACACAGCATGGCATACACATGCATTTAGTAGTTAGTCGCCAGAGAGTGTGTCGGACTATACAATGGTTATGTTGCAAGTTGGCAATATACTAGTAACATTCATTGTAAGTTACAAATGTAATTATTATCACATATGTATCATATATATAAATATATCTTGTATACCACAATTAGATATTCAAGATTTTAAGCTTGATTACTCTTAGTTGCTGTGTGATATATTGTAATTTGTAAATTGGCTGGGATATTCACCAGCCCGATCAGCTTAGTTGGTAGAGCATCTGACTTGCAAGCAAGAGATCGTGGGTTTGAGCCATGCATAGGGTACATTATTTTCCTCTTCCTATTACATTTGATGCCGTTAGTATGAGACTAGCCTCGAAATCCTTTTTTTTTAATAAAACGGAAGGAGCAACGGGTGGTGTGATACATAATAGTAATACATTGTATTTATGAATTGGATGGGATATTCACCAGCCCGATTAGCTCAGTCGGTAGAGTATCTGACTTGCAAGCAGAAGGTGGCGGGTTTGAGTCCTCGCATTGGGTACATTATTTTCCTCCTATTACAGCAGTATGATTTAATTTGAACCTAATTATCTACAGGAAATAGGAAACTATTTGGCTAATTGCATTAGTTAAAGGAAATGAATTGTGCTTATTGTATGTTTTTAAATACTGTGTTATCAATTTATTGATTAATTATATTGTAGCTGAAGCTGTACAAAGGACAATTCAAAGTGTTTAGGAAGCTGATGTTAAGGTGGTGTTGAGACAGAGCCTATGTAGTATGTACCAACAGTGACGAGGGATAGTGGAAAAAGAAGCGAAAAATAATATTAATCTACTATAAACAATTACATGAATGACCAAAATGAACTTTTATAGTGTTTTTAAGTTTTTGGTTAAGA
Organism: Lutraria lutraria; assembly: GCA_964023205.1. NCBI lineage: Eukaryota > Metazoa > Mollusca > Bivalvia > Venerida > Mactridae > Lutraria > Lutraria lutraria. Next base: position 42,697,868 of record OZ026834.1, on the reverse strand, counting down.
CTTTTGGAAGATATATACAGTGTATTTTTAATTTGTTACTTAGCATTAGTAATTTTGTATTTGTTTATGTATGAGTATGATTAATTGTGTGAATAATTAAATTTAGAAGTGCCAAATAGTACAATATCACTGACCACATTCATATTTTAAACACAGGATTTCCAGAGTAATGAAAATCTAAGTTATATATTGATTTCTTATTGTATTTTTCATTCTTCATGTATTTGGGTTTCATTTTAGCTTAATTGTCATAACATGAAATACATTAGATAGTGGAAACATAGCTAGAATGTGTATATTTTTTATCATAATGGGTCCGGGACTCTATTCCAGTTCATACCCTATGAACTTTCAAGAGCTACATTAAGACTCATGTATATCATTTTTTTACTGTTATATTTTGCCCCATAATTTAACAATTAAGCACTTGTTGTTTTTTTAAAGAAAGAGAGCAATATTAATCTATCCTTAGTATTAAACCTTAAATTTTACTTTGAAATTATTTCTATTTCATGGAAGGAGTGTCTGGATTTGGAATACTAATCTGGAGCCCAGTCCCATAATTAAGATCATAAGATGTACATGATCACCATGATGTTGATTAAATAAATATAGAAAATACTCTATTTATTTTGTTATCTTAATGAAAGATGACCTGTTAGAAATTAACAAATATATGAAATAACTTGTAGTAGCTTTGTAACCAAACTCTCTCACTCGGGCTAGTTTGATTGTTTCCTCACATGACAGCAGACTATGATCCATTTATGAACAAGTATGAGTTTATACAATATTTATCTTACTAGCTTCTGTTCGCAGTAGGTCTATACCAGTATTTTAGGGGTCATTAAAGCGATTCCTGGAATATCGGCAGAACATCGGATAAATGTCGGGGAAATCCTGTCGGGCCGACATCGAGCCGCGTTGCAAATTCGAGGCGGGTCGATGTCGGAACGACCAAGATGCCGATGTAGGGCCAACATTGATCGCAATATCAGCTTGATGTCGGGCCGATGTAGTGATGCTGGCTGGGTAGAGTGTAAACAAGCTAAATATAGCAAATTTTGTAATTCAAGGGCCCATAACTCTAGAAGTTTTTGCCCGATTTTGCCCATAATCGAACTTAGCCGAGACATTGTGGCCATATACATTGTGAGCAAGTTTAATCACGATTCGTTTAGAGCTGCGGTTGCTAGAGTGTAAACAAACTAATTGTGGACGGACGACGGACAGTACACATTCCTAAAAATAGACCGAGGATACCCTTTCAGTTTCAATACAACAACGAGTAATAAAGGTTTCCTTCCATAATTAATAGCAATCTTTGCCGAAATACTTCAGCATGTGCTAGATATTGTCCAAATAACTTTTTCGTCAGTTCTTTTCTTCACATGCATAATTTGAGAAAGGAAAGCAACTGCCCCCCTTTAAACCAATATGTTAAATGTGTAAAATGGATGACCTAAAGTTGAAGTGTTAAAAATACGCTAGAATATTATTAGTATACTGTACATACATTGTACAAAGCTTTAGATGTACATGCATATCGGTAAAAAACACAGTCATATAGTCTTTATTTATGTCCCCTTAAAGTAGAGACACAAACAGATATAAATAAAAATTCATATAGCTTGTGTGTAAATCTATTTCAATATTTTTATCAGATAAAAAAAACTTAAAATCATCAAATTTTTTTTGGAAAAGTCTGTTATATTTCAGAAAAAATATTAAGGTTGATAATCGTCAGAATCTAGTAACTCATATACAGGTTCGTTAAAGTGATATGCTACAATTAATGTAATAATTATAATACAAGATCTAGACATATCCTACTATGTGCACACATATCTCTCTGATCTTTTATAATGTTATATATGTTATATGGTGTCTTTCAATTAGTATTTGCTGTCACCATCTTTTGCTTACATGACCCCAGTTTGGATCTTGTTTAGAAATACAAAAATATGAAAAAGGCAATAAACGTGTTCATTTAAATATAAAATGTCAGGCTTATATACCGTTTACTGGCAGGAAGTATATTGGTCTCCCACTGTGTGGACATCATAAAACTAACAGGGGGTCTTATATCAGCTTAATGTATATCTAGATAGTGCACAAAGGGCGATACTGTTTACTACTTTATCATTTTTATAGAACAGAACATATACTTGATTAACTTGTACAACATGTACAATGTACATCGTTACACAATTACATAAATACACTGGTCATATTCTTGAGGATGAGCACATAACTATATAAGATATTTTACCTATTAATTAAAGTATTTCTACGATTGAAAGAAAGTTTAATAATTTTACTCAATTTTAGAACAGTATTTCTATCATTACACTTTAACAATTCAATTAGTTTATGCACTTGTTCTTTGGTAAAAATATTTATCAATATAAATGCATCTAAGATCATGATTACATGGACATTTACAGATAAAATGAAGCTCGTCATCTATATCATTAGTATCACAATAAATACAAATGCGTTCATTTCCAGGTATTCTATTTGTTCCATATCTGCCTGTTTGTACCCTTAAGGAATGTGATGAAACTCGTAAACGGGCAAGACAATTTCTCAAATTGTTAAGTAAATCATCAATATAATTTTCATTACCAAACACTTCTTAAACATGATCATACAATAATAACATCGAATTTGAAGATTTTTTATTATACCATTCTTGCAAGAAACAATCGATTAACCTTTGTTTAAACAAATTCATAAAATGCGTTTCATTTACACCAAATGGGTTTTCAAATACATAATTGAATACATGATCACATAACAACCTTTTAATATTTGACACCCAATTTTTCTTTCCATTAATACAATCTACATAAGACACATTATACACATTTTTATAATAATATTATCTATATTTATCACTTTAAACCAATATTTAATTATACGTAAAAATCTAGTTACATACAATGGATACCTCCCTAATTCCCCACAAACGGCTGCATTTGATGTATTCATGAACACAGGATACTAAAAGATACAATAATACTGGTAAGATGCAAATAAAATAGCAAGATATGATGGGAGACCAATATTAACTATATAACAAATATGAGATACATAGACAGACTCTTGGATTGTCTTTTAATAGACAAAGTATCTTGTAATGGCACTACCATTGAATCAAATAAGTCAGTTAAATATCTTGGTGTTACCGTAGGTCAACATTTATCGTTTGGTGCAATGACCGATACTGTAATCAAGAAAGCCCATGCTAGATTGAAATTCCTCTACCTTAAGAAACACTTTCTCACTGAATATACTAAAAAGCTGCTTGTTATGTAGTTGATTCAATGTCACTTTGGTTATACTTGTTCATTATGGTATTCTGGCTTAACTCAGAATTTGACAAATAATTTGCAAACGACTCAAAATAAAATGGTTAGATTTGTACTAAATCTTGATCCGAGATCTCATATTGGCCTTGAACATTTCAATAAACTTCACTGGATACCTGTTGAAAAAAGGGTCCATCATTTAATGTTGTATCACGTCTTTAAGGCCAGGAACAATACGGCCCCTGGGTATATGAATGAATATTTTGTTGCCCAAGATTATTTACATAAATATAATATCACACTCAGTAACAAAGGAGGTTATGGTCTTCCTAAGGTGAAAGGGTCGGGTTCAAAATCATTTTGCTTTTTAGGTGCCAAACTATGTAATGGATTACCTTCTGAAATAACTAAAATAAAAAAGTTACCTGACTTTAAGTTTGCCATCAAAAGTTACTTAATGAACAGTTTTTAGTTGATATCTACTGGTGTGTTTTCCTCCCGTGCATACTTTATAGCAAGGAAAATTGTTTCCAAAACCACTATCGTATTTTTTTCAATATTATTGAAAAAATACTATTTATAGAACAGCTGTGTTTTCCCGCAGTCATATTATGCGCACGGCATAAAGTGACGTCACGCGCTCTATATATTTCAAGTTTACAAAAGCATAATTCACAGCGAAATGAGTGTTTTTAGAGGAAAAATGGCTTGTTTCGTCGGTAATAATTATCTTCGGATAATATCAGCAAATGTTTGTTTTTTACATATATTTTTTTATAGCAAAAAGCTCATGGGACTTTAAATAATCTATTCTAAATAGTCTTTGTAAAAGATTTTCACCGTTAAGTAAGGTCAACTGCGAACCTGTTTCATTTGAAAAGTCACTAGATACACAATTTATGTAGTTTCGGCGAATATCACTAAGCCAAACGCAATTCTTTTTATGTCATAATGTTAGTGTTTCACATAGAAGTCACCGTTGTGTCTCTGTTCTGTTGTATGCAAAAGTTATCACTTTCACTGTTGCAATAGCATGTATAATGTCACTCTTCGAGGTAGCACAGGACCAGAAATACGACGGTACTATTCTATCCTGGGTACATCTTATTATTCTAAAGTTCGTGTTGTTGGTAGTACGCCGTAACCATGCCGACTGGTGGTGATAACAGCGTTATTCACTATACGTTTCCACACTGGTATTTGGCGGTAATGTACTATAATATCCGTATTTAACTAGTATGGAACAAATATCTGGAATTAATCCGGATTGATTTGTGAAGCCACGAATTACAATTACATTCTATAATCAAATATCTTGCGAGCTATTAAGTGTGAAGGCATAGTACACAGTTTGTGGGAAAAAAGACAGTTTCCGTTTATCTACGTCTGCTATTATAGGTAGCCAGCCTAACAAGGACAATGCAGAAACGGTTCTTGTCCGTGAAGGTAGGTGTTGTACACATTTAGCGCAAAGGCGAATAAAACGCTCTAATATGATAATGTCTTGAGCGGTATTCCAGAGTAGAGTTCTGCACCATAGAGAGCAACAGGTAGTGATGTACTCTTCACTATAGAAGCTAACGTTAGTGGATTTACGACACCGTAGTTTTCTTCTATTGTCAGTATAGAGAATAAAGATGATCTGGCTTTGTGAAGTCTGTCTTCTATCGCGTACATACATTTCAAGGTATGATGCAGCTTGATACCGACGTGTGTCGCGCTATCGCTAACACTAAGATGCTCGTTATTTATGGATATAACATTAATTGATGTTGATTCAAAGAAAAATTGCCCGTATAATTAAAAACAGTCCCCAGGTAAGTAAAATCGTTAACAATTTCTTATCTGTTTCCATTATACATAAAATGATCATTTTCAAACGGACCACCCCGTTTTCGAAATACCATAGCTTTAGTCTTTTGTACATTCACTTCTAAACTCTACTCTGTACAAAAATTATTTAACAACTGTAAACTAGCATTTATTTCGTCAGGTGATTTACCGAGAATAACCATATCATCAGCAAACAATAATAAAATAAGTACAATATCATCAAAACTAAGACCGCAGTCAATGTCATTTTGTAAATATTGTTCTAGATCTTCTACAAGCAATGGAAATAGCACTGGTGATATTACCTCCCCTTGTCGTAACCCTACTGCATATTCGAAAAAGTCAGAATAAGTATTACATGATCGTACACACGATTTAACCTTATCATACATATCTTTTATTATTCTCAATATTTTTCCATCAATTCCAACCTTGTACAATTCCATGCAATGCGATGCATTTCTATATATACAAGCATATGCCATTTTTAAATCTACAAAAACACAATATAATGTCTTATTGTCATTTATATATTTTTGAACTATAATTATATATATATTCAGTAAGACAAAAAGTGCGTCAACGGTGGATCGACCTTTCCTAAAACCAAATTGTGCATCCGAAATAGTATCGTTTTAAAAATATCACACATAAGTGCTGACAAAATATCCACAGATTCCATAAAACATTCGTTCAATAAAAAATCGTCACCACATGATTTGTCTCTTTTTAACGTTTTAACGGCTCGTACTATTTCATCTACATCATCACCTTCATCAAAGTTCTGGTTAAAATCATGATTTTCTACGAATTGTTCTGCTTCAGGATTCTCAGTTCTAAAAATGCCTTTACTTATTTCTGAAAAATGCTTGAAAAATGACTCAAGTTTAATTCCATTTCGACACGTTTTTGTTTAAAAAAATTCCAAAAATCCTTAGGCTTTGAAAATTTGAGTTTTTCTGAATTTGTTAATTGTTTTAACTCATACATTCTACGTTTTTTTTTCTTAACAATACTTTTATATTCAGATTTCAAGGAACAAAACGTGTTTCTGCTATAATCGGATTTACATCTCTTAAAAATACGCTGAGCCTCCATATACCCTTGCTTAGCCTGTAAACACTCATTATCAAACCACTCTTTATCATTAATCGGATTATCGATAAAACACGATAACATATTTTTATTAATATGACGTGTAAACAACGGCTCTGCAATTTCACACACAGTATCAGTAAAACCAGAAACTACAGTATTAATAGACACTCTATCAGATAAATTAATATTGTTTATCAAATGGTTAGAACTAGGCAATTTAGGCAATTTACTAATCAAACCAGATCTAAAATAATTTTTTTTAATATTTCATTCCATTTGTATTTTACAAAGCTAGTATCATGATTACTATCCAATATTGTATTTATAAATTGTATTGTAATAATGATTGACAATTCAATGACATAGATCTAGGACAGTGATCATTCCATTCATTAAATTATAATTATAACTGGTTAAAATTGTGACCGGGATTACATTAACTAGTCCCAGATTGTGGTAACTTAGAGTCGATAACCTGTATATTAATTTGTCACAGTTTTTAGTCACAAATGAAGGTGCGAATATACACTTCAAATTAATTTAAATTTAACACCGGCCTGTAATTAATGATAGATACGTTTATTGATTCCTTTGCATTCACAAATACATGGGGACAATGTGATGAGTAAGTGTAAACAGTAATGTAATGTCTGTTTGAACTCGCGTTTACTTTTCTAACAAAATAATTATTATTAGCAATAATTTCGGTTAAAAACTAATAAACGTTTTATTGAAACATAAGTAATGAAAGGATTTGTCGTTATATTTGTGAAATGATATTGAAGATGGATACCATCTTGTATAAATGTGTCTTTATATGTTACCTTACAAAATACATGTACGAGTACATAATTATTTCAAGAGTATATGTAGAATGCGACCCAGTACATAGGTTTAGTTTTACGCAATATTGATTTGTAGTGTCAAACTGAAAATATAAATGTATATGAGAAATGAACAGCTGTTTGTACGAGAATGCTTATTTTTCTACTTATGGTTTCTGACTGTGGCAATTGTTTTGTTACCTAACTATTACAATGAAAGCATACTTAATTTATAAACTATGCTATTAAATAATCATGTCCTGTTTGTAAATTATTATTATGTTCTGTTATATTCAATGTTTAAAAAACTGTTGTTTATGAACGTACGCACACACATTTCTGTCACTATCTGGTGATTACATGAACCCAGTTTGGATCTTTAGAAATACAAAAATATATAAAAAGACAACAACTCATTCTAAAATGTCCAGCTTATACCGTTTATACTGACAGGAAGTATATTGGTTTCCCACTGTGTCAGACACCATAAAACTAATAGTTTTCTGCGGCCAGATAATTTACAGACCAGAATTGTTAAGGATGCGTTTTTCTGCAAACGTTTGGATGCTGATAAAATTTATTCCGGTGTATGTTTATTAGTCCAAATAATTGAGGTATCCAGTGTCCTACTACAACTGAAAAGTTGACCGCCATTGCTGAGTAGTTTGAGAAGAGATGACAATTTCCACACTGTTGTGGTGCTCTGGATGGCAAGCATGTGGTGGTCGCCTGTCCTTGGAACAGTGGGTCTGTCTAGATACACTACTAGGGCTTCTTCTCATTGTCCTCATGGCCAGAGTCGACGCAGAATACAAGTGTCTTTGCATTAATTTTATGCCCCTCTCTGTGGTTGGAGGCTCAGTGAAGTCTACTCAGTTGCCTCTGCTTTCCTCTTCTGAACTCTGCATTTACCGGGCAGCCTCTTTCCCCTGTTTCTCTATGCCTTGGGTGGCATATTAATTAAATTGACTTTAATTTAAATAAAGTAAATTTGTAATTTATACAATCAGGAGGTCACATGACGCCTTCGTGACCTTGTTTGATGGCACCGTACTCTCAATACGACGTCGTGTAGCCATCGTGTAACATTCGTGTGAACATCTAAATAAAAAATCACATCTTCGTTCTGCCTTCGTGTGTGGTTCGGGTGTCATCGTGTGATCTTCGTAAGGCATCGTACTTGATTCGGCTGTTGATTTGGCTGTTGACTAGGATCGGTGAATTTTTTCGCGCGAAATTCAAAATTCCATATTCGTGTGGCTGTAAATTTCGGGACAGTGTGACGCCTACATAATGAACATTTAAACTTTGATTTTACTGCTAATCGTGCTCTTGGCTTGGTTATTGCAAAATGTAAATTGTTGGGTGGAGTCCCGTGTAATGTTTTTACAAAATTGTATGAATTGGTTGTCTGGCCAGTTATAGCGTATGGTGCGGCTATTTTGGGACAAAAGTCTTTTCATGTATTGATGCTATTCAAAATAAAGCCAAGCGTTACTTCTAAGGAGTTGGCAAGTACACTCCGAATTCGGCCGTTATTGGCGAAATGGCATCATGGAAGCCACCTATAATTCGGCAGTGGAGCTGTATATCTACATATTGGACAAGATTAAATTCATTACATGCTTCTCGTCTCACTAAACGTATAGCACTCTGGGCAATTTCTCTAGCAAATAATTCTTGTAAAAATTGGCATCATAATGTTAAAAGAAAATTGTTTGAACTTGATTTGTATCAATATAGTGACATCAATATAGTCATACCGAAACATAGCTTTAAACGCTCTGTGGAGGAACGTACGTTCAATATTCTTAAAATAGAATGGCTTAATTCGGTACAACAATTTCAAGCCGTAGTGGTAGGGGTGGAAATAAATTACGTACCTATGCCCTGTTTAAACGACATACTACTGTTGAAAAGTATTATAAAATGATCATACCATTTAGTCATAGATCGGCTTTTTGTACATTCAGATGTGGCGTTGCACCAATTAGGCTTGAAACTGGTAGATATGAAAGGTTACCTGTGGATGAAAGAACTTGTCCTTTCTGTAATGTTTTTGTTGAAGATGAATGTCATGTAATACTTAACTGCAGTGTATATGATGACATACGCTTTAATCTAACACAACGAGCTGCAGAAGTTTGTGATATAATTTAAAATTTATCAGACAACGATAAACTGGTCGTATTATTTACTCACCCAGATTTGATTCGTTTAAGTGCCAAACCCTGCTGTAATAGTTTAAATCGTAGAAGTTCTTATTTATGTAGATAACTTATTTTTATTATTCAAATTGTATCTCCCGTTACACGGCTATCATGTGTAACCTATTTTATCCTTTTTGTTTTAAGTTATACCTCTTAACAGTTTAATATATTGTTCTTTTTTATGTTCATAGTATTCATAAGTTATTCTTAATCACTAGATGAGCATTCCTTTATTATTTATGAGCAAGTGTATTATTATTATTTCTTTTTTTTAGCTCTTTGTCGGTTAAAGTTAGAATGTTTTATTATAATATAATGTGAATCCATGTATAGTAACAATTAGAATATATGTATAAGTAGATGTATTTTAGTTTGTACTATTGTTGTGAATAATTTTAGCCTCTTATAATTCTGTATTAGAATGGTCACATAATAATGACACCGTGATATAATTATAATGTGATTGTGTTTGTATATATGTCAATGAGACTGATAAAAAAAAAAATTCATATGAAATTGACGTATCTTTAAAAAAAATATATATAAATAGAAAATTATTTGCGAAAAAGTATTATCGCGGTATCACGCTAAATGTAACAGTACAACATCGTTATCAACTGCGCTACGCCAACAGTTGATGAATCTACCGATACTTGTATATTATGGGCGCCTTTGTTGAAAATATCCGGTTTCAGTTTAGGTTTTAGGTTTGGTTACACGTTGGACAGTAAACTAAAACTGGTTTCGATTTAAACTGAGTGGCTAACAAACGGGCAGTTTGAAGAAGCATTTTAATCTCCATGGCGACAGAAAAGAGCTTTACTATGTTCTTGATATATTAACAGGAACACACGTTTATAAAGAAAAAATGAAGTTATTATCTCTTTTTTTATTCCCTGATTAGAAAAATATTGTCTTGCAGTGGAAATCATGGTCACGTACACCACACTAAGTCATGTTAATCAAGTCCTGTAACTGCAAGTGTTGACACTCGATCATGACAGGGACACTGTAAAATGTGTTAAAATAAAACTAGAGAAACTACGGTACATGAACCAGAAATGTGTAGACTATTTAGGATGTTATATTTGGAAATTTGGTTGGTATATTGTAACAGTCTTGGTTCGTTTTTATGACCCTTTCTTCAAGTTCAACATGTATTGTATGTATATTAATGTACTACCCGATTACAGATCAAGATTTGAAGACATGTGTTCAATGTTTATAGTTTGGTGATCAAATTCCCAGGTTTTACTGTTACTAATTGAATTAAATAATAACTAAATATATAAGGACACAGTTTCTGGGTTTGCAGATACTTTTACTTTCTATTTATTTACAAGTTAAATGTTTGTACGGCGCAAAATCGCATCCGGCAATTCAATACTAGAATGTGGCCTATGTAACATTTTTTATCAGGATGTGCGAAGTTTCAGATCAAACGAATTTGTTATTTTGACTTAACTGATCCCGAAACTAAAGTGATCATCTACTCCATCAAAAATACAAGCCGTTGATGGTTCATGAATATGTCGAACCAATTAAGTCATCATTTCTCACCTGATCGGACATTTTTTGTATTGAGCTCCGAAATCGATATTTAATTAATGACAATTGCGTAAACAAGTCAGTGTCCACGCTCGCGATAATAAAATTAGTCTGTGTGAATATGTTTATAATGTTTTGTTTATTTGCGACATGTTGCTAAAATAAATACATCGAAACGTATAAATACCGTGTTCCGTATCTTATAACACGATTAAATGATTATTACAACACACCGACGATCGCTCCAAAATGTAATAAACACAGCGAATTTCTCTAATAATTTATACATCGAAGTTCATTTAGATCGAACAATTTTTCCTAAGTCCTTTGATATAAAGAGCTTCGGCTGCATTTTCAAGAGCACGACCATTCGGGCTACCAAATAGCAAGATGCACTAGACTGGACCAGTAAGCTATTGCTTGTCATTCGGACCTGCCTTAATGTCGAACCCTGTCGCCACAGTGCCCATATAAATACTAAACTAGTTCTCGTTGTAGCGCACCAGGCAGAGTCAAATTCTCAGTCAACTGAAACCACTTTTATTGAAATATTGACACGTTTCTAATAATTTATAGGTGATTGACATTGACGAGACGACAACGTTATTAAACAGCTACTAGTATTCGGTGAATGTCACGTGATCATTGAGACTATTAGCGAGTCCGATTAACAACTTGAATAATACACAGTCTGTATGTACACATGAACAGCACTTAAAAAGTAGTTTTGCTTCATCCTCAGTAATATAACACAATGCTTGATAGTGTACTAAATTCAACGCCATGTTTGTTTACTATAGTAGGATTGGATTCGGTTCGTTTATTGACAGATGGGCAGATTCATTCCCGTCGTTGTTTATCGAGCTCGCTCCATTCTTAGACTATAAATAGCGAATGCGTCATCAAGCTTACACTAGTTGGTGTGAGTAACACGTGACCTCGCTCTATTTCTGTTTTGTTTATATCACGTGATGACCATTGCGGATATTTCGGGCACTGTCAGTAATCTGCTTCGGTGCAAGAAGTTGCGATTTTGCATTGCCACTTATCACGTGATGACCATTGCGGATATTTCGGGCACTGTCAGTAATCCGCGTCGGTGCAAGAAGTTGCGATTTTGGATTGCCACTTGAAAATAAGCATTCCAGAGTGCATTCCGTCGCCGTACAATAAGTTGCCACAATATTTATGTAGAACTGAAACAAGTTTTAAGGATTATAATACTCAAGGTAAACAATAAATAAGATGAATCAAATACTCAACAATCCTAACCTAACCTAACTTAGTTTAATTTTACATAAAGACCATGAATTAAGAAGAAAAGAAAGATAACAATTTAGTTTATGAATTTAGAACCCTGGCCAAAATATAATAAAAGTATGCCTTAAATTTACAAAAGAGGTTGCAAAGTTCTGACTTTTACTGAAGTAAAATTTACCTTGCAAATGTCAGTGCTGGAAACTTTGCCTTATATACCCTTTCAGGGAGAGAAATCATGAGAATTTCATGATACACTCTTTTTGAATGACATAGGGGTATAATAAAACATGTACAGTGTATCACATAAACTGATGGTTAAAACACGGTCACTCAAATAGAAGGGTCTGGAATCGCGCTCTTCAATCGCTTATCTCTGTATAAACATCAATTCGTGCTGTCGATACTTATCGGAGAGCTTTTTTCACGCGTGTATAGATAACACACAAATTTTCAATTTCCATTTAGTAAAACTAAAAAAAGTAGAAAATTAAAAGCAAAATCATGGGACTACGAAGTAATGGTCTTACTCAACTGTGATGTAAGCATTTTAACGGGAGAGGATTATTAAAGACGGAATCAATTACGAAAATCCCAAGTACTAAACCCATAACGACTGGTCAAAATGGCGACTGCGTCAAAAAGGCTCAAATTCAGGTATCATTATTACTTAGCATCCGATAAAAATATAAAAAGTAACTGCATGATGTGCTTTAAAAATCTTTTGTAGACATGCAATTAATCCCGACTACATCACAATATGACTTTGAAAGGTTGTATTTGCGGTAATTTTGCCTACGAAAAATACACGTCCTTTTAGATAACAATCTATATGGGGTTTCGTCCATTCATGTATCGTCGAATTTCGTAATAAATCGGTTGATCTTATCCAAATAAATGTGTCAAGAAGAAGAAGATACTTTCCATAAAACTATTCGCGAAGTTCTGTACCAATAATATAATTAATAACTTGAGTATTGAAGTGTTTTATGGATAACATTCTGTAATGCGATCAACACACACCGCGTTAAGGTGAATCGTCAATTCACAAATTTGTGAAAAAATAGCCAACTGACAGTTTTGCTATGCATTCTAAAACGTGGCGTTGTTCAATAATTACTGAAAGTACATAACTGAAATGAGTTTTTATCAATAGCTAATGATTCAATGTACATTTCTGCACCAATAAAATAATATTTGATGATTAACAAGTATCTATAATTCTCACCTGAACTTACGCAAATTCCAGTAGCCAAAATAATGTATCATAATATCAAAATTAATTTAAACCACAATGTCCAACAATAACTTAAATATGTCATTGAGGGTTTCCATATTTTAAATTTTCATTATTAAATGTTTTCCCATGTTTATTTTCAATTCTTAACACAGTCCTCAACTTTCACACGGTGATTTTTCTTCCATATTTGTTTAGGCTACTGTGTAGTACATAGTGTAAACACATGGAAACCCTCAATGACATATTGAAGTTATTGTTGGACATTGTAGTTTAAATTAATTTTGACATTATGATACATTATTTTGGCTACTGGAATTTGCGTAAGTTCAGGTGAGAATTATAGATACTTGTTAATCATCAAATATTATTTTACTGGTGCAGAAATGTACATTGAATCATTAGCTATTGATAAAAACTCATTTTAGTTATGTACTTTCAGTAATTATTGAACAACGCCACTTTTTAGGACGCATAGCAAAAATGTCAGATGGCTATTTTTTCACAAATTTGTGTTGTGATGATTCACCTTAATTAAACGTGTCCAGACCATTCATTTGAAAGACCCGGGTTAAAACAATGTGATTTTAAGTACATGTATATCAAGTGAATAAAAAGAACTTCGACACCCCAATTACTGGATATTTTCACAATATTATTTAATGATTGCTTGAATAAACATGTGTAGAAGAAAAAATACCCTTAGATCAAATATATTTATGTAGAATCAAAATGAACATATAGTAATAGTAATTAATCATAGATGTTGGAAAGTAACTAAGAGTCAATTATGCCACAATATTAATAGGCTGGTTATGTGGTTGAAATTGCTCTCTTTACAGTTAAAAGATTTTTAAAAAACGATAGATTAAAAAATTGTCCATGGATGATTATAAGGTAGAAGTCTGAACATAGCTAATCAGATCAGATAAGAAATTGTGTATTGAGTTTCAGTAATGGTCAACATGGCCGGCCATTTCCCCGCGCTCAACTGCAGGTGATTTCGGACGCCTCCGGGGTAGTTTGGAAGGTTTAACAATCCGGTTCGAGATTGTTTTAAACAAATGGCGAAACCTTTTTTAGTTTCAAACCAGTTTTACTGAACAAACGGACAGTTTGACAAACAAGTTGGAAACCAAACTTGGTTTGTTGCAAACAAAAGCGCCCATAGTCAGTCTATATGTCTAATGATTATTTAACAACGGTTTAACTCCGTAAAAGTGGACTCTACCACTGCGTCACTCTATAATTATCCAAACTGAGCAGTACCTGCGGCCTCGGGACCGCAGGTAATAATAAGGGGTCTGATATAACAGCTTGATGTAGATATATCTAGATACCGCACAAAGGACAATACTGTTTATTACTTTATCATTTGTATAACTACATTGTTTAAATTGTGATTAAAGTTTAAGTGAATTAATCAAATGCCAATACCTCTGGTCTGATCCTTACGAACAATTAATGTACCCCTCTAAGCTGTCTTCTTCTAGCTAGCCGGTGAATCGCATGAATGATTTTCGTGTATTATGTCGCATGTCAGTACGCCCACGCCACATTACGAACTAATTTCTTCACATGTCCATAAATGTGCCTTCTTTGTACACTTACCGCATTATTGATGGTCAAGCGTCGTACACGTAATTTCTAATGTCGATATTTTAGTTAGGTTTGTTATGTTAAGTTCATATTGTATTTATGCTGTTGTATTTCCCCTCCACCGCCCATTTATAATGTTATTCCTTTGTCCGGAAATAATCTTTCTATGTATAACATATTTGTCATTTCCCCATGTTGTATATATGTACCTGGGAGAAAAATAAAGTTGTGTTCTGTTCTGTAATTAGTACCAGATATTGTGGTAACTTAAAATCGATAAGCTGTATAGTTATCATGTCCGTGAAGTTGGCAGCCCAGCAGCCTAGCAGCGTGAAGTTGACAGCGTAGCTGTTCAGCAGCGTGAAGTTGGCAGCTCAGCAGCCTAGCAGCCCAGCAGCGTGAAGTTGGCAGCGTAGCAGCCCAGCAGCGTGAAGTTAGCAGCGTAGCAGCCTAATATATTTCTACAGTTAAACTGCACAACAAATCATGCAAAAACTTAAAATGCATGAAGTAATAACATTATGTTGCTGTCATGTTTATAAGAAGAAAAAATACGATTTTTATCGATTTTGTAAATCTGGGAGTGTAGCGGCCGCATAGCGGACTTTATATAGTCATACTTATAAAATGCCGGCTAAATACTTACGAATCGATGATATAATTCGATTATATTCCATTAACGTTCATTAGATGAAAAGTTACATTTTTCTTTTTTTTTTCTTTTTGTGAAGTTGGCAGCCCAGCAGCGTAACAGCGTAATACATATATATCTACAGATAAACTTCACAACAAATCGAGCTAAATACTTCAGAATGCATCAAATAATGCGAGTCTGTTGTTTGAACGCCGGACGAGCGTTTGAACTTGCGTTAATCATTAGAACAAAATATTTATAGCAATGGTTTCGGTTATGATCTAATAAACTTTTTATTAAAATGTAAATAGTAAAGAAGTGATTTGTTAGATTTGTTATATTTGTTAAAATGATACTGAATATGTATAAATGCGTCCTTATGTAATATATGTAATATAATATTTCAAGGGTATATTTATATATAAAGGTTTTGATTTGTGTTATGCTGAAAATATAAATTTG
The DNA here is from genome assembly GCA_964023205.1 of Lutraria lutraria. Lineage (NCBI taxonomy): Eukaryota > Metazoa > Mollusca > Bivalvia > Venerida > Mactridae > Lutraria > Lutraria lutraria. Next base: position 42,681,852 of record OZ026834.1, on the reverse strand, counting down.
TTAAATAATATTAGGAACTTATCAGGTCATTAGGAATCTATATAGTCTGTTTCAAAATGTCAACAGGGATTTCCCTATACTTCAGTTAAAGTATAGATATGTCAATTTTTTTATCACTTGTATTGACCAATAAAATTATTTTTCTTTCCTATTTTCTTATATATACTTAAGGTTAAATCTGACTAGAATTGTTGAGAAACGAAATAAATATGTAAGACAAAACCATCCTTAAAAAATAAAGGCCTGTCCCTGTCGCGAATTTGATGAGCTTTTTCATGAATAGTTGATGAATTTATTCATGACCTACAAATTGGACACTTGGTTCATGAACTTTGACCGAACAAATGAACCCATTCATTAATTAGTGCAGGAAGTAAAAATGTCTGTGGAATTCCAGCTTAATATCAGAAATAGTCTGTCAAAATACCAGACGAAACTCACCTGAATACCAGTAGAATTCTGTCAAAATGCCAGTAGTTTTCCACCTAAATTAAAGTGGAATTCCACTTTATTACCAGTGGTATTTCATCAAGATTACATTGGAACTTCATAAATTCCCTAAATTTATATTACAAAATGTATATACTAAGTGACACAAAAAAAGTATATATACTAGTATTTAAAAGTTTCTTTACAACAAAATGTATAATTATTAACAAACAAGCAAAAGATACATTAAAATTTTGTACAACAAAAAATTAGGTGATTTGACATTAAATCTGGTATTTTACCCTTTTCATGAGAATCAGTCAAAATGATTAACAGTAAAACTATATGTTTACTTCAATTTATTTCTTCGGCCGAAATAGTTCAATAGATGGTAATTGTGAATATCATTGATATAAATGTTTTGTAACAGATCATATTGTAGAAATTTGCTCTCTAATGAAAACAGTAAACAAACCTCCCAGAGTTATGACTCTTAAACTAATCTAAGTGATCAAAGAATCTTCACTAAACTTTATCAAGTATTAATTTCTTTACAAATAACATGCTTATGATTTTCAGTGAGCATGTCCAGGCTGTCATTCTGGAGTTCTGCTGTTTGATATATAGCATATTTACAAGAGAGTCATCTTGAGGCACTGGTACTACTGTTACTGTAATTAGAACAGTATTTTTGTGATTGAAGTATCATTCGATTGTACAAACAAGACGCTGCGTTCAATAAACGTATATGCCCCCGGTGGCATGCTTGTGAAGCAAAAGCCCATTTGAACAATGCCAAGGTCAAAGTTGGTGTTTGATAATTATGGGTGGATTGAGAATGATCATATGCAACAATTGTGCAAGTATCAAAGCGTTCTAGCGAGCGGTATTGGTGCTAGACGAAATGGTAAAATCTATTTAACCTGGTACAGAATCATTCTAAGTCCAAATTAAGTCAAGGTCAAGGTCAAAGTGGGATTTCTTGATAACGACAACAAAACGGTAAAATCTACTTAACCTCGTACGGACGGACAGAAGGACGGACGGACAGGACAATCACTATATGCCCCGACATCGGACATAAAAATGAAATTTAGAACACTATTGATTATAATTTCAGTTGGCGGGGACATACGCCTCATTACACAGATTTCACCATGTGATAATTCTGGAAAAACACACATTTTCTGAAGAAAGAAGATAGTTCTGTAATATTTTGTTTAAATAGCTGTTTTTTCTTGGTACATACTTCATAAAAGTAATTTCTGCAAACGTTCTTAAAACTTTAAGTAACAACTTTTGTGTTTGTCAATATAAACCAATGACTCTTCAAGAATGAATTTTTGAATTAGTGAATGCCCAAATATGTATTAGCAACATTTATTATCTCACTCGTCAGATACTTGTAATATTGAATTCTATTATTGTGTGATTTCTTTTTATTTTATTGACATCATAATCAGACAATTTATACAAGTTTTTTTACATTTTGCTGCGATACCTTGAAATTGTATTTTGTTCTCCTACGATAATCTTCGGGATAAATGGTACCTATTTTATATATTAAACCACTGAGTCTTTATTATAAAATGTTCTATTATATATGATATTGATAAAATACTTGCATTCCATAGTATTATATTGCTGAACATATAACATGGTCCATGGACTGAAAACTTGTTTGACATGTTTCGATAAACACCTCTGCATGACATGTCAGTCTACATCATTTAAATTGTATTGTTTTTATTGTTGACAATTTTTTCCATTGATTCTCTGTGTTGTTGATACTTATGATAAAAACATGGTTACTTGTAACCTGATGATATAAAAGTATTTATGATCATTACGTTTTAGTGGTAAAAAGATTAGATGTTTTGGTTTTTAGCTCACATGAGCACAAGCGCTCAGGGTGAGCTTTTGCGATCGGTCTTTTCCGTCGTCGTGCGGTGTCAACATTTGCCTTGTGAACACAATAGAGGCCACATTTTTTATTCAATTTTCACAAAACCGGGCCAGAATGTTTTCACTGACAAAATCTTGGGCGAGATCGATAATGGGTCATTTGGGGTCAAAAACTAAGTTACCAGGGAAAATTGAAGGAAAGCCTTGTTAATTCTGGAGTTTTGTCATCATCAGCTTCTATAACTTGTGGTGTTCCTCAATGTACTATTTTAGGTCCCCTGCTTTTCCTGATATATGTTAACATGTTACTACTTTATGCAGATTACTCAGCTAAAAAGTCTTGGTAAAAGACAAAAGTTATATTGAAAATACGTTGACCTCTGATACAGTTAGCCAGTGGCTTATCTGTAACAAACTCTCTTTACTTCTGGTAAAGACATAATCTATCCTTTTTTGCTCTCATGGGAGGCTTAAATCTCAATCCAATCTTAATATTGACTGTAATGGTCAAACAATTGAGTCAAAACCATATGCCAAGTATCATGGAGTGACCATTGATCAGTTCTTATATTTGGAGTCCATAGCTAGGGCAGTAATTAAGAAACCTTGTTCCAGGTTTAAATTTCTGTACCGTAAAAGTGAATATTTAACATCTCACACTAAAAGGCTTCTGCTTAGTTCACTCATTCTATGTCATTTGACTATGCTTCCTCTGCCTGGTATTATAGTTAACTCAAGATATCAAACACAAATTACAGGTCGCTCAAAATAAGAGTGTAAGGTTTGAGTTAGATTTACATCCAAGAACACATACTAGTAAAGAGCATTTCAAAAGTCAAAAATGGCTTCCTGTTTAACATAGGGTCAATCAAATAATTCTTTGTCATGTTTACAAGATACATTCTGGACTTTCACCAATATATTTGAAAGAAAATTTTACATCTGTTAGTGCTGTACACTCCTACTGTATTCCACCAGGTTTAGGTCAAAAGCATATTCCTCCTGCACTGATCTTGAAATGACAGACAGTGGTAGGTGCTCTATCCCAGTGGCAAAGGGTTTTGGAAAGTGGTCATTTGCCTTATAATAATGATTGTAGTTTATGAAATATATGCTACCTCACGATGTAAGGGATGTCCATTTTATTTCCTCTTTTAAATACAAGACAATTTGTTTAATTCTATTGACATTTAAACTTAATTGATTCTTTCATTTCAGTAACTACACATACTTAGTCAAAATTTGTTTTATTTTGCATGGTAATTACATTGTTTCGTGTGTTTACTAATAAGTCACATTCTCATGTGATATCTATATTAAATATATTGTTCTTCGTTAATATATTTTTTGTTCACAATTAGATAAGTTCGAACATGGGTCGTCTGGGGTCACCAGATCAAGACACTAGAAAACCTTGAAAACAACAGACCTTATGACACAGGCTCAAAACTATGTTTTTAACATTGAATATTTATTATGTTCATGTGAGCAATGTAGGGTCACCTTGTTTTCTTGTATAACAACGAATTTTACGGAAATATTATTTTGTTTAATTCTGTAGACCAAAACTAGAAAATTGATACAAATTTTATATTGCATGTTCATAATTAGCAAAAATACATTGAGATTTGTGAAACAGGTGTTTGCCTTTTTTATTGAATCTGACGCTTGAGTGTTGTGACCTTAAAACTCTCATAGATAGTTTATTCCACAGTAAAGGTTTAAAATATTTTGCAGTTAAATCAGACAACTATTATAGATGACAAAAACAATTTATTAATTGACTATTTGAAACATTGAATTTATGGGTATAAAGCCTTTAGTCCGTCCGTTAGTGTGAATGTTTGAAATATTTGCACAGGTACGAACAATATGAGTACATGTCCCTTTTTGTAATCCCCTACCGGTGTTCAACTTTGTATGTGAATATATAGCAATGTGTAGATTAATACGTATGTACGTCCATCCTTCTGTCCGCCTCAAATCTGGATGCTGTGATAACCACCATATAAGCTAGTTTGATGATATCAAATACCCGTACTATACATGTACAGTATAGGTCTTTGATGATACTTTGTATGTGAATATTGTTGCATTGTGGTGTTTGTCATCTTGTTTTTCCCTCAGGTCAGAATGGTGGCTGCTATGGTAATGGAAGTAGACAAAATACGGCCACAAATTATTGTGTGGCAGAATTGACTTTCAGTTACTTTTCAACAACTATGATTAATTATTATTACAATAAGTCCATTTTGATTCTACTTAAATACATTTAATCTAAGGGTATTTTTCCTTCTGTATACACATGTTTATTCAAGCAATCATTAAATAATATTGTTAATATATCTAATCAATGGGGTGTCCAAGGTCTTTTTATTCACTTGATATATACTACTCAAAATTTGATAAGGATCACTTTTTGTTCTGTATGGCATTATCGTCGATTTTGGATTACATATATAAGATCTGAATTTTGGTTATTTTCAAAGATACCTGCATATCATGAGTGCAACATGTAATCCATACATTAAATCATTCGAGCGTAACGAGCGTCGAAATGAGGCCAGGGTCAAAATTAGACATTTTATGGGTATGTGTGGAGAATACAGACTTTGAGGAAAATGAGCAAAAAGCTAACTTTTGTGTTTTGTATCGAGGCTGATGTCCCCGTACGTCAAAAACAGCCTGACATCGACTCCTCGTGCTTCTAATGAGCTGTCGAATCTCAAATTGTGGGATTCGAGCCCATTCTTCCAGAAGTGTCTCTCTGAGCTGTCTGGTGGTTGTTGGCTGGACAGGACGCTCAGATATCGCTCTCTGCAGCATATCGCAGACGTGTTCGATGGAATTTAGGTTGCGAGATCGAGCGGGCCAGTCCATTCGAGCAATATTTTCCCATTCAAGGTACTGATAGGTGTCAGTAGCCCTATGAACAAGGGCATTATCGTCCATGAAAATGAACTCCGGACCAAAAACACCTGCGTATGGACGAACGTGATCTTCCAAGATCTCATTTACGTATCTCCCAGCTGTGAGCATGCCATTTTCAACGACTTGTATGTCTGTTTTCCCCTGGACGAAAATGCCTGTCAAGACCATAACTGAGCCACCATCATAGCAGTCATGCTCAGCAATACAAACTGGCTCAAAGCGTTCATTTCTCCTTCTCCAGACTCTAGCACGTCTATCTGTGAAATCGACACAGAACATGGACTCGTCAAAGAAGAATACAGGGGTCCAGTCTCGTAGGGTCCATCCAACATGGTCATGAGCCCATTGTAGATGTTTTCTAACATGTTGCGGTCATAAAGGGACATACAAGGCGTTGAAATGGCGAGTAAATGAGATCTTGGAACTTCATGTGCGTCCATACGCAGGTGCTATTGGTCCGGAGTTCATTTTCATGGACGATAATGCCCGTGTTCATAGGGCTATTGACACCAATCAGTACCTTGAAAGGGAAACCATTGCTCGAATGGACTGGCCTGCTCGATCTCGCGACCTAAATCCAATCGAACACGTCTAGGATATGCTGCAGAGAGCGATATTTGAGCGTCCTGTCCAGCCAACAACCACCAGACAGCTCCGAGAGACACTTCCGGAAGAATGGGCTCGAATCCCACAATTTGAGATTCGACAGCTCATTAGAAGCACGAGGAGTCGATGTCAGGCTGTTTTTGACGTACGGGGACATCAGTCTCGATACAAAACACAAAAGTTAGCTCTTTTGTTCATTTTCCTCAAAGTTTGTATTCTCCACACATACCCATAAAATGTATAATTTTGACCCTGGCCTCATTCCGCCGCTCGTTACGCTCGAATGATTTAATGTATGGATTACATGTTGCACTCATGATATGCAGGTATCTTTGAAAATAACCAAAATTCATTTCTTATGTATTTAATCCAAAATCGACGATAATGCCATACAGAACAAAAAGTGATCCTTATCAAATTTTGAGTAGTATACTTAAAATCACATTGATTTAACCATCAGTTTATGTGATACAATGTACATGTTTTATTATACCCCTGTGTCATTCAAAAAGAGTGTATCATGGAATTCTCAAGATTTCTCTCCGTGAAAGGTATACAAAGGTATGCTGCACGGGTTTTTCATGTGCTACAACTTTCTCAATTTTTGAGCGATTTCCCTAAAACCGGATTTATTTTGCATCTTACACTCAATTTCAAATATTTACACTTAAAATACAGAAAGCGATGCATCTCGTTTAAGCAGTTATGGTATGCACGAATTGCACGTGCATTGCACATCGTGTATATTCGAATTGTAAAATTAAAAGGTTCATGCTTTTCTTGTATTGATAACGCCCGACACGTTATTCGCCGGTGTAAAAAGTTGTTTTGAGTTGATGTCAATGTCACAATGAAACTCTCAAATGAGGTACATATGTGTGCTGTGGGCCAATCTCATGGTTGGGTCATTGCAGCGCAAATTGCGAGAATTTTAGTATTGATGAACAAACCATTTATCGTCTAAGACAACGACACGGCGAAACCAGTGTAGTCAACCAACGTCGGTGTACGGGACGTCCGCATGAAACTACACGTCAACAGGATAGGCAAACAGCTTTAATTCATCTACGAAGACGTTTTGAAGTTCCTTTTCACACTGCCAGGAACACACCAGGGCGGACTCGTCCTCATATCAGTGCACGTAAGATTCGCCGTTTATTTGAAAATTATTCTGTAAAAACGTACTTGGTGTTTCTAGTCTAGTCAAGTTATGACAAATTTTGGTCGAACCAAGGACAAAATGGTACAGAAATTAAATATGACTCATTTGAAAGCTTAGACTTTCTACAATATCCAGATAAAAATAGGACAAAATCGGATCGGCCGTTTTTTCAGAAATTCGTTTTAAGTATAGGACATCATTTATCAAATAATACGTCAATAGCATGTTAACTAATGCGATAACTTTGACAAATACATCAGATAAGTTATAAATATCTATTAGATTTTACAAAACATGAATAATATCAGCCCCGCATAATACAAAAATACAAAAAAAAAAATATGTTTTAGCATTTGTACTGTTTAAAGTAAAAATTAGATGTTAAATTACCCCACCCACTTATTGTAACATAGAAATTAGACTTATCTCGTGAAAGTGTGATAAAATTTACAGATCTTTACAACATAACCCGTAAGAAAGTAGATCTCTTTCAGATTCCTGAAAAATTAGTTATCCTTTTTGAAGTCTTATTGCCATGACAACTAAAAATAGTTTTTAAAAAATCCTAAATTCCTCTCCAAAGTGAAAATGCCTATAGCTTTGTTATTTGACGCCATGTCTAATGATCCCTCAATATAAATCCAACAATTTTTATCCCAGAGTCAAAATTGGCTACGCAGCTAGTCTCCATCATGATATGGTCTAACTAAGGTATTTGATTTGCATCGATCATGCATAATGGGTCTTTGTTTCGATGCGTTTAACGCTGTTTTCAACGATATTCAACGACGGCCAATTTACCAAACAAGTTCTCCCAGACTGCATTCTAACAAGTATACTAGCTTAAGGACCATCCTACATGGAGCTGGCAACTTCTCCACTTAACTTCTCCATATAAGGAAATCAGCAAGTCCAGCACACTTAACTACTGGATCACGACCGCGGCCCATTGATTCTATACCTCGAAGTCCGAAAATTCACACTCCTTCAGTCCAGACTGACTGCATCCCTAATCATTCTTTATTTTATATTGAGATTCCTAAGATTTCTAACCCGACACTAATAAAATGCCACCTATGATGTGAGCGAAATATTTATTTTAATAATACTTTTTTACTTTTCCGATTTTAGCGAGCGCGCGAAATATTTTCTAAAAATATCATCTTTAAATTCATTCTTTCAAACAAGAAAGTGGGAATGTAAATAAAAAGTCCGTGTTCATTTATTTTAATAACTGTTACCGTTTACCAGTAAAAACGCTTTTATGTCCTTATTTGATTGTTTTCTGATGAAAATTGTTGAATCACCCGTTATAGGAATGAAAGGAGTCAGAAATTTTATCAGGCGAGACAAATGTGGGTACCTTAAGACCAGCACTTATCTGTAGAAAAACATTGTGGGAATGAGCAAGCGATAATAGGAAGCAAAAATTAAAAAATAAATTATTTTTCTAATTTGGATAATAATATTAGGAGCGACAAATCGGATGAACAAGTACTGTAATTAACTTGGTGTGGCCTTATCGTGTTTTGTTTAAACTTTGAATATAGATAACTGAACACTGTAGTCATACTTCCCCATAATTTGGTCTCACTTGATAAACATACAGATATAAAACTTAACAAATCAGAAATATAACTCTAAAATCCCGATTCACAAAATGGCTTATGACGCAAAATTCTAATAATCTGTAAAGTCAGTTAATTTAGCGGAACAAGTTGTTCGTCCGAGTTATAATTAGTAGTTCATAATTTATGTCCTCAAATGGCTCTCACAACATGAGCATCGAAGGCCGGTTCAATTGGACTCTCGTATGAAGAGAATACCCCAGCTGAAAGAGCTTAGAAGAGAAACCCAATCGAACGCAATCGCGGCCGAAATGTCTGCATCCCAATAATCTTTAAATATGCATGTGGATAAACTATTGAACAAGCTGACATTGTAAACAATGTATTTATTAAAACTATCTTTTTTATTGTGAGTTGAAACATTAGGGTTTTTAAAAAAAGGCAATTTCAAACGGTATTGTTTGTTTGGTCATGCTGTATGGTCATGTGATTAATATCTCGTCCACCTCTTCTACCCATCGGGCGGAATAGATAGAAGAGCTTCTAAAATTCGAAGACGATTAATCAAATCGAACAGTTCGGAAGAGCTCTGTCTCTTCCGGTTGCTCTTCCATTTGACCAATCGAACTGGCCTCCTCTCTCTCATCGACAGCGCATAGGATCGGAATACCCATTTGGGAATATTCCCCCATTCCTGCACAAGGGCAGGAGTCAGATCATGGAGATTGCCAGGGGCTGCTGGTAGACTAACTCAACTGTGCAGTTGTACCTGAATTTGTTGTACGCTATTGTGGAAAGATTAATTTTGTTACTGCAGTAAAAATATCGTTATCCTAATACATTCCAGTTTACTTATAGGTGTCTTAATAGTTCTAATCTTAATTTCAACTTATTTCATTTATAAACACATCCATGTAAAATTTGAGATGGGTTATTTACCTTAAACCATGGAAAGAAGAGTCTTAATTAGATGATTGGTCAGTAAAATTAACGAAACAACTTGTTCTGTTTGACCTCAGAGAATACTTGTAGATATAATAATGCAATCGTATGAACTGAACCATTTTCAACTCATGTGAAAAAGTACTGAACTGACCGATTTCACTCATAATCGCGTTTGAATGTATGTTTGACATCGGCCGCAACAAATTATTGGTATTGTTGATCAACTGTTATTGTAATGTCAGGTTTTATTTTGGCACATTGATCAGCTAAATATTTGTGTAGAAGGTCACTTTAATTTTGCAAAACAAGTATCACATGTCAACTTTCAGCCTAGAATACCATGACATTACTACTAGTAGATGCAGAAAGACAATGTTTTCGGATAACAATGTCAATTTAAAAAAAATAACGGAAGTATAAATTTTAAAGTATATAAGAATATATTTGTCGGCTCAGGAAGTGTTTATCATACTTTTTCTTCAATACATAACATTTTATATTCTTTACTACCCATGATATATCTATTTTAAAAATTGAAATTTCATACATACTTGGACTCAGTTAGTCTTCCTTAAAGATGAGACATTCGCTCAGAAATCTGACTTTATCATGGTTATAAGTTTGAGTAATATTCGTTGAAAATATTTAGCATAAATCGAATACTACAAAGCATCTCGTCATGTTAGTAACCTGCATGCACGAAACAACCCTGAACAGTATAGAACCAATCATCATTTCTTTGCTCACATAGTAATTTATAATCTAGATTAAATGACTAATTATTTTTTGTAGACTTAAACTATTTTAATAGTTAGTTAATATATTTTGATTGTTTATTCTTTATTCATTCACATCAGATGTCTAGTTTTGAAATTAATTACCCACTTGCGCAAAATGCGGATTGTTAAGTTGTCATTTGTTTGATAGACCCTAATCTCAATGATTATCGAAAAGCCAGTCGTGATCGTTCTCATTGGTTTACATTTTTTGGAAGTTTGCTACATTTATTTCCATTTGTATTTTCATAAAAGGTCATTTTTTCTGCAAGAAGTCACTCTTCATTATTCACATCTTTGAAAACATGAAAAAAATAGGAAGAAAACATATGTTCATTCTTTGTGTTTCTAGACAAATAAAAAGTCGGGAGTCCATGATATAATATACATATTCACCCCATGTACGGGTTTGCCGCAAAAAGCGTGGTCTCATTTGATAGAAAGTGGGATACTAGACCAAAGATTTCTCTTTTGAAACGTTCAGTAAAAAAACTGGCTCCAAAGCCTTCGGGCGTGATCAACAATACATTAACGCAAGCCTGGTCAGGTATACATAAGGTTAGGACTTTTTATTGATAACCAACTATCAAAACCATGCCTTAATATATGTAGATTTTAAGCTATATAGAGTGATTACTTAGTATATCAACTCCTAAGAACATAAAGACGATAGTAGGCTGATTTATTTGACGTCAATTAATGAAAACGACGCACTAAAGTACGATGCAGTACGGATTTTATACGCAACAGTACGAGTTTTCGGATAGTGAAATTATCCGAAAATGAAAAGCTTATTTATTTTGTTGAAACTGGTCAGATTTTGGCCTATTTTATTTTTTATGTATGTTATCATATACATGATCGTTTTATAACAAAATAAATTCTGTTCCATTTAGTCCTACCCCATCTGTTAATTTGACTGGACTATTCTTGGATAACGTCAACCCAGATGATAGAAGACGTACGTGGCATAAAAGCGCTATACCGATGAAATTTACGTCCTGTTTTTTTTTTTAGCAAAACAGCATTGACATATCTAGTCTACTGCTTGAAATGAGACAAGACTTGAATTCGATAGAACACATCTGGGCAGATCAGAAGCTTTAAGCCTTCCAAAATGTAGCTGGCTGGCGGAACTTTCTTCGTCGTAAATGGGCTGCTTTGGATCAGCGATTCTTTTAGACACTTGCTTAATCAATGAGAAGAAGATGCACAGCTGTTTTAACACAAACGGTGGACATTCCCGTTATTAAATGTAGCATAGATCACACCCCGGTGCACTAGAAAAAGAAGTGTAAAACTGATTTTGATGGTGGTGTTAACAAATGACGCATAACTTCTTTATTATTTAATCAAATTTGTTAAAATTTTGAATGGTTGTTCGATAATGAATAAATTTGGATATAAAATAAAAATGTAGATAAATGGGAAATTTTGTTTTATTTTATCAATCTTTAAATGAATCGTGCAGAACTTTTGGCCTTAAGAATATATAAGGCTGAGTTTCCAGCACTCAGTGCTCAGTTCACTGACATTTGCAAGGTAGATTGTACTCTTGTCAGAACATTGCCACCTCTTTTGTAAATTTAAGGGATACTTTTATTGTATTTCGGCCATGGTTCTAAATTCATATACTAAATTATTATCTTTCCTTTCTTCTAAATTCATGGTCTTATGTACAATTAAACTAAGTTAGGTTAGGTTAAGATTGTTGAGTATTTGATTAATCGTATTCATTGTTTACCTTGATTATTATAATCCATAAAACTTGTTTCAGTTCTACATAAATATTGTGACAACTTATAAATAAATAGAAAGTAAAAGCATCAGTAAACCCAGAAACTGTGTCCTTATATATTTAGTTATAAGTTCATTCAATTAGTAACAGTAGAACCTGGGATTTTGATCCAGCGTTCAACATTTAACACACCTTTCACAAGTTTACAAGCCTTGGTTTGCTTCGTCTATGCCCCGTTTTAGTTTCTGGCCTGCACAATAAATAAAATATCTATCAATAGAATGCAAATCGAAAAGCAATAAACCCAAAGCCAAGTACTAGTACTACACCGTCGAAAATACAGTTTCGACCCCGCCCTTTTTTGTTAATCTACCTGGGCTACTCGAGTGAGTATACGACTAAATGGGCAAACTTTCCATTGATAAACAAAAGCGGCCAAAAGGAGGCAGATTTCCAACAAGGTACACTTAAAGTACATTCACACCTTTGTTAGGAGCACAGCTCCTATAGCTTTCGCCACCCTTTCTATTCACAACACAGTGACGCCCCTCACATTCACACCCACGCTGAAAAACAGCACCAGTTATTGCACAAGTATACATTGCAGACTTTGCAGTCCTTACCAAAGTTGGAGACACACTACAGGACCCGTCGATTCCAAGCATAGGAAACACTTTGGCAATTTAAACTGTAATCACTTAAAAGTTTCATTTATAAACTCTCCAGGTAAGTAACAATACTCGCCACACATCCATCCACAAAAGCCAGAACACTCTGTATTGTCTCCCAGTGCAGAGATACTATATGATGACACATGTTCAGTATACAGTATAATAGATGATAATAACACAGGCCTTTAAATTTCTTTTTTTTTTCTTTTTGGACGGCTCCACCCAGCAAACCCAAACCTCTCTCCTGTCCGTACTCTCAGTGCTTTGATTTTAAAACTGCGATTACAACGTACGGCTAATCTGGATGGCGGAACCCTAGACCACATTTTACTATCTACTTTAAGTATTGTACAAACGTTCTGATTGTCTTTACAACACACACAACACTATTTTACCCTTCCAGGCTTGTACGTGCGGTGTTCAAAACTACCGAGTATACACTCTCGAGTTCCCTCCATGTGGAGGTCGTACCGGCCTCCGTCACAATTAACTGCCTACTACCTCGATGTGTTCGAGATTCTCAACGCAGCCACCATAACCAGCTCCACTTGCATCACAAAATATGACTTTATCAACCAACTGAAAATCAGTTTCATGTATACATGTATACAGCCAATGACTGACTTATGCAGTCTCACAATATCTTCCTTCCAGAAAACAAGCTCGTCCAATGCAATGTGTACACTACGGTAGCGCTATGCACTGACCTGTGTTATTCTGCTCGGGGCATTATGGGTATTTGCAGGAACTACTTACAAAATGGAAATTATAAACAATATGGTACACATTGGAGCCAAGCGTACTTCAACATTGCGTTTCATTGAATAATTAGTGTTATTGACGACAGCACAAGAATAGAAATGGTATAACGTATTCAGTTTACATAACAAAACACATCTTCTTAATAACATACAACCGATACGGTTGTTTTGACATTTTTTATCCTTCCGCGTAACTATATTTTAGCGTATGTATAACTATCTAAATGTGGATAGTAATCAGTTCTATGTATAGAGGTTAGACAAACGTAGTGACGTCACCCTATGTATAGAACGCGTCCAATGCTTTAGAATAACAGGAACTTCCCAGCTATCATTGGCTAAAATACAACCATACAAATAACGTGTCATCAATCTGTCCAAATTACCTACTGCGCTTTGCCTTGAAATCAACTGACCTATCAAGCCACCAATTGCGAACGAAAAACATTTTCCCTTGCTTACGTCATGTATTATCTCTCATGAAATTTGCTGATACGTCGTGCGTTGCTTACGGTTAGAGTACCTTTTAATGTTTTATACTCATGATGCCCATGATAAACTGTTGTTTTTTAATCTTAATCATTTACTTAAGTGTCCATGAAATGTAGATGAAATTATTTACTGTGAGATTTTTCAAAACGATGACAATACTTAAGAGTCATTGTCTCTTTAAAAATGGCACTGAAGTCTATGGGAGTAACCCATTTTTAAATTTCAGACAAAGAATGTCTATTTCTACACAGTATCAATCTAATTTGATAAGAACAATATACAAATGTATATACATGTATATTATACAGGTCACCATGCAAAAACGTCTGATTTAATCTTTTTTACCCTCAACAAGGGCAATAACTCTTACAAAAAATGTCAAAATATGTCATACTTAAGCCGAGCTATCTTAGGTCACTGTCAACGAAATAACAAGAATTTGACGATACAGTATAATGAATACTCATAAATAAAGCCATATCAAAACCAACAACATTACTCTTCTAAATCTGATAAATCTTTAAGTATATACAAAGAAAAAGCAACCCGTCCTCGAACGTAGACTCGCTACCTTATCCGTCGTCCAAACAACACTACTTTAAAGTCTAGGCCTTGCCATTTCTTAACTAACACTGTCAATAATGCCCTTCTATAGATATACCCAATGGTAAATCAGTGTAGACAACATACTTTGTAATCCAATTGTCTAGATACGTATGATGCTCATGAAAAAACATGTACCTTAAATATCGAATGAAAATTTTAAAAAATTCCTGTTCGAACAACTGTCTTGCCACTGGTTGATCATCGAATCTAATATTGTATATAGAGAGCTCAGAATTTATGTGCGGACAATCCAATACCAACCCAGGTATGCGCTACCGTTAAATGATTAATCACAACTGGTGCGAAGCCAATTCAGATGCACAGCTTTTTCTTCTTTTTTTAACTCAATAAACCCAACATTCCCTTCTTTTTATTGCCTCATGCATAGCTAATAAAGTGGTTTTGCATATAGTTTATTAGTTTAGATTATTGGCCTCGTCAATAGAAAAAGCTAGCCTTTTGTACCTACTTCGTGTACTTCCAACATAGCTGACATGACGAACTCACCATAAACTTGCAAAAATTTAAAATAATGTCTAACATTTACTCGTTAGCTCCAGTATCTTGCCAATGAGAATAACAATCTTTTAGTTTACCAACTGGACTAACTGCCAAATTATTACAAAAGTATTGAAAATTGCTGCTTATACGCTTATCAGAAGCCGCCATCAAGGCCACTGCCACGCTACTGTCAGCTCGCCAATGCCAGGTTTCCCACAACAGAAACCTATACCAGACAGTGTCGTCGTTGTCTCAAACTCTGACAAATTAGAAGAAATTAATGCGTCTATTTTCAAAAGTAGCTGGTTTTCTTCCATGTCTAACTAAAATCGGTCGCCACATATACGAAGTGAACTTGTGAAGAGCTATCCGGTAGAATGACCAATTACACATCATTTCACAGTTTTAAACATTACGCGCACGAGATTTTCGTGCACTACTGTATAAAACACCCTTAGTAATAAGCAACGCGGAAAGACAAATATTTCACGCAATACTATCGAACCGCGTGAAATGAATAATACATACAATACATGTTGAACCATAAAAACGAACCAAGACTGTTACATTTTGGGGGCTCGTCCGTTTTAGAGAAAAAGTTTAAATAATATTAAATTCATTGTTTAGAAAATATAATGGTAAAGAAGTGAAATTAAAAAGTGCATTGGTCATAAAAATTAAATATCATTATGAGTTTAAATAGTGTTTAGTGTAATAGCAATGTAAATTGAATTGATAAATTAAACCATAAGGAGTTAAAAACAGTTGTATAAAACTACTGGTCAGTTTAAATTTTGTGTTGTGTATTAGCAGTTGTGTAAAGCAGGTAGTTAAATCAATACAAAACCAGTGAGGCATAAACTTTATAGGAAGGGTGAGGTTGATATAAATTATTTAGGATTGTGTAACTGTAATTTTAAACATAGTGACTGTTTATAAAGTTATCTTAGCAATTTGTCAAAATGACTACCCCACCACAATCATGGTGGATACCTGTTGAGAATATCAAGAAAAATGTTACATTTTCATCTCATTATTTGACTGATGATGATTCTTATAAAAATTTACCCAGTCCTGGTATTCACACTACACAAGCTATGAACACACATATACACAAAAATGGAAATCCAGCCGCATTTGACAACACAAATCTACATGCACACCATTCTACCACTGCCATTGGTGAAACCGTCATCATTTCATAATCAAGGGATACATGGACAGAGAGAACAAAACAAAATTATAATGACACCTCATCACCATTACAAAATTATTCTCAAAAGGACGTTGATCCTAGTAGTTATAACACATCAACATCACCCAATCCTTTTGAAATAAATTCATACCAGAAGTTGTCTCCAGGGCACATTAAATCAGAATATAGGTCTCAACACAACCAAACAGGTGAAAGACGTGTTCACTTAAGTAAGCACATAGCTAAGGAGCCTGATAAGTTTGATGGAAAGTCAATAGACTGGACTGATTGCATCATACATTTTGAGAATGTAGCCAACTGGAACCATTGGGATGAGTATGAAAAGGCTCAACAGTTGGTTATGAGTTTAAGAGGATATGCACAAAAATTACTTAGTGACCTATATCCCAACTTCATAAATAACTATAGTTACTTAATTAGTGTTTTAGGTAGTAGATTTAACCCAGTTGAACGAGAAATTTCATATCGTTGTGAATTTAGGAACAGTAGACAGCAAAATGCTGAAAGTGCTGCTGAATGTGGTTATGCTTTACGAAACATGTGTGCTAAAGCTTATCCTTCAGTTCAATCAGAAGTTAGGGAGATATACATTATTGATCAATTCATCAATGGCTTCATAAAACATGAAGTTAGGAGTCACGTACAATATAGGCATCCCAATACCATAGACACAGCAATTGCTCTAGCCATTGAGTTTGAAGCTTTTGAAAGTTCACAGGGCATACTTAGGAAACCTAGGTTTGAGCAGGATTGTCCCTCAGGTTGCAATACTGTAGCTAATAAAGGTAGAGAATCAGTTTCCTTAGATGATATTGCATCCCAGCTTAAGACTTTAAACACTAATATTTCAAGGGTTAATAGAAGTAGGTCAAACAGTCGTGATAGGTTAAGAAATATTGAGTGCTTTAAGTGTCATGAAAAAGGCCATTTAGCCTCAAATTGTACTAAATTGTTTTCGGAAAACTAGTTGAGGCTGATTTTGGGTCCAAAAATTCAACCAGTCAAGAAATGCATGAAAATGGGCCACAAAAGATTGTTTTGAATTCATCAACCAATAGAACTTGCTTATGTACAAACTTGATCATAAAAAACTTACGTTGTCAGGCAGTAATTGATTCAGGGTCATCGGTAAGCATAAGAGTTTACAAAGGTAACACTTACCTTAACGGCTGCTAGTGGGGGTGACCTCAAGATCTATGGTAAAACAAATCTTACCTTTGAAATTGACAATGATATGTTTTTCTATGATTTCATAATTGCTGATTTGGATGAATTCTCAGCCATCTTAGGTGATAATTTTCTTGAAGATCATAATGTCACACTTAAATTTGGTAAAGCCTGCATGATCATAGGCAAACATAAACTCAATTTTAGTCGAAAAGAAAGTAACAGATTAGCTAGAATAAGGTTAGAAAGCACAACAAAAATTCCAGCACATCCAGAAATAATAGTTGAGGCTAAGTTAGATGGTGTACTGTCAGATTCACAAGGCATGATCGAACCATACAAACTACAAACTAATGTTCAAAAGGGGTTTACTGATGGCAAAAACTCTAGTTAGTGCTGACCAACCTAACATACCAATATATTTGATAAATCTAACTGACCAAAATGTTAAAATAACAAAAAAATAACAACTGGCAGTATTCAATCTTTTGACAATGTTAGTTGTCTATCAGATCAAATACCATCTGAAACTAAAGACTTTGAACTTCCTGCCCACATACAACCTATCGTAAATGAGACTGCAGAGACTCTAAATGATGATCAGTTACTGAAACGTAAAACTCTCATGTATGAATTTAGGGACCTTTTTACTGATGATTCACAAAAGGTTACACAGACTAGCCTAGTTAAACATCACATAGATGTGGGTAATTCTAAGCCAATAAAAAATACCACCCAGACATGTGTCATTAGCTCAAAAACAAATAGTTGAAACTGAAATACAGAAAATGATTGATCAAGACGTAATTGAACCAAGTTCCAGTGCCTGGGGGGGAAACAAGATAATTCAGTACGTTTTTGCTTGGATTATCGAAAATTAAAACAAATCACCAAAAATGATGCTTATCCAAAAATTAACGAAGCATTTGACTCTCTTTCTGGTGCTAAGTATTTTTGTATTTTAGACCTAGCTTCTGGATATTGGCATGTCGATTTGGTCGAACCTGCCAATTGTTTGGTTGAATTGAATTGATTGAACTTTTTACATAAAAGTAGGTTAGCAGGACACTTAGGTCGTGATAAAACTATCGCGTCAGTCAAGAAAAGGTTTTATTGGCCTAACTTGACCAGTGATCTTAAGCGCTGCGTGGGTACACTCATGTGATCTCTGTGCACACAGAAAACCTGGTCCGGGAATAGGAAAATCTCCATTACAGCAAGATGTTTCCTTACAACTTTTTGATCGTATAGCACTAGATATACAAAATGTATTAGGTCCTCTGCCTATCACCCAAGACATAAATCAATATGTTTTGGTCATTTCAGATTATTATACTAAGTTTACAGAAGCCTTTGCTTTAAAAGACCACACAGCACTGACCGTAGCTGACAAACTTGTAACTGAATTTATTTGTCGTCATGGGGTTCCATGCAATATTCATTCCGACCAAGGTCCAGAATTTGAATCTCACCTATTCCAACATATGTGTAAACTGTTAAGAATATCTAAAACAAGAACGGTACCATACAATCCACGTTCAGATGGTTTAGTAGAAAGACATAATAGAACAATCCAAGCCATGTTAGCAATGTATGTCAATGATAATAGGAATGACTGGGATGATCATCATTTGCCTTACATAATGATGGCATACAGAGCGTCTTGTCATGAAAGCACTTAATGTAGCCCCAATCTATAAATGTTTGGAAGGGAGATAACTCTACCCATTGACGTAATGTTTGGCCAGCCAAGTCATAATTATAAGTGTTTATGTCCCTCTGAATATGTCGAGTGGTTAAAATTAGCCATGTCTGAGTCATTTGATAAAGCATATAAACATCTTAAAATTGCTGCTACTCGTCAGAAGAAATCGTACTCAAAAGGCCTCGATCATTCTTGCCTGACAATTTAGTCTGGAGATGGTACCCTCCAACAGCTAATCAAAAGTTAGGTCTAGGATGGATAGGTCCTTATAAAGTACTGAAAAAGATAACAACGGTTACCTATCAAATTCAACATCTAATTTCAAACAAAATAATGGTGGTGCATATAGACTATTTAAAACTATGTAATAATAACAATATTATACAGGATACTGAGACAAGCATTGTAGAGCAAAGTAATGAGGAACCATCTGACTATCATGAACTTTCACAAGAGTCCGTGCATGCTCCAAGTTTGATAGAGACGCTGTATCGTACAAGAGTGGGGCGTACAGTAAAGCTAAAACAAATATTTTCTCCTGATTAAGGTAGACATTGTTGAGAGAAATTGTATATAGAATCTATATTGAAATGTAGGGCTCAATAACCAATAAAAACTAATGTTAAGTTGATGCAAGTAAGATTAATTGTATAAAGGAAGCCCCAATTTATGTATATTTATGTATGATAATTTATGAAGTTTATCAACAATTAATCATAAAGTGTTGTTAGAAAAAGCATGATGATTCTACACTGACGTCAAAAAGAAACGCTACACCTGTATTTATGTATGCATATTTACTACGGTATGATAGTAACAGTTACAACTCTTGTCAAATACCAATATAAAGAGATTTTCAAACATTTATACAAAATTTCATTTGTTTTTATTGCCATTGAGATGTTCAGAATGGTGATACAAAAACATTGCCCTGTCCAAAATGTCAGTATCGAGTATGGCCTCCGTGTCCTGCGACGACTGCTTGCAATCTTCGTCTTATTGACCCACACAAGTTACGCAACATGTACCGTGGAATACGTGCCCACTCCTGGTGTAAAGCCTCTGTTAATTGCTGAACGTTTTGTGGCTGGGTGTGACGCTGACATAAACGGCGTCCAAGAACGTCCCACATGTGTTCGAAGGGATTGCAGCCCGGGGAATTGGCTGGCCATTGAAAAACATCAATATTGTTGCCATTAAGAAAGTTTCTTGTCACATGGGCTACGTGAGGACCTGCATTATCGTGTTGGAAGGTCATTCCGGGACGTTGACGGAACATAGGAAGAACTACGGGTCGTAAAACCTGGTTTATGTAGCGCTGTGCTGTCATATTTCCATTAATCACAACAAAATCTGTCTTAAAAGTATGGCTGATGGCTGCCCACACCATTACGCCTCCTCCACCGTAGCGGTTATATACTCCAATATGCAATTACGTGCGAAACGTTCATGACGTCGCCTATACACGCGAAATCGTCCGTCAGCATTCGAAAGGTAAGAATAGCTCCACGTTGAGGTCTTCTGCAGATAATCACACGCTCCTTCAAGCGATTCCTTACAGTTCTTCTGCTCACAGTCTGACCACGATTACAGACAACTTGGAAAGAAGTCGATTGGGCCGTTGTAAAGCGGTCACGCAGGTGACGTTGACGGATATAAACGTCTTGACGTACAGATGTCACACGTGGCGCACCTGAGCGAGGCCTATCTGCTAAGCTCCCAGTGGTATTTACGCGTTGTACTTGTAAATCAACTGTAGCATATAACTTTGATTTTTTCGATTGACATAACCTCGTGACAATGGCGCACGGACCGCACGTGCGAAACGTGCAGTTAATCATACCTGGAAACATAGGGGCCAGAGAGGGTATTTTATTTCGCTTCAATAGACGCGTTATGAGCTAAATATATGGAGTGTCGATCATGATATGAATATTTTGAGAAACAGAAAAGTCATTCACGTTTTTCATTGTAGCGTTTTTTATTGACGTCAGTATATTTGATAACATATGTCAGTTATATGGCATATACAAGGTTCAATTTAGACCTAAATATGTTACAGTAAAATATAAAAGGGTTTTGATTAATAGAAATCTGTGATTCCTATAGCTATCAGGAAATCTTTTATTAATTAGGTACATCGGTAATCATTTAAAGTTTAAAATTTTTCTCATTTTGTGATAAAGTTGAATCTCATGAATTAATTAAGTACGGACATCGTCACGAAGGAAGTGTTATAGTTCTGCATTCAATGTGTTCCTGAGTGATCATTAATGTTCAGTTTCCAAACAACTTTCTTATTGATGCCTAGGAATTTCAATTTCACTTTGATTTTACCTACTATAGGAATTATCCTGGAAATTTATGATTGTTCAGACCAGGAGGCTTAAGTTGATTCTACCGATGTCACATAAATGGAAAATTCTAAACATTTTGTATTCTGTGATTACAGACTTTTATATGAGTTGGAATCAGTGTAATGTTAACTTGACTTAGTACAGCCACCGTCATGAAAGAAGGGCTTAGACTCTAATCTTACCTATGAGTGCACACATAGTGTTTAGTTTCATGTACCTCTCTTTATACATGCGTAGGCATTTCAATTTTACATTGATTTTACCTACGATGGGAATTATCCTGGAAATTTACGTTTGTCTAGACCAGTAAACTTGATCAAGTTGCTGGGCATTTGATGTAATTCATATGAACAATAATAAGTTTACATACAAAGGTTCAGATTACCTAATGTAAAGTAAATTGTCGTATAAAGAAAAATTTAATGATCTTAGTTAAAGAGGTGGCAAATGTCATATGATATTTTATATATAAACAACAATAATAATATAATCATAATACAAAATGTAGTATATCCTTGAAATTAGCATTGTAAATTGTTTAACAGATGTCATATGATAATTCAATAACTTATTAAGTATCATTATCTACCAGCTTCTTTTAGAGCATTACTTACAATGAAATAATTGTCATTATTGAAATGTACATGTATATAAGTATACATTTCTCTTTACATATTATCATAGTATAAAAGGAAGTATATTCCTGTATACTGATTCTTTTTCAACTTATCCGAATTGATAGGGAATTCATCCGATATAGATGAATTTTTACAAGAAGAGAAGCCATCTTGGCCGAATTTACCGACAGCAAGGAGTGCTTCATCTTGGTACGCTACAATCGCTACTCATGTTTCCAACGTCACTGGGCACAAAACCACGTACCGCAGAAAACTAGCTACCAGTGTTCCATTTGTAAGAATAAATTCTGGGGAAAATATTTCGCAAAAAACATTGTAAATCAAAGAAATGCAAAAGTTCCATCATCATAGAAAAAGAAGAAAACAACGAAGTGTACATTAATCCTGGTGAAACTCTACCGTACAGAATGAACCACAAAGAGAGATTGTCTGAAAAAGGAAATTTATTGAAAAGCCTGGAGAATCGTTGGTCACTCCTAGGACTGACTGCAGAGACGAAGTTGTCAAGTATGACGAAGAACTAAGCAGTTTAAACAATAAAAATGTACAATAATTTAGAATAACAATTTATGTTTGTACAAACGACTATAAGATGGTGACATTTTGATATTGTACTGAGTATATTAAAAAATAGGTAGAAAAATGTTAAGTGTTCAAATTTGATTATTATGATTCCTCTACATATTAGAAAATTTTGATTTTGTTTATACTTATTATATTACAAAAGAAACACAATGTTAAAATGCAGTTCTTCAAATTCATTTTACATGAATTTCAGAATGATAAATTTCTTGATTTTTATTAAAAATAAGCCTAGAAGTAGCCTCTCACACACTTATCTGTATTTAATTTGCATGACTGTTAATGTTTTCATAGATTTTCAATATGACATTGTTCTTTTTGTTTCCTAGCATTATAGCTTTACCAGGACGTCATGATTGTAATTATTATCATGTGTTTATGCTTCAGGATATTGCTTTCTGAAATTTTACACAGTGTTAGTTGTTGTGCATTCCTAGAAAATATTTCAAAATAATTTGTTATATTGTTACATATACATGTTGTTGTATTTGTTTTCTTCGACGGGATTCATCCTGGAGAGTTTATGTTGTCCAGGCCAGGAGATATCGCTGATTTCTTGGAAGCATGGATTCAATATTATTTTGATTGTAACCTGCATTATTTATCCTGTATTATCATTTAATGTTAAGAAAATATTGTCAAACAAATGCACAATTTGATTATTATGTTTCATGATATCATATTTTGTCAAATTGATTGAAAAACTTATTTTGTAACAAAAGACACCAATATGATACATGCAATTCAGCCAATTTTATTTGCTGTATTTCATTTCGAAATTGTTAATTTCTCGATTTAGGAAAGGTGGAGTGTGATAGAATTGGCTTTTAGTTACTTTTCAACAACTATGATTAACTATTATTACAATAAGTCCATTTTGATTATACTTAAAAACATTTAATCTAAGGGTATTTTTCCTTCTACCCAGGTATACACATGTTTATTCAAGCAATCATTAAATAATATTGTTCAAATATCCAATCAATGGGGTGTCCAAGGTCCTTTTATTCACTTGGTATTCTTAAAATCACATTGTTTTCACCATCAGTTTATGTGTTACACTGTACATGTTTTATTATACCACTGTGTCATTCAAAAAGAGTGTATCGTGGAATTCTCATGATTTTTCTCCCTGAAAGGGTATATAAGGCTGAGTTTCCAGCACTCAGTGCTCAGTTCACTGACATTTGCAAGGTAGATTGTACCTCTTTTGTAAATTTAAGGGATACTTTTATTGTATTTTGACCAGGGTTCTAAATTCATAGACTAGATTATTATCTTTCTTTTCTTCTAAATTCATGGTCTTTATGTAAAATTAAACTAAGTTAGGTTAGGTTAGGATTGTTGAGTATTTGATTAATCTTATTTATTGTTTACCTTGATTATTATAATCCATAAAACTTGTTTCAGTTCTACATAAATATTGTGACAACTTATAAATAAACAGAAAGTAAAAGCATCAGTAAACCCAGAAACTGTGTCCTTATATACTTATAAAAAAAGTTTAGCATGTTTGGAAATAACTGTTTTGTAATCGAAGAAAAGTTAACCAAATCCTAAATAAACCTTTTCTACCGATGCAATAATGCTATCTTTGCAGAATTATATCAAAATTTTCTCACGATGATGCTGCGTTAGGAAAAAACGGAACGTTGAAAAGGGTAAGGGTCAGACACAAAATTCACAGCACATGTCAGTATCGTGTATGGCCACCATTAACAGCCAAAACGGTCAAACAACGTCTTCTCATGCTACAAATACGCTTCCTTATGATATATAGAGGGACTCTGGCCCACTCCTCTTGCAAAGCAAGCTCAAGGTCAACGAAGGTTATTGACGTTTTCACGTTCTCTAACCTTACGTCCCAGATGATCCCATAAGTGCTCAATAGGCGAGAGATCCGGCGATTTGGCTGGCCTCTGAAGCACATAAACATTATTTTGGCGTAATACATCCTGTGTATGCCTAGCAGAGTGTGGACGGGCGTTATCCTGTTGGGAAGTAGTGACGTTACGTTGTTGCAGAAACGGCACAACTACTGGTACGATAATCTCGTCACAATATCGCTGTGCTGTCAGATTCCCGAAAACCGTCACAAGCTCTGTCTTACCATCGTGGTAAATTCCTGCCCATACCATTACGCTACCACCACCGTAACGATCATGATTTATGACTTTTTCAGGATCAAACCTCTCACCCTTTCTCCTCCAAACACGAACCCTACCATCAGCAAATGACAGGTCAAATCGTGACTCATCACTAAATATATAGAACGTCATTCCATTGTCTGCGTGACCACTTGCGGTGAATCTGAGCCCACTGAACACGCGCCTGACGATGTCTAAGTGTCAGAGGGATACCGACGTAAGGGTGACGTACGTCCTCTTAATCCAGCTGCTCGCAGCCTGTTTCTGACAGTCATATCAGAAATCCTAGTCCCGGTAGTGTTCCTTAACCGGATAACTAACCGCCGGCTCGACATGAAGCGGTTACGTCGTGATGACGTCACTAGGTAACGGTCCTCCCGTGGTGTTGTTTTTCGGGGCCGTCCAGTACGGGATCGATCAGTCACGTTGCCTGTTTGCTGGAATTTGGTCTTCAGGCGACTGATGGTCGACTCATGAACATCGAAATGCCAAGCGACGTCATTAGCAGACATGCCAGTCATTAGCATTCCAATAGCTCTTTGACGTTGATCCAAACATGTTTACATCATTTATCTACACAGAAAATCTGGTGTGACGAAACACTTGCTAAACTTTTTTTTTATCAGTATATAAAATTATATATTTAGTTATTATAGTTAATTCAATTAGCAACAGTAGAACCTGGGATTTTGATCCAGTGTTCAACATTTATCACCAAACTATAAAATTTGAACACAATTAAGTCTTCAAACCTTGATTTGTGATCGGATAGTACATTAATTTATCATTGCTGTTCATGCCAATAAACTTTGAACTTGAAATTAATATACATACAATACATGTTGAACTTGAAGAAAGGATCATAAAAACGAACCAAGACTGTTACATTTGATCCTGTGATAACTTAATTAAAGTCCCACATTAGCTTTTTACTATAAAAAATATGAAAAAAAAAACAACGGCTGATATTATCCCAAGATAATAATTACCGACGAAACGAGCACTTTTTCTTCTTATAACAGTCATTTCGCTGTGATTTTTGCTTTTGTAAACAACTATTTTCTACGGAAACAACTTTTATTTCAAATGATTATAAAGATATATATCATATATTTTCATAACAATAAATATCTTTATTTTGAATTGATATATAAGATAAAAATACGTTATTTCCGGAAAAAAAATGTTCATTTATACTGCCAAATCCTGATTTTGTGGCTGTTTTATAGTGTTGAACCGACATACGGAAACAACTTTTTTCTACGGAAACATCTTTTATGCACGGAAACAACTTTTAAATCAGATGTTTATAAAGATATATATCATATATTTTCATAACAATAAATATCTTTATTTTGAATTGATATATAAGATAATATTTTCATAACAAATAATATCTTTGATATGAATTGTTACATATGATAAAAAATACATTAATTCCAAGAAAACAATGTTCATTTATATATCCTAATTGTGATTTTGTGTTTTGTGTTTCTGTATATGTACTTCACACCATACACGCCATAAAACCACTATTTCGAAAATAAAGAACAAACTACATTTACTGAAATAATATATTTTTTATCATACATAACAAACCATAATAAAGATAATAATTTTATTAAAATACAAGTACAATATATGAACAATTGCCGATTTAAAAGTTGTTTCCATAGAAAATAGTTGTTTCCGTTGAAAATAGTTGTTTCCGAATATCGTTTAAACCAAAGACCTATATATACATGTATGTATATGTCTTTGGTTTAAACACAATAAAAACAGCCACAAAGTCACTATTTGGCTATATAAAAGAATAAAACTTACGGAAATAATGCATTTTTGTCATACATACCAATTCGTATTAAATATATTAATTGTTATAAAAATATATGACGTTTGTCTTATCAAACATCTAAAATAAAAGTTGTTTCCGTAGAAAAAAGTTGTTTCAGTATATCGTTAATACGAAATAAAACAGCCACACAATCACTATTAGGCTATATGAATGAACATATTTTTGCAATAAATGCATTTTTATCTTATATACAAATCTATAACAAACCATAATAAAGATAATATTTTTTATTACAATTAAGTGGCGCACTTTATCTATGAACATTTGTCCATTTAAAAGTTGTTTCCGTAGAAAAGAGTTGTTTCCGAATATCGTTAAAACACAATAAAAACAGCCACAAAGTCACTATTTTGCTATATATTTAAAATTAAATAAAACTTTCGGAAATAATGAATTTTTATCATATAGGCCTATAACAATTTATTTTAAAGATATTATTTGTTACGAAAATATATGAAATATGGTGTATATATCTTCATAAACATCCGATTTAAAAGTTGTTTCCGTACAAAAAAGCTGTTTCCGTAGGTCGGTTGAACGCAATAAAAGAGCCTCAAACTCACTATTTGGCTATATAAATGAACATATTTTTTTTCGGAAATAACGTATTGTTATCATATATACCAATTCACAATAAAGATATTTATTGTTATGAAAATATATGACATATATCATTTTAAACATTTGAAATAAAAGTTGTTTCCGTACATAAAAGTTGTTTCCGTAGAAAATAGTTGTTTTCGTACGTCGGTTCTACGCTATAAAACAGCCACAAAATCACTATTTGGCTATATAAATGAACCAAATTTTCGGAAATAACGTATTTTTATCATATAAAACAATTCAGTTTTATGAAAATATATGACATGTATCTTTGTAAACATTTGAAATAAAAGGTGTTTCCGTAGAAAAAAGTTGTTTCCGTAAAATGTCCGAGGTGTTTACGAATTTGATTATACTAAAAAAATTCTGACAATTGGGCATGGGAAATTGGTAAAGGATGCAACAAATTCCTTAAAGTTATTGAGATACATTTATAATCCACAAAGTCTAAGTATAAGCATTGAAAAAGGCATCAGTCGAACATTTTAAATTCCAAGATGGCGGACATCTACTATAATCCTTTCGTCTCCGAGATTAAACATTCGGAATACCACGGATATTTTCGGTGTTATTATCATTCGGATTATCACGGATATTTTCGTATTTTCGCTTTTGTAAACAATAGCTTGTATTCCCGTTGATTCACGTCTTATTATCGCGGGATTTGATTACTTAAAACTGTTAATACGGAAGTTGCGAATCCATGTATGTATATAAGTCCTTGGCTATATAAATTAAACCAAATTTTCGGAAATAACGAATTTTATCATATAAAACAATCATTAATAAGTATATTAACTATTATGAAAAGATATATTAAATATCTTCATAAATATTTGAAATAAAAGTTGTTTCCGTACATAAAAGTTGTTTCCGCTTTTCAGGCAAACCGCTGGAAATATATAGAGCGCGTGACGTCACTTTATGATGTGGCACAACATGACTGTGGGAAAACACAGCTGTTCTATAAAAGGTATGTTTTTCAATGATATTGAAAAAAATACTATGGTGGTTTCGGAAACAATGTTTCTTGCTATAAAGTATGCACGGGAGGAAAAACCCGTGACCGGATTCCTCTGTTATAGGACAAACAGAAACTATTATGACCGATAAATTCATAAGCTTATGGGACTTTAAATAACCGTCATGCTAAGTTGATGCAATTCGGTATGTGAATAAGTACATAAATAGATGGCAATATTGAGAGAGTGTATGCTGATACCTATTAAAGCATGAATTAATATCCATTGACTGTACCAGGGATGCTATATTACATAGCATCCCTGACTGTACGTATACAGTTCTTATAATTTAGGATTTCTCCAAACGGTCATTCTTGTGTTGCGAGCAACACCAGTGAGTCTCGCATGGTAAAAACAAGTTCCGACAGTACTTTCAGTACTTTGATAGTTTTTCTTGTTAATAGTAAGCTGAAATAATCCTCAAGTACGCGCATTCTTGATAGATGTTGCATTTATATAATTTGGAATCAGTGTTGCCGTAATTTGTCAACTTATTACTTATAACCAAGGACTTATGTATGTATATAAGTCCTTGTTATAACTTAAATATAAACTTTCAAGGTAGATCTAATTAAAACTAGTTCATAAATTTATAAATAAGAGATTAAGTTTTAATAAACTGTATTGTCCTAAAATGTTTTTAAAAATAAGTTCATACACGATCCTACTGGCTTTGTACAGACTAGGCATTTTGCCTTCAGTGCAAAAATACGGTCGGGTTGGACTTTATTGTCTTAGTTGCAAGCGTCCATCTGATGCGTAATTAAAATTTAATATAGTGCTTTTATGTTAAGAGTTGCGTTACAATGCTGTTAAAAATGTATGAAATTAATATGTAAGTGATTGATTTATTACATTGTTCATCTGCTACCCGACTGTTTTGAGTTGTTACACCTGTTCACCATTTTTGCATATGTCGATAATTTCGGATATTATTTTTCGGATGAAAATACATGACCATAAACAATGTTCAACTGGTTACCGTTCCATGTTGGTATTTGCAGGTAGTTGTATTAACTAAATAAAACTACCTGGTATTTGGGAAAACCGAAATCTAGCGTTTACTGAAATCAAACTGTTACAATAAAACCACACAAAGTTTCATACTTTTATCAGAGACGTATAATACAAGAGATAGGCAACTATGCGAAATCTCCCGATATCTCGTATGTCGATTGCGGTATATAGCGTGATTGCTCAGTTTGGTATATAGTATGTCTACACGGTACGAGTCCGAATAGTGTTGTCGATTAAATAATGGCAATTCGGAAAAATATTAGGGCGACATTATCAAAAACAAAGAGACTTATAATAATATTTAATACAATAGAGAAGTTGATCCATGTAACTGTCAGAATTTAGGGTCTTTAATATATCTATGCTGTTTTCGACTATACAAATGACCGATTTTTTATTGATGCTTGTGTACAATGTGGATTATTCCGTTTAGCGACATAAAATAATTTCCTTAAAAAAATGAAATTTATAGACCTCGTCCATTGTTCATCATTCAACACCTCTCACTTATTTTTGAAGGTGTGAAGTTGGTATATTGTCCTTATATAAACACGACATGCAGTTGCCAATTATATTTTGTCTCTGTAATTTATTTTCTGAGTAACACTAGTACTTACATCATGTCTTCCTCAGACTTTCTCTCATGGCATGACGAATGTCTAGATTTTAGATAACTTTTGGGTGAATATACCGATTATGAAAACAATGAATCTGTTTTCAACGAACAACAGTTGGAAACTGACAATGTCACCAAAAAACATGCATGACTGAATCATCTTAAAGATGACAGATGGATTTTCTTAATTTTTGTGGAATTTTATTACTAATGCTGCACATAGATGTTCAGCGCGTTGCTTATCTATTAATATGTCATCACATATTAATATCAACATGTAGCATATTGAAAAAAAAATATTAACAAATATGATATTACC
Source organism: Lutraria lutraria (assembly GCA_964023205.1). NCBI lineage: Eukaryota > Metazoa > Mollusca > Bivalvia > Venerida > Mactridae > Lutraria > Lutraria lutraria. The sequence continues at coordinate 42,651,517 of OZ026834.1, read as the reverse complement.
CCCGGTAGTTTTTTTTCAATGTCATACATTTTGTCATTTTGATGACATATTAATAGTTTAGCAACGTGCCAAACACCTAGGATGCTAAATTTTAAAAGTTTCAAGGGCTAAAATTAGCCTAACAGTTCTCAAATTTTAGCAGCTACAGGTTTCTAGACAAATGTTGTAAGCATTGAATTTCACTTTCAGTCTTTAAAGGGTAACCATTTTAAATTTGAATTCCGAGACAAATATCCTCATTTAACTGCTGGCAACCATCAATCACACATTATCACAGTCTAAAATATTGGAATTAAAGAAATCAAACAATCGGTTCTCAAATTTTAGCGACTACAGTTTTGATGTTATGACTCGGCCTAGAATTTTACTGGAACTTTCAGTCTTTAAAGGGTAACCAATTTAAATTTTAATTAAGGTAAATATCCTCATTTGAGAGTGTTGAAACTTCAGGCAACCATCAATCACACATGAGCACAGTCTAAAATAATGGAATTATAGAAATAAAGCTAATAGTTCTCAAGTTTTAGCGACTACAGTTTTGATGTTATGACTCGGCCAGGAATTTCACTGAAACTTTCTTTAAAGCGTAACCATTTTGATTTGAATTCTGAGGTAAATATCCTCATTTCAGAGTGTTGAAACTTCGGGCAACCATCAACCACATATCAACAAAGTCAAAATAACTTGAATTATTGAAATCCAGCAGATAATTCTCGAGTTTTAGCGAGTACAGTTTTGATGTTCTGGCCTTCCCCACATACCGCAATCACACTTAACAAGTTACAACTCCACTCCACTCAGTACAGTACTCTACTTGTTTATTTCAATGGACTCGTCGAGTATGTATATAAATATATATATACACACACGGAATGATCTAATAATAATTTTCTAAATTTTGTGCATTCGGAGTTTGATATTTGTGAAATAAAGTTGATAAACAGAGACCTAAACAACTGGTATCTCAATGATACAAAATGGCGGACGACAGTTGCGGTTGTTGATCGTGTGAAAAATCCCGCAGCATACAAGATTTCCCGGTAGTTCCTTACCTCAAACAAAGAGTTGCCTATCTCTTGTATTATACGTCTCTGGATTATAAATTATGGTATATTTGCGTATAGTATAAGAAATTTGAGAACAAAAAAATCAAAATTAGTGATTTTAACAATCGATTTGTGTGTTCCCCATGTGACTTGTAAGTCATTGTTATTATCTGGGCACCCGCGGTAATAGCGTCACCGCGGTAGGGCTGGGTACTGCTAGTAAAAATTATACAGCGGTAAACCACAGTATTTACAAGATACCACGTTATTACCACAGTATACCTTGTTCTTTATCAAGTCTTGTCCAGCTATAGCAGTGATTGTTAAAATTGATTATTAATTGATGATAGAGTGAATTTTTGGTCTGAATTTATGTTTTTAGCTCAGCTGATTCACGGCGTCCCTCGTCCATCCACAATTAGTTTGTTTACACTCTAGCATCCGCAGCTCTTAACGAATCGTGATTTAACTTCCTCACAATGTATATGGCCACAATGTCTCGGCTAAGTTCGATTATGGGCAAAATCGGACAATAACTTCTAAAGTTATGGGCCCTTGAATTACAAAATTTGCTATATTTGAGTTTGTTTACACTCTAAGGGATAAATGTATGCTGAGGTGTTACTAAATAACCTCTGAATACCTCATGGATATCTTTTATTTAAAATAAAAATGTTACTCGGTGAACATTCGTTACAGAATCAATTAGATGACCATTGTGTAATCAACGGGCACTCTTCGTATTACGTAGCAAAAATATTTATCTTAAATATCAATAAATTACTCTAAAAATTGATGTTTTTTGGTGTTAAATGATTGTCTTTAAAATTCATATGTTCAAATAATATGTATCGATCGGTATAATATATAAATCAATTTCTTTAAAACATATTCTTCTTTTTGTACTATAAAATGACGTCTTAAATTATTTTTATGCCCCCGTATCGATAGATCGGGGGCATATTGTTTTTGGCCTCTCTGTTTGTCTGTCTGTTTGTACAAAACTTTAACCTTGCCTATAAAATCAAAACGCCTGCACCTACATCCATCAAACTTCATATGTAGGTTCCTCATGACAACCTCTACAGGACCTGTGCATTTTCAGGTCAGTAGGTCAAAGATCAAGGTCACAGGGTCATTGTATTTAAAAAAAATCCGACATTTTTTAGGATACTACTCCTACATTTTTCATGGGATTTTGAGGAAACTTTCACAGACTTGTTGTTACCAAGAACCACCACACACATATTCCGGGTTTTGTGATTCGATAATTTTTGACGGAATTATGGCCCTTTGTTTTTTTTGTGTGATTGTAACAGCCAAATACTCTTGTTGCCTTGTTTTCTCAAGGGATTTTGATAAAACTTTCATGGAACTATTGTTATCGAGTTACCCTATGCATGTTGTAAAGGTTTTATGATTCGATAAATTTTGACAGAATTATGGCCCTTTGTTTATTTTGTGCATGTGTAATATATAGAGAAATACTCTTTTGTTTGCAACTTCTTCTGTATTTCTCAAGGGATTTTTACCAAACTTTGATAGAAAAATTGTCACCATGTTCACCAGCACATATTGTTAGGGTTTTGTGATTCGATCATTTTTAGCAGATTTACGGCCCTTTGTTTTCCTGTACCGAAATTTAACCTTGCCTATTAAATCAAAACGCTACCACCTGCAATCATCGAACTTCATATCTTGGTTCATCATGACAATCTACAGGACCTGTGCATTTTCAAAAAGGGCAACCGGAGGGGGCATGGTGTTTATAAAACACATCTTGTTTGTTTTTTGAATTCATTTAAAATTGTGTTAACACCAATACAGAACTGAATTAAGAGTAAGATTATGATCTATGTTGTATATTGTAAACATGGTATCAGACACAAGTGGTCAAGAATATATTGACCCCCTTTGGTGATATGATCCATAAAATATTTCTCCCTTATAAGGATCCAGGAAGTGAGATGGTCATACGTGTTACATAATATTGCATAACAACTACTTAATTGGTGACTAATATCTTGATTTTGATTGAGATTAACACGGAGACTATATGATCGATACACTACATACAGTCAATCGATTATTTACAATATTGTTTGCATTAATCAATTTTAAAAATCAGATTGAACGTAAATTGTCCAAGTTTTTTTATTGGCATAGCATATTATATTATATAAATACATTTTTAAGAATATAAAATAATGTAACAATCTAGATCTATGTCTCTGATATTAAATGTTTAACTCAAAAAGTTGCCACTTTGTTCGGTGTTAAGTGATAATTTCAATGCAACTTTATTAAAAGCAAAATCTTTTTTTTCACTTAATATGTAGATGTAGATTTGTATATATTTAAAAAATCTACATTAGTGAAAACAAAATCTCCAATTACCGGTACTCGATATTAAAAAGACTTCATAATTTTTTATTTTTTTTAAAGGTCAGTAAGTCCAGTTTGAAATGGCCCTTTCCCATAACTAGGTAGTCTCCCTTGGAAGTTACTTAAAGTTACTAGTTACTTAAAGGTAAAGAAGCATGTACATATCTTATACCAAAGGTGTTGAACAATTAGTTAGACAAACCATCTTTCAACTATAATTTTACTGGTTTTAAACACTTTAAAATAACTAATAACTATTGCTCAATATTTCTTTGTCCAGTAAATTAATATTCAATGATGTCTAAATTTTAGGATAGTTTTGTATATGTCAAGTATGTTATATTTTATTGTATCATGATTTTACTAATTTGGGTTTCTGTAATTACCAAACCCATGACAGTACATCCAAAGTGCTAAATAAAGATGAAAATTGTTGACTACATAATTTCTACTAATTGTTTAATTGTATAATGTAAGTATTCCACATAGTTTCATATTTAATATTTCTTCAGTAATGAACAATTAAATAAATTAGTTTTTTTTGTCACAATTCTTAATAACGAATACAAGTTTGATTAGAGGTGTAAATCGTCTATTTATGACATATTGCGTGATATAAAAGATATTGTATATTAATTCTATTGATAATTATGGGTCAGTATATGCATTGTCATACCACAGTAACATAAACTAATCTTATCGCAGACGATCTTTACAGTATGTTTGCCACGTGTAGCGCTATATAATGCACCCCGATGAGAAGTCAAAGTTAATCATTAACAATCAGTGTTTCAGTTGATACTTTTATTGTTGATTGGTTTATGGGACCATAAAACAACACGATATTACGTGTTTATTCTGCAGAAACAGGCCATATTACATAGTAGGGGACATATAGTAATTTCGAAAGGGAAATATTTGGTTCTATGAAAGAGCGGTTCGAGACGGTAGCATTATCGGACAGCAGAACTTAATTGTAAATGAATAAATATTTTGTATTTTGAAGACGTTTTTGGAACCGTAAAGATTTTTTACATAATAAGGGTAGCCAGGCTGTTGTAATGATTAATTGTATGTGTGTATATATATAATGATGCCAGGTATAACTGTCCTAGATTTAATACAAGTATTTTCACAATATTATATATAATTGTACGAACATGGGTTTATTGATAGCTATGGAATTGATAGCTATTATATTCTAAAAGATGAAGATGATAGATCTATGTTATATAGCTTTTAATTTATAGCTATTTTGGCTTATAAGGCTTTTTTATTCTATTTTTTATGAATGATGAGTCTAAACGAGATGCCAAAAATAAGAATTCTTTTAACACTGTTGCAAATTGGATAATCAGCACATTCCTCATTAATGTGTCAATGATATTCAATAAGTAAAGGCCCGTTCCTGTACAATTAATTTCTTTTTTTAATTTTTTCACACCTTCATACATCTCAAATAATGAAAGCTAGCAAAAATAAAGCTAGCTGTACATGATCAGAGTTTCACGTTGTCGTTCATTCGCACGGTTGAGTGAAAACAGCAGCACATTGAAAGCTTCAAAAACACATCACAGATGATTTTTATTTTATTTATGTCTTTCTTGTAATTTAAGCGGTGAACCGGAAAATAATATAATTATTTATGTACATGTGTATATGTACTTGATATTAGTGTAAGTATTTAATAAAACCACATATCATATTTAGACAGACGCTGAATATGGCCCTTTTCATTTATGACTGGACTTGACGTTTTGTATACAACTTGTCAGCAAAATAATTGTATATATGTTTGGAGTTCAGGTACCAGTAAGACTGTGGCACTGAGACATCATCACATACTATAAGACAGACGTTTCAACATCCCTCCAACAACAGTTTGTAAACGTTAACAGTTCCAACTCTCGCCACTAACATTCTTGGATATATATTTTGAGTTTTCTTCATCACATTCCTAATATCGAGCTTAAATGACCCTTCCACGGATCTAATTAATTCACGATTATTTACTGTGAACATGCTGGCCAACGACCCGTTTATAACTTTTTAGCTTATCAGTTAAAAGCAAGTAAGTAAAACGCATTTCTTTAACGCACTGAGAATTTCTCAGTTGTCCGCCATTATCATCGATATCAGCGTAGTCCCCGGAAGTAGAATTATTCCTTATCAGGGGACATCACCGTCGATTTACTAAGGGAAGTAACCTAGTTATGGGAAAGGGCCATACATTTAATAGACTGTGTAATTTTTAAATGTGTTCGAACGACCAAGATCAGAAAATAACTATCCAGTTCCCTTATCTTTATCTAATATTTAAATTACGCGCGAAATGTGCTTCGATAATGCAAGGTCTCTCTAGATCCCTCAGGCAGAATTCTGCCCGGATTCTGATCGAAATTGACCAATCAGATTTCTGGAAATTTTAGGCCGTACCTGTTGGCTTTGTACACACAAAAGTCAATGGGGACCAGTTTAAACCAATCTCTATCCGGAGTTGTCGTTCATTTCGAATCCACACAAACACCTCTGTCAACGTCTCAATGCCAAGATTCTTTGCAATCAACACTTTGATCAATAACATTATTTTGTGTACATTTTATAATTATTCTTTAGATGTCATAATGAAATATGTCAGATTGTTTTAGAAAAATGCTTCAGTTTGCTCCGTTATAAGCTGTGCCATTAGGGATTATTTAACCTTGTAACTCTAAACCAAACTAACCGGAATAATACCGAAGTAAAAATTTCAAAACATGGATAATATAACGAAAAGGTACCAGACTCGGATGTCAGTTTATAGATAGATAGATAGATTTATTTTGGCATAGGAAGCATGGTTTATAATATATAGATAAAACATGTAACATATAAATTAAAATAACAACAATATTAAGATAGAAAGGAAGACAAAAATAAGACAAAATAAAACCATGACATGCTTCCAACACCAAGGATAACACAAAAAGCACCAGCGCTTGTTTCCATTGTGGTCCTTGTACTGGTGGCATGACATAGAGGCAAACTTGAAAGATGCTGAGTAATAAAACATTGATAATAATTAAATTGCATATCACAGTTGAACATTGGAATATAATTATCACAGCACTTTGAAATCAATTTGTTAATATCAATAAGTTAAACATTCTTTTTAAATTAATGAACAAAACATATCACAGGAATAATTAATTACCACAGTGAATAATAATAATAATAAAATCTTTATTTCTTGAAGGTTACATATAAAATATAAAACTTATTTACTACATGGCCTTCATGAAGTTAAAATACTTGTAATTGAATAACTATAAAAGTCGAATTAAAAGGCATACAAATATGAACAAAATATTTATAGCAAAAATAATAACTAGTTAAAAAAAGAAGAAAAAGCCTAAACATAGCCCATGCAGAAGTTCCCAGGAAATTCTCAAGTATTTCCCGGGATTATCCTGAGAAATAATCCTGGGAATTTCCTCAGAATCACCTGGTCCCAGGACCAGGAAAATACCAGGCGCAGTATTTGGACAAAATTTTCCAGAATAAAAAATCCTAGGAAAGAAGACCAGGAAATTCTTGAGAAATTCCTAGGTCCAGGGAGACACAACAAAAAATGCAATGAAATACTGAAAAACAATCTTAATTGAAACAATGTTATAAATTCATATTGTTTATTAAAATATATTATGTAAATTTAAGTCTAAAACAAGCTAATTCCAAAACATTTATTGTTTATTCCTCGTTTTCCAAAGAAGCATGTCTAAGCCTGTATATTTTTATGCCATCACTTATGTGTCCTTGTAAGGCTGACTGTGGAGCAGTTGTGAACTTTTCTCTTACAATTTCTGAAATCAGAGAATTATTTTTTGTCATACAAATAATTATGTGTAAGTGAAATATTATAAAGAACATTATTGATGCCCTTATCCCTCAAAAACTAGAACTTGTATTATGATATATGTTTCTAAATACCTAAGATATGTAAGATCTCAAATGTGAAGCAAATATTTGGTACAATACTGCTGGCAGACATTATTTATTAACTTATAAATTAAGAAAAAATCAGCTGAACTAACTTTTTCCTATTGTTTAACAGCAGGATTTTTAGACATATTTACCTTCCATCTGCATTCTCTATTGAGGGACTAACCCCTCTGAATTTGAACGCCCGTTCAGGGTTCTCAATAACAGCAGGCTGCAGTCCAATTTAGCCGCTTAGAAATGTGTTTGGGCCTGTTAGGATCTCAAATATTTATAAAATATTGCTAGAAAATGCCCGTTGGGACAATGTAGCATGCACGATTAAATGGTCCAGGTTTCACTTCACGGAAGAGAAATCACTCCTGATGTGTCTCTACGTGAAAGAAAACACACAAGTTGATAATTTCTAAAAGTTCTAGCAGAGTCATTTTGGAGTATTTCTTGTCGAAAATGCATGCAAAAGGACGAGAAAAATGTTCTGGGTGGCATAGCATTCTTTGATTTTTGAAAAACAAGCATGTGCTTTAAAAACGGATATTTTTATAAAATGTGTTTACCTGTTTATACTTGAAATTGATCGATGGCACTATAACGGATATGTCGATATTTAACAGATCACTAAAATGTGAAAGAGCCACCGTTTAGTAGGGGTGTATAACAGAGGAATCCAGTGTGTTTTCCTCCTGTGCATACTTTATAGCAAGAAAATATGTTTCCGAAACCACCATCATATTTTTTAGCTCACCTGGCACAGAGTACCAAGGTGAGTTTTTAGGATCAAGCTTTTCCGTCGCCGTGCTTCGTCCGTCGTCAACAATTTCTTTAAACAACTTCTTTAAACAACATCTCCTCCTAAACCACTGGATCAATTTCAACAAAACTTCACAGGTGTGTTCCTTGCTTGAAGCTCTACCAAAGTTCTTCAAAGAATTCCTTTCCGTGCAGAACTCTGGTTGCCATAGCAACCGGAAGGTTTTTAAGCTCACCTTTATTTATCAGGTGAGCTTTTAGGATCGTTGAATGTCCGGCGTCCGTCATCCATCCACAATTACTTTGTTTACACTCTAGCATCCGCAGCTCTTTACGAATCGTGATTAAACTTTCTCACAATGTATATGGCACAATGTCTTAGCTAAGTTCGATTATGGGCAAAATCGGACAATAACTTCTGGAGTTATGGGCCCTTGACTTTGAAAATTTGCTATATTTAGCTTGTTTACACTCTAGCGCCTTCATTTATTCACCGATCCTATTAATATTTACAATGAATGTTTATGACCTTATGGTCTTGGACAAGTTCAGTTATGGGTGGAATCGGACCAGAACTTCAAGAGTTATGGGCCCTTGGATTAGAAAATTTGCTACGTTTTAGCTTGTTTAACAGTATGATACCTTCATTGTTGGTTTTGATCTCAAAATCTACGTAAAATGAGTTTTACGAGATGGAAACTATATTACCTGGTCATTAATTATTGTGCCTTTGTTCTCAGGTGAGCGATAAAGGGCCATCTTGGCCCTCTTGTTTAGCCCACATGTCACAAAGTGACAGGGTGAGCTTTTCTGATCAGTCTTCGTCCGGCGTTGTGCGGTGTGCGTCGTGCGTCGTGCGTCATCAAACTTTACCTTGTGAACATACTAGGGGCCACATTTTTACCTCAATTTTCGAAAAACTGGGTCAGAATGTTCGGTATTGGGCCATTTGGGGTCAAAAACTCGGTCACCAGGGCCAAATAAGGGAAAACCTTGTGAACACTTTAGAAATCACTGTTTATATTTGATCTTCATGAAACTTTGTCAGAATGTTTATTTAAATAATATGTAGGTCAAGTTTGATAATGGGTCATTTCCGGTCAAAAACTAGGTCACTAGGGCAAATTGCTGGAAAACCTAGTGAACACTCTAGAAGCCACTGTTTTGATTGGATCAGCATGAAACCTTTTCAGAATGTTTGTCTTCATAATATCTTGGACGAGTTCAAACATGGGTCATCTTGGGTCAAAAACTAGGTCGCTAGGTCAAATCTAATGAAAAAACATGTTAGCACTGTAGATTTCACAGTTATAATTGGATCTTCACCAACCTTTGTCAAATTGTTTGTTTTAATGATATTACCATCAAGTAGAAATATGGGTCATTTGGGGTCAATAACTAGGTCACCAGGTCAAATCTTAGGAAAAATTTGTTAACACTGTAGATGTCACAGTTTTGATTGGATCTTCACCAAACCTTGTCAGAATATTTGCCAGTCAGCCGGGTTCAAAAACTGGGTCACCAGCTCAAATCATAGGTAAAAACCTTGTAAAAGCTCTTAATGTCGTAGTTTTCAGTGGATCTTGGCCAAACCTTGTCAGATTGTTCATCTTAATGATATTAAGGACAAGTTTAAATATTGGTCACATAGGGTCAAAAACTAGGTCACGAGGTCAAATCTTAGGAAAACCTTATTAACACTGTAGATGTCAAATTTTGATTGTATCTTCACCAAACCTTGTCAGAATGTTTGTCTTAATGATATGTAAGAAAAATTCAAACATAGGTCATCTGGGGTCAAAAACTAGGTCACGAGGTGAAATCTTAGGAAAACCTTGTCTATGCTGTAGTTTTCATGGTTTTGATTGGATCTTCACCAAATTTTGTCAGAATGTTTGTCTTATTTATATGTAGGACAAGTTCCAACATGGGTCATCTGGGGTCAAAAACTAGGTCACAGTTTCAAAACAATGTTTTAATGAGTGAACAGTGATTGTCATGTGAGCGATATAGTGCCATCTTGGCCCTCTTGTTTTGAAAATCTTTAAAAATCTTCTTCTCAAAATCCAGAGGACCTAGAGCTTTGATATTTGGTGTGTAGCATTGCCTAGTGGACCTCTACTACGATTGTTCAAATTATTGCCCTAGGGACAAAATTGGCCCCGCCCCTGGGTCACTTGATTTATATAGATTTATATAGTAAAATTGAAAAAATCTTCTTGTTCAAAACCACAAGGCCTAGAGCTTCGATATTTTGTATGTGGCATTGTCTAGTGGACATCTACCAAGTTTGTTGAAATTATGGCCCCGGGGTCAAATTTGGCCCCACCCCAGGGTTAACTCTATTTTATATAGGAAAATTAAAAAAATCTTCTTGTGAAAAACCAGAGGACCTAGAGCTTTGATATTTGGTGTGTATCATTGCCTAGTGGACCTCTACCAAGTTTGATCAAATTATTGCCCTAGGGTCAAAATTGGCCCCGCCCCGGCGCTCACTTGAATTATATAGGAAAATTGAAAAAATCTTCTTCTCCGAAACCACTTGGCCTAGAACTTGAATATTTGGTATGTAGCATTGGTTAGTGGACCTCTACCAAGTTTGTTCAAATTATTGCCCTAGGGTCAAAATTGGCCCTGCACCGGGGGTCACTTGATTTATATAGACTTATATAGGAAAATTGAAAAAACCTTCTTGTTCATAACCACAAGGCCTAGAGCTTCAATATTTTGTATTTAGCATTGTCTTGTGGACCTCTACCAAGTTTGTTCAAATTATTTCCCTGGGGTCAATATTGGCCCTGCCCCGGGGGTCACTTGATTTATGTAGACTTGTATAGGAAAATTAAAAAAATCTTCTTGTCCAAAACCATGAGGCATTGGGCTTAGATATTTTGGATGTTGCATTTTCTTGTGGATGAAGTTTGTTCAAATCATGGCCCCATGGTCAATATTGGCCCGGTCCTGGGGGTCAGTTGATTTCAACAACTACTGAACAGTCGGGGTAGATAACTCTTTACCATGTCAAATAACTTTCCTTGATTTAATTATCCCTTAGTGTTACAATGCTCAGGTGAGCGATATGGGGTTATCATGGCCCTCTTGTTTCAATATCATTGCGTGTAATAACCAGTATCAACGTACTTAAGTCACGTCCACTGTTATACTGCAATGTAAAATTCTAGTTTAAAATTTGACATATACCGGTAACACAGAATTTTTATAGCACATTCATGAAGATTATTGTTATTTCTATCGATTTAAGTAAGTTATACCAGTTGTTGAAGAATTTTGATGTAATTAGAATTTCCGCACATAAATATGCTGTTCTTTGTTAGGCTGAGAGGATGGCCCTTCCGAATTCATTTATGAAAAAATTAGTAAGGCCAAAAGTTACATAATTGATATGATAAATTATATTTAGTAAATTTTATGTATACTTTTGCTTACTCTAGGTCAGAATGAGTTACAACAGAAAGGAAGAAATGAACCAGGTGGATGCAGAATCTTGTTCTTTATCAGGAGGTAAAACACTAATGATCTTAACTTGTGTTTGTCCATGATCAGAATTTCTATACAGGGTTTTTAGCTCACATGAGCACTTGTGCTCAGGGTGAGCTTTTGTGATCAGACTTCGTCCGGCGTCATGTGTCTGTGTGTCGTCCAACTTTTACCTTGTGAACACACTAGGGGCCACATTTTTAGCTCAATTTTCGCAAAACTGGGTTAGAATGTTAATATCGACAAAATCTCAGACGAGTTCGATATTTGGCCATTTTGGGTTAAAAACTAGGTCACCAGGGCCAAATAATGGAAAACCTTGTGAACACTCTAGAAATCACTGTTTTGATTGGATCATCATGAAACCTTGTCAGAACGTTTGTCTTTATAATATCTTGGACGAGTTTGAACATGGGTCATCTGGGGTCAAAAACTAGGTCGCTAGGTCAAATCTTATGAAAAATCATGTTAACACTTTAGATTTCAGTTATAAAAACCTTGTAAAAGCTCTAAATGTCATAGTTTTAATTGGATCTTCACCAAACCTTGTCAGAATGTTTGTCTTAATGTTATGTAGGACAAGTTCTAACATGGGTCATCTGGGGTCAAAAACTAGGTCACAGGTTCAAAACAATATTTAAATGAGTGAACAATGACTGTCATGTGAGTGATATTTAGCTTGTTTACACTCTAGCGCCTTTATTAATTCACTAATCCTTATCATATTTTCAGTAAATGTGTTAATAACCAAAAGATCTTGGACAAGTTCGATTATGGGCGGAATCCGAACAGAACGTCAAGAGTTATGGGCCCTTGACTTTATGGCTCTGTATATACAAATAGCCTTAAAATCACTATAAATGTGTAATGCAGAAAAACGTGTCTCAGTTTTTAGCTCACATGTCACAAAGTGAGCTATTAGGATCACTCTCCGTCCGGCGTCCGGCGTCGTGCGGTGTGCGTCGTGCGTGGTCAAACTTTATGTTGTGACCACACTAGGGGCCACATTTTTGGCTCAATTTTAGCAAAACTGGGTCAGAATGTTAATATCAAAATCTCGGACGAGTTCGGACGAGTTCGATATTGGGCCATTTGGGGTCAAAAACTAGGTCACCAGGGCCAAATAAGGGAAATCACTGTTTTGACTGGATCTTCATGAAACTTTGTCAGAATGTTTATTTTAATAATATGTAGGTCAAGTTTGATAATGGGTAATTTCTGTAGTAAAATTAGGTCACTAGGGCAAATTGCTGGAAAACCTTGTGAACACTCTAGAAGTCACTGTTTTGATTGGATGATCATGAAACCTTGTCAGAATGTTTGTCTTCATAATATATTGAACGAGTTCAAACATGGGTCATCTTGGGTCAAAAACTAGGTCGCTAGGACAAATCTTATGAAAAACCATGTTAACACTGTAGATTTCACAGTTATTATTGGATCTTCACCAAACTTTGTCAAATCGTTTGTTTTAATGATATAACGGTCAAGTATAAATATGGGGCATCTGGGGTCAATAACTAGGTCACCGGGTAAAATCTTAGGAAAACTTTGTTAACACTGTAGATGTCACAGTTTTAATTGGATCTTCACCAAACCTTGTCAAAATGTTTGCCTCAATAATATGTGGGTCAAGGATGAACATGGGTCAGCCGGGTTTAAAAACTGGGTCGCAAGGTCAAATCTTAGGTAAAAATCGTGTAAAAGCTCTAAATGTCATGGTTTTGATTGGATCTTGGCCAAACCTTGTCAGATTGTTTGTCTTAATGATATTAAGGACAAGTTCAAATATGGGTCACCTAGGGTCAAAAACCAGGTCACAAGGTCAAATCTTAGGAAAACCTTATTAACACTGTAGATGTCAAATTTTGATCGTATCTTCACCAAACCTAGTCAGACTGTTTGTCTTAATGATATGTAAGACAAATTCGAACATAGGTCGTCTGGGGTCAAAAACTAGGTCACCTTTTCAAAACAATGTTTTAATGAGTGAACAGTGATTGTCATGTGAGCGATATAGGGCCATCTTGGCCCTCTTGTTTGATAACGTCCTCGGTTCGTTAGATACTTGACTTTAAAGAAAGTCCGTACACAAAACCCCGCTGTTTATTACGTAATACTCCATAGATAGAAAATGTAAATTAGGATCAAAATTCTGAGGCACGGTTCCCTAGATTAACATTTCCGCTACAAAATACCGAAAACCGCTTTGAAATTCGTCATCAAAAAAGACGGCAATGTTATTTCGAAAATGACACCTACTATGTTTTTTTCAGCTGAGCAATTAACAATTGAAGTGTCGGATCATTATCGTCTCATGAAATCAACGAATTTGACGCACCCCTTTCAATTTTGATAGCCAATCAAAATCGCTTATGTTTACGGTTCAATAATTGAAACCACGCCCAGGTTAGATGTCTAGTAAAAGATTTTATAACAAATTTTTGTCATTAATGAATTAATAGTATCATATCGTACCAATACAATGCACATTACATCAGAGATGTTTAACGCTGATAAGGAAAAGTCGATAAAGGGGTGCAGTATTTATCGCAATAAAACACAATTTTTGAGCGTTCGGTTAGAATTTTTTGTTGCTTGGTATTAAAGTATGATATTTAATCTTTGTAAATAACGTAAAATATTATTTTATGTTATTTTAGCGATTGTATCCAATGCCGATACGTTAACGGTATTATAGCACCTTCATTGTTAGTTTTGATCAAAATCTATGTAAAAACGGTTTATACGAGATGAAATCTATATTACCTGGTCATCAATTGTAGTGTCTTTGTTCTCAGGTGAGCGACCTAGGGCCATCTTGTTTATGTATACAGAAAATTATTTATATATCGACAAAGTGATATCATGGTAATAATAACTTTTTTAACCAGGTTTTCACAAAGTGAAACCTGGTTATTAGAATGCCGAAAATAGCGAAAATAACTTAAGTTCGGATTGACCAATGTTTACTAAACTTGGTATTTAGCATCCTTGAATGAAAACCTAGTTTGGGATTGTATTTGGGATCTGTGGGGTCAATGTCAAGATCACTGTTGCTAAAAATAGAAAATAAGTGTCCGGTCAATAACTTAAGTTTGGAATGACTAATGTTGACTAAACTGGGTCTTTAGCATCCTTGCATCAAAACCTAGCTTTGAATTATATTTGGGGTCAGTTCAGTCAAGGTCACTGTTACTAGAAATAGAAAATCAGTTTCCGGTGAATAACTTAAGTAAGGATTAAGATATTGCGATGAAATTTTGTGTGTAGGTAGCTTACATGGAAACCAAGCTTGGGATTGCATTCCATGCCAATAGGGTAAAGGTCACTGTCAACTTATTACACTAACTGGAAACTGAACCACTGATGAAGCCTTAGCGCAGAATTCTGTGGTAACCGTTTTAAAGCCTTGGAAAACCTGGTTTCGTGGCATTGCCGCGTTTCTTGTTATGTAATATTATACAGATAATTATTTATATTGTAAACTAAATATATTCCTGTTTCGATTAACATGTCTATACATGTTTAATATTTCCATCATAATCAGAAGTCGAGTCCACAAATCAAAAATAGAAGTCCATGAAACGCCGTCCAAAATCATTTTGTGAAGGGAAATCATTGACACAAACACAATGAGAGTCATTATTTTTTCTTCTTTCTTTTGATTATGGTCTGTTCCCATTGCTGGTCATGGAGCAACTCGGTTGGTGTAGGTGGTGAACGCTCTGGTGCATTCATTTGTTTGCCTCTGTTCGGCGTCTCGTCTTTAAACATTAGGAATTTATCCATGTGTTGTTGAAACATTTGTGATTTGGTTGACGTAGATTTCTCTTCAGCCACGGAAATCACAGATTTTTCAGCTTGGGTAGGTTTAGGTGATGAAGCATGACGAGCTGCTTTAATCATTTGGTTCGTGTCCTCCTCGCTATTCTCCGAGTCAGAGGAAAGTTCCTCTTTGCCCGTATCGTCCTCAGAATCGCTGTCACTACCATCCAAATGAAAGAGACACTGATTGTTTATGTCCGCTGAGTCGGCACTTCTGGCAAACCCAGTCATTTGGGGCATTCTGGGAAGGAGTGCCCGGATTTGAAACACTTTTTGCATTCCTTTGGCCTAGCTGTCATTGGTTTTGTTTGTCTGATATGTATTACACAACCTTTGAACTTGTCGAATTGCATAAATTTCGGGAGGGTCAGACCTTCAAATCTGATGCTTTCAAGACCAGGAACTTATCTCCTGTTTCACAATGTGTGTTTTTTCCCCCGTACCCTCAATTTCTCTCTAACACAAGATAAAGGGTTTAATCAGCGCAAATATTCTGGTTATTACACCATCATCTACAGAGAGTTGAATATTTTTTATTCTTACTCAAATAGTATTCTCACTGTCCATGCGATTTGGGTTTGTACCGAGTACTGGAATTACTTTTCACCTCAACGGGACCCCATCGGCCATCAAAGTGACTTTATCAGCAAAATTGTCTAAATAAATTCGCCACATACCTCCAATATGCTGTAGCCATTTTATATGACTCTCGTCAATTCTTTGACCAATAGCAAGAAATAGATCCACAGCTTTAATCCACTCGGCTTAGGTCGGAATGCGATCACCAAATACATCATGTTCCTGCATGAACACAAGGGGAGTGTTGTGTGTCCTAGTTTCTGTATTTTGTCCGCCATGTTTGATGATTTGTCACCATTATCGTCCATGTTCGTTAAACCTTGTCGTATATCCGTAGATTCATACATATACGAGTAAATATATATATACTCAAACATTCCAGGCATACTTATAGACTGTATGCACCATCCAGAAATTAAATCCGAACATAAATAACACTTTTATTATTATTTTTATTAGACCGTAAGAAAAACACTGCCTAGTGAACCAAGGCAGATACCTCTGAACTTATTTGATCCATAATTCTTTAGAATTTAATATTGATATATCGATGATAACATTTTGAGAGCATGGATATTTATGTACGCCTGATATATGTAGTGTAGAACCCGGTGCTTAATTGTGTTGATCAAGTTTTCTTTCAGTTGAATCTTGCACAGTTTAATTCGAGCTTAATTACAGTTATATTGAATTGATTATTTTCCTTTTAGATCTCTCTTTACTTGATGAATTGTTCCCAAGCCTGGGAGATGGAGGTTCATCTTCAAACCATTTCACCAATCAACTGGCATTTCTTCTTAATTCCTTCAACACAAACGAGGAAGATGGAGCTTCAAATGGACCTTCTCTATTTAATCCTCTTCAGTTATCACCACCAAGACTTAATGAAATCCATGCTCTTGCTACAGCTAATCTTATCTCTCAAACACAAGAAGCCATTATGCAAGAATATAATATTTCTGATTTGGATTTTGAATCGAGTAACAGTCTGGCTGCTGAAAACAAGGTAGTTGCTGTAAATAATGAAAAAAGTGACCTATCTTGTAGCAGTAACATTGAATATTCTGCCGTTAGTATCAGTGCAGCTGTTAATAATTGTATTTCAAAGTCTAAAGCAGAAAATTTAAATTGTGATAAAATTATCAAAGATTGCTGTTTTACAAATTTAAACCCTCATACAACTGAAGATAAAAATGCTGTCAAACTAATTGACAGAGAAACTAACCTGATTGATGACGACCATTCAAATATTCTTCTAATGAATTTTTCTAAAAATGATGTCACTGATACATGTAATGATGCTAACCTGAATAAGCAGGTCAGTGTTCTTACAGATAGCATTTGGACTAATTCAGACTCAAAAACATTTGAAAAAAGTTGTGATGACATGGTAATCATCAAAGATAAAGTACAACAAGATAATCAATGTCCAGAGCTTGCAGCTAAAGAAAATTCTTATCAAAAAGTGTTGACGAGTTTGAATGAAAATCTTAATGGAGTAAAGAGAATGTATGAAGAAAATGAAATTAATTTTATTAATCTTAGCTCAGATAGTAATCTAGAATGTGTCACGAAACAATCTGATCTAAAACACAAATCAGTTGAAGCAGAGTCAACATTTAAGATTAATGGTCAACACTCAGAAGCTAGTCAACTGAAGAAGAAGTTACTGAAATTTGAGCAAAATCGAGATTCTCCTCTTGATGCAAATCATTTCCAAAATGATTCCTGCATCAGTGGTGAGACTACAGGTATGGCCTCATTTTATCTTATTATTTTTATCACTAAATTATGATGTCAATTCATTTGAGTATCTGATAACATTTGTTGTTTACATGTCATGTTCTTATTTCTTATTACCCGATCTACTCTAATTTTCACTTAAGACTTTTTTTTGGCCTAAGGAACAGTACAAAATGTGCATCATATATTTATATATATTTTTTTTTTAGGTCAACCCACAAATAGCAGAGTTCTGTTCATGTGTTTAAAATGTCTCAAACAGTTTAACAATGCTGATGATTTGGAATGTCACAGCACCAATCATCTGCAATATGTGTGTCCTCATCCTTGTTGTATACGGACATTTGCTCATAGAAGTCACTTCAGTTATCACCAGAAAGTACATGAGTAAGAAGCATTAGTAAAGTTTGTTGGTTAAAAACAAACAAAATAGTATAACATTTTTTCTTATTTCTTAACCTTTAAAAGGCAGTGGTTAGTGCAATAGACTTGTAACCCTGGTCCAGTGGTTAGTGTGATGGACTTGTAACCCAGCTATCCGGGTTTGTATCATGGTAGCGGCAGATCAGTACCCTTTCCCTCCATATGTGGAGAAGTTGCCAGTTCTTTATAGAAGGCCAAGTTAGTACTGGTTTGGATACAGTCCAGGAAAACTAGAAGGTGCATTGGCCACTGACTGTATACCGGTAATATGTCTGAAATATCATTATAAATTGATGTTAAACCTACCGAAACAAATTATCAATTCATTAAAACACTTTCTGCAATTTTTTTTAGCTCACCAGAGCAAACAGTGCTCATGGTGAGCTATTGTGATGTCCGTCGTCCGTGTGTGTGTGCGTGCGTGCATCAACAATTGCTTTAAACAGCATCCCCTTCTTAACCAGTCGGCCAATTTCAACGAAACATTACATGGATGTTTCTTGCATGAAGTTCTACCAAAGTTGTTAAAAAAAATTCATATCATTAAAAACTCTGGTTGCCATGGCAACCAATAGGAAAAACTTTAAAAATCTTCTTGTCCAAAACCACAGGGCCTAGGGCTTAGACATTTGGTGTGTAGCATTGTCTACTGGACCTCTACCAATTTTGTTCAAATTATTGCCCTAGGGTCAAAATTGGCCCCGCCCCAGGGGTCACTTGATTTTACATAGACTTATATAGGGAAATTTTAAAAATCTTTTAGTCAGAAACTACGATGCCTAGAGCATAGATATTTGGTGTGTAGCATTGTCTAGTGGACCTCAATCAAGTCTGTTAAAATCATGGCCCCAGGGTGAAAATTAGCCACGCCCCAGGGTTTACATGATTTATATAAGCTTATATAGGAAAACAAAAAAGATCTTCTTGTCCAAAACCACATGGCCTAGAGTATAGATAGTTTGTGTGTAGTATTGTCCAGTGGACCGCTACCAAGTTCGTACAAATTATGGCTCCAAGGTTAAAATTGGCCCTGCCGGGGTCACTTGATTTACATAGGCTTATATAGGAAAATTAAAATTATCTTCTTGTCTGAAACCACTGGGCTTAGAGCTTACATATTTTGTATGTAGCATTGTCTGGTGGACCTCTACCAAGTTTGTTCAAATTATGGCCCCGGGGACCAAAATTGGCCCTGTCCCCGAGTCACTTGATTTAACATATATGGCTCATGATATTTTCTCCCAGGGTCTTTTTCAGCTCACCTAATTTCATCTCACCTTATTCTTTTAGGATCGATGAATGTCTGTCGTCCGTCCACAATTAGTTTGTTTACACTCTAGCATCCACAGCTCTAAACGAATCGTGATCAAACTTGCTCACTATGTATATGGCCACAATGTCTTGGCTAAGTTTGATTATGGGCAAAATCAGACAATAGCGTCAAGAGTTATGGGCACTTGACTTAGAAGATTTGCTATATTTGAGTTTGTTTACACTCTAGCGCATTCATTTATTTACCAATCCTAATCATATTTTCAGTAAATGTGTATAACCAAAAGATATTGGACAAGTTCGATTATGGGCGGAATCGGACCAGAACTTCAAGAGTTATGGGCCCTTGACTTTGAAAATTTGCTATATTTTAGCTTGTTTACACTCTAGCGCATTCATTTATTCACCAATCCTAATCATATTTTCAGTAAATGTGTATAACCAAAAGATATTGGACAAGTTTGATTATGGGCGGAATCGGACCAGAACTTCAAGAGTTATGGGCCCTTGACTTTGAAAATTTGCTATATTTTAGCTTGTTTACACTCTAGTGCCTTCATTTATTCACCGATCCTAATCATATTTACAATGAATGTGTATGACCTTACGGTCTTGGACAAGTTCAGTTATGGGTGGAATCAGACCACAACTTCAAAAGTTATGGGCCCTTGACTTTGAAAATTTGCTACGTTTTAGCTTGTTTACACTCTAGTGCCTTCATTTATTCACCGATCCTAATCATATTTACAATGAATGTGTATGACCTGATAGTTTTGGACAAGTTTAGTTACTAGTGGAATCGGACCACAACTTCAAGAGTTATGGGCCCTTGACTTTGAAAATTTGCTACGTTTTAGCTTGTTTACACTCTAGTGCCTTCATTTATTCACCGATCCTAATCATATTTACAATGAATGTGTATGACCTTACGGTCTTGGACAAGTTAAGTTATGGGTGGAATCAGACCACAACTTCAAAAGTTATGGGCCCTTGTATTAGAAAATTTGCTACGTTTTAGCTTGTTTAACAGTATTGTAACACCCTTAGTGTCACATATTTACATGAAATTTACTTACACTATTCTACTTGTTCAGACTTCTACCAGTACTTTGATTTATAAGTGTACTCCCGTTTTGGGGTGCAATGCAGCATTATCCTATCTTTTATCCTATCTTGATGTCTTCAGTTTTCGCAACTTGAGCGATTTATATTATTCATGTGGTACTTATCTGGAGCCTGTCATTGTTATGCCCTTTAATCTATCTATTGTAGAACTTATTTCATCTAATAATTCCTTTAGTGATATTAACTGTATGCAATAATTCATGTTTTTCTTCATTTTGTGTGCACTGTGTGGCAGTTCCTATGCGGCCACCGTTCTAGAACGGAATGTCGTTAGGCTATCGCTCTTTTAAAGAAATATTGTTACTCAATAATTAAGACATGTTTAGGGGTAGAAAACATACATATGAGGCTTTTATTATATTCTTATTGGCAGCTTTATGTTTTTAGCTATTAATGAAGACTTTGAACGTACAATTCATTATTCTTAGTAAGAGCACCTGCTGTCACCAAATTTTTTAATGCATTCCACAATGTGTGCTTTTGTGGTGCGACACTGTGTGCATTGTGGCATTCACAGTGTGTGAATAACACAGTGTGCACTGCCCAGGGGTATAAATACCGTGTGCAACGCACTTCGGGGACTCCAACACTTCCATTTTTAGCTCACCTGATTCATCAGGTGAGCTTTTAGGATCGTTGAATGTCAGGCGTCCGTTGTCCGTCCGCAATTGGTTTGTTTACACTCTCGCAACCGCAGCTCTTAACGAATCGTGATTAAACTTGCTCACAATGTATATGGCCACAATGTCTCGGCTAAGTTCGATTATGGGCAAAATCGGAAATTTGCTATATTTTAGCTTGTTTACACTCTAGCGCCTTCATTTATTCACCGATCCTTATAATATTTTCAGTAAATGAGTATAACCAAAAGATCTTGGACAAGAACGATTATGGGTGAAATCAGACCACATCTTCAAGAGTTATTGGCCCTTGACTTAGAAAATTTGCTATATTTGAGCTTGTTTACACTGTAGCGCCTTCATTTATTTACCGATCCTAATCATATTCACAATGAATGTGTATGACCTGATAGTTTTGGACAAGTTTAGTTACTAGTGGAATCGGACCACAACTTCAAGAGTTATGGGCCCTTGGATTAGAAAATTTGCTACGTTTTAGCTTACAAGTTTAACAGTATTATACCTTCATTGTTGGTTTTGATCTCAAAATCTATGTAAAAATGAGTTTTACGAGATGGAAACTATATTACCTGGTCACTAATTATTGGTCTTTGTTCTCAGGTGAGCGATAAAGGGCCAATGTGGCCCTCTTGTTTTGCATCCCGTCTGTTTAAAACTTATTAGAGAATCTTTCTTTTGTTTAATCCCAGAGATTAATTATTTAGGTGCGAATTTTATTTTATTTTTATATTTGACTTTAGGACTAATAGTAACATAATTCTTATTTTTTTAAAACTTAAGTTCTATCATTTTACTTAGTGCATGTGTTGCTCACAATTGTTTTAGCGGAGCACATTCATTACTATGATTAATACTTGATAATTCTCAGACATGCTTATATTCATCGTTGTTGTCTGTTATTGGCTTTGATTAATACTTTGTGTAAACATGTTATGGTTGAACACCCTGATAACTCTTAATTTATAAGTAATGCTGGTTGGTCCTGATTGTTATATTTGATCTTATTTGGTAAACTTGTAAAAATAAATTGATAATTTCCCAGTAAAGGGCAAGCAAATAAATTATTGATTGACACCCTATTTTACAGTTTGTTTTATTTTATTATTGATTATAGTAATTATATTTAGTTTAAATATAACTCGTTGGAGTCCAAAGGCTGCCATCAGATTTATCCTGACAACAGACACAGAAGGTACCAGCTTTAGACTACACAGAGTAGCGCAACAGTATTTATTATACCTTAATTGTTGGTTTTGATCTCAAAATCTACGTAAACATAGGTTATATGAGATGGAAACTATATTATCTGGTCATTAATTATAGTGCCTTTGTTCTCAGGTGAGCGATCAAGGGCCATCTTGGGCCTCTTGTTCTGGTGAGCGATATAAGGCCATCATGGCCCTCTTGTTTCTGTTCAAGGCAGATCCATTATTAATTAATTAAGCATAATTAAGTATCATTTCTCAATGTGCTGTAATGCTTCAATATTTCTGTACTTCAGGAAGGAGAAAAGTTACCAATGTAGTAAATGTGGGAAAATATTTACAAAAGCCCAGCATCTTGATGTTCATATGAGAACTCATGATTATAATAAACCTTTTGTGTGTACTGTATGTAATAAAGGTTTTACTACAATAGGAAACCTAAAGAACCATTCGAGACTTCACACAGGTAATGAGCACTTACTTTCAAAACATGAATTGATACCTCTCTGATATTTTAGTGTAAAACATTGCAGGCTCTTACTGTAATCTGGCATGTTTCTTTTGAAAATCTATAATGGTTGCACTAATTGCTTGGTCTAAATTATACAAATTATATCTGTTTCATTTAGATAGTTTCTGTACAAAAAGTGATAATACCCCCAACCATTAAATCTATCAAATTCACTAGTTAATTAGTTACTGTCTTAGTCTATCTATCTATCTAGCTAAATTCACATGCTCAGACAAAACGTCGTCTAAATTAGTGAGCTATTTTCCATTTTGAAGATTTTGAGATTTTTGTATCGTTGGATTCGTCTCAGAGAGGCCTCATGTCCTTGTTTTAGCAATTTGGAGCCCCCGTTAAAAAGTTTTTTCAATCACATTTTGTGATATCTCTATGTCTTTCATTTGACTTTGAATGTTTGTCTCAAAATGATAAAAATGGAGTTATTATAGCTCATTTTTATTCTCAGGTGACGAAAATTACAATTCAGTGTATTGTATATATATTTATACAGTCAAATTAGAATGTAATCAACTGTTTCATTTTCTTGTCAAATAGGTGAGCGACCATTTGCATGTGATTTCATTGGCTGTGATAAAAGATTTGTTGAAATGTCTAGCCTCAAGAAACATAAAGTCACTCATACAGGTAAGTTTATACTTAATAAATAATAAATGTGTGCCTTGGTATGTATTATATTCTTCTATAAACCAAGGACCACATTTATTATATGAAGATTGAGGGGTATAATGGAGTCACTCTTTCGGTTGGTCATTGGTCAGGCGGTTGGTCATTCCATCTGCATACTACTGAGGTTTCATTTATTAGTCCCCTGCCGTACTGGAGGGGACTATATAGTGTTTGTCGATGTCCGTCCATCTGTCTATCCAAAGTGGTTTCCAGATGATAACTTTAGTTAGGGTTGACAGATGACAATGAAAGTTGGTATATGGATAGCTTAGGGGATAACCTAGAGTGGGATTGTATTTCAGGTCAATAGGGTCAAATATCCAGGTCACTGTTACTAAAAATAGAAATTTCAGGGGTTGTAATATTTCGGAATATAAAATCTTGTAAAAACTCTAAATGTCATGGTTTTGATTGGATCTTAGCCAAACCCTGTCAGATTGTTTGTCTTAATGATATTAAGGACAAGTTCAAATATGGGTCATCTGCGGTCAAAAACTAGGTGACTAGGGCAAAATTGCTGGAAAACCTTGTGAACACTCTAGAAGTCACTGTTTTGATTGGATGATCACGAAACCTTGTCAGAATGTTTGTCTTCATAATATCTTGGATGAGTTCGAAGTTCGAACATGGGTCATCTTGGGTCAAAAACTAGGTTGCTAGGTAAAATCTTATGAAAAACCATGTTAACACTGTAGATTTCACAGTAATAATTGGATCTTCACCAACCTTTCTCAAATTGTATGTTTTAATGATATAACGGTCAAGTTCAAATATGATCAATCTGGGGTCAATAACTAGGTCACTAGGTCAAATCTTAGGAAAACTGTTAATGCTGTAGATGTCACAGTTTTGATTGGATCTTCACCAAACCTTGTCAGAATGTTTGCCCTGATGATATGTGGGTCGAGATAGAACTTTAGTCACCTAGAGTCAAAAACCAGGTCACAAGGTCAAATCTTAGGAAAACCTTATTAACACTGTAGATGTCAAATTTTGATCGTATCTTCACCAAACCTAGTCAGACTGTTTATCCTAATGATATGTAAGACAAATTCGAACATAGGTCGTCTGGGGTCAAAAACAAGGTCACCGGTTCAAAACAATGTTTTAATGAGTGAACAGTGATTGTCATGTGAGCGATATAGGGCCATCTTGGCCCTCTTGTTAATTGGGAACATGACCCATTATCGGCCAAAATAGCCCAAAAAATCCCTGTGTACTATTATCATCTTTTTTAGTAATATTGAGAGAAAAGCAGTGAGTTTTTAGCTCACATGTCACAAAGTGACAAAGTGAGCTATTAGGATCACTCTCCGTCCGGGGTCCGGCGTCGTGTGTTGTGCGTCGTGCGTCGTCAAACTTTTTGTTGTGACCACACTAGGGGCCACATTTTTGGCTCAATTTTAGCAAAACTGGGTCAAAACGTTAATATCAACAAAATCTCGGACGAGTTCGATATTGGGCCATTTGGGGTCAAAAACTAGGTCACCAGGGCCAAATAAGGGAAAACCTTGTGAACACTTTAGAAATCACTGTTTTGCATTTATCTTCATGAAACTTTGTCAGAATGTTTATTTTAATAATATGTAGGTCAAGTTTGATAATGGGTAATTTCTGTAGTAAAATAAGGTCACTAGGGCAAATTGCTGGAAAACCTTGTGAACACTCTAGAAGTCACTGTTTTGATTGGATGATCATGAAACCTTGTCAGAATGTTTGTCTTCATAATATCTTGGACGAGTTCGAACATGGGTCATCTTGGGTCAAAAAATAGGTCGCTAGGTCAAATCTTATGAAAAACCATGTTAACACTGTAGATTTCACAGTTATTATTGGATCTTCACCAAACTTTGTCAAATCGTTTGTTTTAATGATATAACGGTCAAGTATAAATATGGGTCATCTGGGGTCAATAACTAGGTCACCAGGTCAAATCTTAGGAAAACTTTGTTAACACTGTAGATGTCACAGTTTTAATTGGATCTTCACCAAACCTTGTCAAAATGTTTGCCTCAATGATATGTTGGTCAAGGATGAACATGGGTCAGCCGGGTTCAAAAACTGGGTCACAAGGTCAAATCTTAGGTAAAAATCTTGTAAAAGCTCTAAATGTCATGGTTTTGATTGGATCTTGGCCAAACTTGTCAGATTGTTTGTCTTAATGATATTAAGGACAAGTTCAAATATGGGTCACCTAGGGTCAAAAACCAGGTCACAAGGTCAAATCTTAGGAAAACCTTATTAACACTGTAAATGTCAAATTTTGATTGTATCTTCACCAAACCTAGTCAGGCTGTTTGTCTTAATGATATGTAAGACAAATTCGAACATAGGTCGTCTGGGGTCAAAAACAAGGTCACTGGTTCAAAACAATGTTTTAATGAGTGAACAGTGATTGTCATGTGAGCGATATAGGGCCATCTTGGCCCTCTTGTTTTAGCTCACCAGAGCACGAATGTGCTCAAGGTGAGCTTTTGTGATCGCCCTGCGTCCATCGTGCGTCGTTCGCCGTGAAGTGGCGTCAATGTTTACTTAAAACAACATCTCCTCCTACACCGATATGCCGATTGCAACCAAACTTTGCTGGAATGATCCTTGGGTGGTCCCCTTTCAAAGTTGTTCAAAAAATTAAATTTCATTAAAAACTCTGGTTGCTATGGCAACAAATAGAAAAAACTTTAAAAATCTTCTTGTCCAAAACCACAGGGCCTAGAGCTGAGATATTTGTTATGTAGCATTGTCTAATGGAACTCTTCAAAGTTTGTTCAAATTATTCCCCTGGGGTAAAAATTGGCTCCGCCCCGGGGGTAACTTGATTTTACATAGACTTATATAGGAAAATTTAAAAAATCTTCTTGTCAAAAACTACAATGCCTAGAGCTTATATATTTTGTATATGGCATTGTCTAGTCGACCTCTACCAAGTTTGTTCAAATTATGGCCCCTGGGTCAAAATTGGCCCTGCCCTGAGGTTTATTCTATTTTATATAGGAAAATTTGAAAAATCTTCTTCTCCGAAACCACAAGGCCTAGAGCTAAGATATTTGGTATGTAGCATTGTCTAGTGGACCTCTTTTAAATCTGTTCATATAATGGCCATGGGATAAAAAATGGCCAAGATGGGTCACTTGATCTTACTTGGACTCGAATAGAAAACTTCAACAATGTTCATCTCCAAATGACCTTTTTCTCCTGGTGGGCATTTATAGGGCCATCATGGCCCTCTTGTTTTAATCATGAATTTGTATTGCTGAAATGCATTACAGAAGAACCCGAAAAAGCTCAAAACCCCACACATGGGCTCTGCCCTCGACCCTGCGCTCCCCAGACCCCCGGCTAATTTTCAGGATTGAGATTCTTGTCCTGTTACAACCCCTGAAATTTAGTTTCCGGATGATAACTTCAGTTAGGGTTGATGGATTTCAATGAGAGTTGGTATTTAGATAGCCTAGGGGATTACCTATAGTGGGATTGAATTTGGGGTCAATAAGTCAAATATCTAGGTCACTGTTACTAAAAATAGAAATTTGGTTTCCGGATGATAACTTAAGCTGACTCGCTCATGTAGACAAAATTATCATCATTATAAAATCTAGACAGATGCTGCTGTATAAACACCAGCTAACATTCCAATGGTATGTGCTGGCAGGGGATATGTATTGCATGCAATACTGACTGTAAGCTCAAAGTGCTCATGGTGAGCTATTGTGATCGCATGATGTCCGTGTGTGCGTGCGTGCGTGTGTGTGTGCGTCAACAATTGCTTTAAACAACATCTCCTTCTTAACCAGTTGGCCAATTTCTACGAAACTTTACATGGATGTTCCTTGCATAAAGCTCTTCCAAAAATTTAATTACATTAAAAAATAGGAAAAACTTCAAAAATCTTCTTGTCCAAAACCACAGGGCCTAGAGCTTAGATATTTGGTGTGTAGCATTGTCTAGTGGACCTCTACCAAGTTTGTTCAAATTATTGCCCTAGGGTCAAAATTGGCCCTGCCCTGTGGTTTACTCTAATCTATTTAGGAAAATTGAAAAAATCTTCTTGTCCAAAATCACAAGAGCTAAGATATTCGGTATGTAGCATTGTCTAGTGGACCTCTACCAAGTCTGTTAAAAGTATGGCCCCAGGGTGAAAATTAGCCCTGCCCCGGGGTTCACATGATTTATACAGGCTTATATAGGAAAACAAGAAAATCTTCTTGTCCTAAACCTCGAGGCCTAGAGCTTACATATTTTGTATGTCGCATTGTCTGGTGGACCAAGTTTGTTTAAATTATTGCTGTAGGGGCAAAATTGGCCCCGTCCCAGGGTCACTTAATTTTACAAAGGCTCATGATTATTTTCTCTAAGAGTCTTTTTATCTGGTGAGCGATATAGGGCCATGATGGCCCTCTTGTTTACTAAAATGGATATTTTTGTTGAGACATAAATTTTTGGATTTTGATCTTTGAAAAAAAATGCCTTATCATATTCTGTCATTTTAAGCTCACCAGAGCATGAAGTGCTCAAGGTAAGCTATTGTGTTTGCATGTTGTCCATTGTCCATCAGTCCGTCTGTCAACAACTTGAGTTTACATAGGAAAATTAAAAAAATCTTCTTGTCAGAAACTACTATGCATAGAGTTTAGATATTTTGTGTGTAGCATCATCTAGTAGACTTCTACCAAGTTTGTTTAAATTATTGACCTGGGAACAAAATTGGCCCCGCCCTTGGTTTACTCTATTTTACATAGGCTTATATGGGAAAATTGAAGAAATCTTCTTGTCTGAAAGCGCAAGGCCTAGAGCTTAGATATTTTGTATGCAACACTGTCTTTGCATGGGCTTATATAGGAAAATTTTCAAAAAATCTTGTTGTCAGAAACCTATGTTCCTAGTGCTTAGATAATTGTCTAGTGGACCTCTACCAAGTAAGTCGAATTATAGCCCTGGTGTTAAAATTGCTGCCCCCCTCCCCCCCACAGGAGGCCAGTTGGCCTTCTTGTTTCTCCATAAAATAACCTTATTAAAAAAAATACAGGCAGTTTACTGTCACATGTCAAAAGTGATACAATATGTGACATATGACACACTTGAATATATGGGTCTATTTTGACACAATCATGGCATTTGCAAATGATCGGATGTGAAAACTTTTTAAGGGGCCTTTCGTGTTCACACCTTTTTAGCTCACCTGATTCATCAGGTGAGCTTTAAGGATCGTTGAATGTCCGGCATCTGTCGTCCGTCCACAATTAGTTTGTTTACACTCTAGCATCTGCAGCTCTTAACGAATCGTGATTAAACTTGCTCACAATGTATATGGCCACAATGTCTCACCTAAGTTCGATTATGGGCAAAATCGGACAATAACTTCTAGAGTTATGGGCCCTTGAATTACAAAATTTGCTATATTTAGCTTGTTTACACTCTAGCGCCTTCATTTATTCACCAATCCTTATCATATTTTCAGTAAATGTGTATAACCAAAATATCTTGGACAAGTTCGATTATGGGCGGAATCAGACCAAAACTTCAAGAGTTACGGGCCCTTGACTTACAAAATTTGCTATATTTAGCTTGTTTACACTCTAGCGCCTTCATGTATTCACCGATCCTAATAATATTTTCATTAAATGAGTATAACCAAAAGATATTGGACAAGTTCGATTATGGGCGGAATCGGACTAGAACTTCAAGAGTTATGGGCCATTGACTTTGAAAATTTGCTATATTTTAACTTGTTTACACTCTAGCGTCTTCATTTATTCACCGATCCTAATAATATTTTCAGTTAATGAGTATAACCAAAAGATCTTGGACAAGTTGGGTGGAATCAGACCACATTTTCAAGAGTTATTGGCCCTTGACTTAGAAAATTTGCTATATTTTAGCTTGTTTACGCTCTAGCGCCATCATTTATTCTCCGATCCTAATCATATTTACAATGAATATGTATGACCTGATGGTTTTGGACAAGTTCAGTTACGGGTGGAATCGGACCACAACTTCAAGAGTTATGGGCCCTTGGATTAGAAAATTTGCTACGTTTTAGCTTACAAGTTTAACAGTATTATACCTTCATTGTTGGTTTTGATCTCAAAATCTACGTAATAATGAGTTTTACGAGATGGAAACTATATTACCTGGTCACTAATTATTGGCCTTTGTTCTCAGGTGAGCGATAAAGAGCCAATGTGGCCCTCTTGTTAAGTATTAATTATCATTAAACATTAATTGAGACCTGATTCTTGTTTTGTTATCGCCTTGCATGTGTCAGGGCTAAGTTTGATTATGGGCAAAATCGGACAATAACTTCTAGAGTTATGGGCCCTTGAATAATAATATTTTCAGTAAATGTGTATAACTAAAAGATCTTGGACAAGAAGTTTGATTATGTGCGGAATTGGACCACATCTTCAAGAGTTATGGGCCCTTGACTTAGGCAATTTGCTATATTTTAGCTTGTTTACACTCTAGCGCCTTCATTTATTCACCAATCCTAATCATATTTACAATGAATGTGTTTGACCTTATGGTTTTGGACAAGTTCAGTTATGGGTGGAATCGGACCACAACTTCAAGAGTTATGGGCCCTTGGATTAGAAAATTTGCTACGTTTTAGCTTGTTTAACAATATTATACCTTCATTGTTGGTTTTGATCACAAAATCTATGTAAAAATGAGTTTTACGAGATGGAACCTATATTACCTGGTCAATAATTATTGGCCTTTGTTCTCAGGTAAACGATAAAGGGCCATCGTGGCCCTCTTGTTTAAAATTATGGCCCTGGGTTCAAAATTGGCCCTGCCCTGGGGGTCACTTGATTTATAGAGTCTTATATAGGAAATTTTAAGAATCTTTTTGTCCAAAACCACAAGGCTTAGAGCTTAGATATTTTGTATGTACAGTAAAGTTCCACCTAACGACTGGTCTGATAATACGACCGTTCCGCTGATATGACCACTTCTACAGAACCAAAAATTTCCCTTCTCATTTCAATGATTAAAAGGTCCAAAAAATACGACTGGTCCGCTATTCTGTTTTACGACCACTTTATTGGACCCAATATGTTAATTACCGCAGTTTTAAGTCCCACTAAAGCGACCATGAACAAGTCGATAATTGTCTGGCTGTATACATTTTACACCTAGCCGAAGGGGTTTGGTTGTTTATTGTTAACGACATACACTGATAGACTAATTTACGGTATTTACGACATGTGACTACTTTATGATACGCTGCTATTGTTTGTTGTGGAGAAGGGACTAAAATGTGTAATTGTTAGCACTTAATTGGTATTATAGGGGATTATCAGGCTGATCATATAGACATTAAATCGAGAGGTGTTAACAAACATGTGGTCCCTGATTTAGTATATATTAGTGTTCATCCTAACTTTTCTATGGAAATTAGAAATGTCGACGGGAGCAAATATCGATTACCCCTTTGCCGTTCATTTAGTCGGCAAGTATCGCAATGTACTGTTTAGTCTGTTTATCGTGCCGAGTTTAAAAAAATGTCTGAAACTACAATAAGAAGTCACTGTTTTGATTGGATCATCATGAAACCTTGTCAGAATGTTTATCTTTATAAAATCTTGGACGAGTTCAAACATGGGTGATCAAAAACTAGGTCGCTAGGTCAAATCTTACGAAAAACCATGTTAACACTGTAGATTTCACAGTTATAATTGGATCTTCACCAAGCTTTGTTAAATTTTTTGTTTTAATTGTATAACGGTCAAGTACAAATATGGGTCATCTGAGGTCAATAACTAAGGTCCCCAGGTCAAATCTTAGGAAAACTTTGTTAACACTGTAGATGTCACAGTTTTGATTGGATCTTTGGACCAAACCTTGTCAGAATGTTTGCCTCAATGATATGTGGGTCAAGGTCGAACATGGGTCAGCCGGGATTAAAAACTAGGTCACCATGCCAAATCTTTGGTAAAAATCTTGATAACCTGTAGATGTCATGGTTTTAATTGGATCTTCGCCAAACCTTGTCAGATTGTTCGTCTTAATGATATTAAGGACAACTTTAAATATGGGTCACCTAGGGTAAAAAACTAGGTCACGAGGTCAAATCATAAGAAAACCTTGTCTATGCTGTAGTTGTCATGGTTTTGATCGGATCTTCACCAAACCTTGTCAGAATGTTTGCCTCAATGATGTGTGGGCCAAGGTTAAATATGGGTCAGCTGGGGTCAAAAACTGGGTCACCAGGTCAAATTTTAGGTAAAATCTAGTAAAAGCTCTGAATTGCATGGTTTTAATTGGATCTTGGCCAAACCCTGTCTGATTGTTCGTCTCAATAATATTAAGGATAAGTTCAAATATGGGTCATCTAGGGTCAAGAACTAGGTCACGAGGTCAAATCTAAGGAAAACCTTATTAATACTGTAGATGTCAAATTTTGATTGTATCTTCACCGAACCTTCTCAGAATGTTTGTCTTAATGATATGTAAGAAAAATTCAAACATAGGTCATCTGGGGTCAAAAACTAGGTCACAAGGTCAAATCTTAGGAAAACCTTGTGTATGCTGTAGTTTTCATGGTTTTGATTGGATCTTCACCAAATATTGTCAGAATGTTGGTCTTATTTACATGTAGGACAAGTTCTAACATGGGTCATCTGGGGTCAAAAACTAGGTCACCGGTTCAAACCAAAGTTTTAATGAGTGAACAGTGATTGTCATGTGAGCGATATAGGGCCATCTTGGCCCTCTTGTATTAGCTCACCATAGCCTGAAGTGCTCAAGGTGAGCTATTGTGATCATGTGTTGTCCGTCGTCCGTGCGTCCATCAGTATGTCTGTCAGTGCGTCAACAATTGCTTTAAACAACATCTCCTACTTAAGCGGTTGGTTAATTTCAATGAAACTTAACATGGACGTTCCTTGCATGAAGCTCTACCAAAGTTGTTAGAAAAATAAATTTCATTAAAAACTCTGGTTGCCATGGCAACCAATAGAAAAACTTTAAAAAATCTTCTTATCCAAAACCACAAAGCCTAGAGCTTAGATATTTGGTGTGTTGCATTGTCTAGTGGACCTCTACTAAGTTTGTTCAAATCATGGCCCTGGGGTCAAAATTAGCTCTGCCCCGGGGTACTTGATTTTACATAGACTTATATAGGGAAATTTTAAAAAATCTTCTTGTCAGAAACTACACTGTTTAGAGCTTAGATATTTGGTGTGTTGCATTGTCTAGTGGACCTCTACCAAGTTTGTTCAAATCATTGGCCTGGGGTCAAAATTAGATCCGCCCCGGGGGTACTTGATTACATAGACTTACATAGGGAAATTTTAAAAATCTTCTTGTCCGAAACTACAATACCTAGAGCTTAGATATTTGGTGTGTAGCATTGTCTAGTGGACCTCTACAGAGTTTCTTCAAATTATTGCCCTAGGGTAAAATTTGGCCCTTCCCAGGGGGTCACTCGATTTATATTGACTTATATAGGAAAAATTTTAAACTCCTCTTGGCCTAAACCACAATGCCTAAAGACTAGGTATTTTCTATGTAGCATTATCTGGTGGACTCCTAACAAGTTTGTTCAAATAATGCCCTGGGGTCAAAATTAGCCCTGCCCTGGGGTTTATTCAAATCTATTTTAAATCTTCTTGTCCGAAACTACAAGACCTAGAGCTAAGATATTTGGTATGTAGCATTGTTTAGCATACCTCTACCAATTCTGTTAAAATTATGGCCCCAGGGTGAAAATAAGTTAGCCCTGCCCCTAGGTTCACATGATTTATATAGGCTTATATAGGGGAAGAAATCTTCTTGTCCAAAACCTCAAGGCCTAGAGCTTACGTATTTTGTATATAGCATTGTCTGGTGGACATCTACCAAGTTTGTTTAAATTATTGCCCTAGGGGCAAAATTGGCCCCGCCCCTGGGTCACTTTATTTTACATAGGCTCATGATAATTTTCTCTAAGAGTCTTTTTATCTGGTGAGCGATATAGGGCCATCATTAAGTTTGTGTCTTGTATCAGCGTCACCAAATTTGCCATTTCTTGCTCAAAAAGAAAGTGTTGCCGTTGTTTTTAGCTCACA
The DNA here is from genome assembly GCA_964023205.1 of Lutraria lutraria. NCBI lineage: Eukaryota > Metazoa > Mollusca > Bivalvia > Venerida > Mactridae > Lutraria > Lutraria lutraria. Next base: position 42,617,800 of record OZ026834.1, on the reverse strand, counting down.
TGAGCACTTGTGCTCAGCGTGAGCTTTTGTGATCAGTCTTCGTCCGGCTTTGTGCGTTGTCAAACTTTTACGTTGTGAACACACTAGTGGCCACATTTTTAGCTCAATTTTTGTAAAACTGGGTTAGAATGTTTATATCCACAAAATCTCGGACGAGTTCGATATTTTGGGCCATTTGGGGTCAAAAACTAGGTCGAAGATTGAAAACAATGTTTTAATGAGATAATGATTATTATGTCAGCAATATAGGGCCATCTTGAAATGACTTCATGACATCGGGTTTTGGGTGCAATTCACCTTCTTTAGCTCACATGTCACAAAGTGACAGGGGTGAGCTTTTGTGATCAGTCTTCGTCCGGCGTCTGTGCATCATGCGTCGTTAAACTTTACCTTGTGAACACACTAGGGGGCCACATTTTTAGCTCAATTTTCGCAAAACTGGGTCACAATGTTAATATCGACAAAATCTCGGACGAGTTTGGGGTCAAAAACTAGGTCACCAGGGCCAAATAAGGGAAAACCTTGTGAACACTTTAGAAATCACTGTTTTTATTGGATCTTCATGAAACTTTGTCAGAATGTTTATTTCAGTGATATTTAGGTCAAGTCTGATAAAAGGTCATTTCCGGTCAAAAACTATGTCACTAGGGCAAATTGCTGGAAAACCTTGTGAACACTCTAGAAGTCACTGTTTTGATTGGATCATCATGAAACCTTGTCAGAATATTTGTCTTTATAATATCTTGGATGAACATGGGTGATATAGGGTTATAAACTAGGTCAAATCTTATGAAAAACCATGTTAACACACTGTAGATTTCACAGTTATAATTGGATCTTCACCAAACTTGGTCAAATTGTTTGTTTGAATGATATAACAGTCAAGTACAAGTATGGGTCATCTGGGGTCAATAACTAGCTCACCGGGTCAAATCTTAGGAAAACTTTGTAAAAGCTTTAATGTCATGGTTTTAATTGGATCTTGGCCAAACCTTGTTAGATTGTTTATCTTAATGATATTAATGAAAAGTTCAAAAACTAGGTCATGAGGTCAAATCTTAGGAAAACCTTACTAACACTGTAGATGTCAAATTTTGATTGCATCTTCACCAAACCTTGTCAGAATGTTTGTCTTAATGATATGTAAGACAAATTAAAACATGGGTCATCTGGGGTCAAAAACTAGGTCATGAGGTCAAATCTTAGGAAAACCTTGTCTATGCTGTAGTTTTCATGGTTTTGATTGGATCATCACCAAACCTTGTCAGAATGTTTGTCTTATTTATATGTAGGACAAGAACTAATATGGGTCATCTTGGGTCAAAAACTAGGTCACCGGTTCAAAACAATGTTTTAATGAGTGAACAGTGATTGTCATGTGAGCGATATAGGGCTATCTTGGCCCTCTTGTTAACTGTTAAAATGACTCTTGCACCGCATGGCACTACTGGTTGTCATGGAAACATTAATATGTGCACTTCAAACTGAAACATCGTCTAAAATTGAAAAACCACGAAGTAGAATATGAATATTAGTTGGTCTACACAAAGTATCATTCAGATATCATAAAGGACTTCAGAGTTATGAGAAAAGTCTACATACTTAATGGACAACCCGTCATGATTCATGAAGATGCCGTCAATAAACTGGTATCAATGAACTGGACAGCCTCGGAATGGGAAATATCACTGTATTCAAGTACATGTTTAAATCTATTTTCAGGGGAGAAGTCTCACAAGTGTGATATATGTGGCAAAGGTTTTACTCAGGTTAGCAGTAAGAATTATCATATGAAGAAACATAAAGATGTGAAAGGGATGAAAGAAGAAAGTGCTAAAACTGTATGATGTGTTAAAACTTCACAAAATACTTTCTGCAGTGTTAAAATGTGCAATATTGCTCAGTATTTATTGTAATTTTAGGAACAAAGTTCCTATAGCTATACACCGCTTTTTGTAGTTACATAACAGTGACGCCTCTCATAGGCGTTGAAAAATAGTAGTACCACTTGTTGTATAAGTATACATTGCAGACTTTGCAGTTTTGATAAAAGTTGGAGTTATATTGCAGGAGTCTGTTGATTTTGAAAGCATGAGAAACATTTTGGCAATTTAAACTGTAAAACTAACAAGTAATAATTAAGTATTCATCCACACAAAATTTTCATTCATGATCTGTCCAGGTATCAAGATTTACTACATACTGGAAATAGTTTCATTCACAACAGTAGTGCCGCAATACTATGTAGAGAGATTACATAATAACACATGGTCAGAAGTTCAGTATATGGTACAACAGACGGTTAATACAGTTCACTGTATACAAATCAAAGCACTGAAGACACTGAATTTGTTTGGGTTTTCAAAATGTGCAGTAGCTAGTAATTTCTCACTGTATGTCGTGACTTTTAGAACGTAGCTATATTCTTTGATAATTGTTGTTAATTGGCTTAAAGATGTACATTTTGTCAAGTTTATATACTTAACCTTCGAATTCTAGTTCATGATGATAACACCCCTGTTGAGAATTTGTTCATGAACTGATGATGTTCATGAACAGCTCATGAAGTTTAATGAATTGTTAAAGGTTCATCAAAATAATTCATCAATAGTTCATGAACCTAATGAAAAACACATTTCTGATAAAGACTGCCTAAGGTTCCTGAACAAATGTTCATGAACTTCATCGGACAAAGTTCATAAAACAAATGTCCAATTTGTAGGTCATGAATAAATTCACAAGGTAAAATGCCGAAGTTCCTAAATAAATAATTAATTAAATAATTAATTAATTATACCTCAGCCCCTAAGAGCTAAGAGAAGTTAACTGTTCAGAAGCTTAGACTGGAGCCAAATTTCTGCTTATATTAGCATCTTAGCTAGGGTTGTGGCGAGTATCCGAGTACTCGGGTAATCACGAATCAAATTGAAAAATCGAGTATGAATATTCGTCATTGCTAAGATTCGTGGTTCGCGATCTTGTTTTTTTTTAACAAATTAAAAGTGTATTCTTTGTTCTTAAAATTCCCTTTTCTCTGAATGAATATTGTCTCATCATGGACTACTTTGTTTAACAAGATGTCCAATCGGTTCTTTAAATAAAATAAAATGATGCTGGTAAATCAATTAATTGGAAGGGAGTACCAGAGACAAATATACGTCTCTGGGAGTACGCATAAGTTTAAAGTATCTGGCTTGGATGTCAGGTCAAATCAAGTTTCACCAATTTATAGATTTAAAAACTAAACCACAATTATATACTAAAATAAACCCACTGTGTAAAGTGCATTGCAAGTAATTTGAATTAAATATTACATTTGATTGGTCTTCTATAAACCAATATCGCACGTAATTTACAATTTTTTGAACAACGATAACTACTCTGTATGTAGGAATATACTACAATAAATAGCCTTAAAATCACTATAAATATATAATAAAGGAAACCGTGTCTCGGTTTTTGGCTCACCAGAGCACAAAGTGCTCATGGTGAGCTATTGTGATCGCGTGATGTCCGTCGTCCGTGTGTGTGTGCTTGCGTGCGTCAACAATTCCTTTAAACAACTTTTCCTTCTTAACCAGTTGGCCAATTTCAACGAAACTTTACATGGATGTTCCTTGCATGAAGCCCTACCAAAGTTGTTAAAAATTAATTTCATTAAAAACTCTGGTTGCCATGGCAACCAATAGGAATTTTTTTTTAAATCTTCTTATCAGAAACTACAATGCCTAGAGCTTAGATATTTGGTGTGTAGCATTGTCTAGTGGACCTCTACCAAGTTTGTTCAAATTATTGCCCTAGGGTCAAAATTGGCCCCGCCCCGTGGTCACTTGATTTATATAGACTTGTATAGGAAAATTAAAAAAATCTTCTTCTCCGAAACGGCAAGGCCTAGAGTTAAGATATTTTGTATGTAGTATTGTCTAGCAGACCTCTTCCAAATTTGTTCATATTATGGCCCTGGGGTAAAAATTGGCCCTGACCTTAGGGTCACTTGATTTTACTTGGACTCGTGTAGAAATATTTTAACTATGTTCGTCTCCAAATGACCTTTTTTCCTGGTGAGCATTTACAGGGCCATCATGGCCCTCTTGTTGACTAGGTGTCAAGTCTACAGACCGTGACCAGACTGGTTTTATCCAGACTGATTAGGGGCAATAAAACAATTAACAGATTAGACCACATGTGGATTTTGGGGCGGGGTCACTTATATAGTAGCTGTTCAATGTCTTTAACACCAATCAGTGACAGAACTGAATTAGGAGTAAGATTATGATCTATGTTGTATATTGTAAAAATGGTATCAGACGCAATTGGTCAAGGATATATTGACCCCCTTCGGTGATATGATCCATAAAATATTTTCCCCATATATTGGTCCAGGAAGTGAGACGGTCGTGTTACGTAATATTGCATAACAACTACTTAATTGGCGACTTATCTTAATTTTATCAAAGCCTGTTCTGAAATTGAGATTAACACGGAGACTATGATGTACAAATGTACTAGTCAATTGATTATGTATTGTTTGCATTAATTAATTTTAAAACATATAGTCCAGAACCAGGATGAACGTGACTTGTTTTGTTATTAACATCGCAGAATTACATAAATAATAATATAAAATCATGTTAAAAACTCAAAAAGCTGCAATTTTGTTCGGTGATTGATGTTATTATTTAAAAAAAAAAATTTTTTTTAAAGTATACAAATCTACAGTGGTGACCAAAAATTCTCTTACACCAAAGACCTACCGATCGTGATCGAGTACTCGATTTTTTAAAAAAAGACTTAATAAATATTGTTTTGTAAAAAAAGGTCAGTAGTTCATTTCGAAATACATTATGTAGACTGTGTGTATTTAAATGCTACTTTATTAAGTGTTTGAACGATCAAGATCAGAAAATAACTATCCAGTTCCCTGATCTGTATCTATTATATTTAAATTACGCGCGAAATGTGCATCGATAATGCAAAGTCTCGCGAGATCCCCCGGGCAGAATTCTGCCCGGATTCCGATCGAAATTGATCAATCAGCGTCCTGGAAATTTTAAGCCGTACCTGTTGGTTTTGTACACACAAGTCAACGGGAACCAGTTTACACTTACCCTACGATCAACAGTCCTAATCTTAGCCTATAAGTGGCGCTGCAGTCAAAGTTGTTACAGATGATCTGATTGGTCAGAGGAAAAATAGCTAAAGGATGCTGACCAATCAGTGATAAACTAATAAAAGTTACAATGTCATGATATTGCAAAATAATATTTAGTCTGTAAGTCTTAAAATAGAACTTCTATAACTTACATAAGTGGTCACATGACTTAGATAAGTCACATGACTAACTAAAACAAAGTGATGGAAAAATACCATTATCTAGTAGAAAATAAGTGTACATGGCATTCTTAGATAGTTACAGTCAGCATCCCTGTTACAGTAATTGATGAACAAGTCAAATAGTTTTCTGCATTCTGTATTTTTCTGCAGTTTGGATGCTGATCGAATTATTCCGGTGAATGTTTATTAGTCCAGACAGAGAATACGTCTCTGGTCCAAATAATTCAGGTACGTATGTTAGATATACGTACATTACATGAAATAATAATCATTGTACTCTACAGATGAATATCGAAACAATTTAGACTTGACGTTATCCGTCTTCCGAGTTCAAATACATGATCAAAATTATAGTGTCGGAAAAGTTTTACTCTTTGGCTATGTAATCCCCGACAAAAAGACAAAATATAAAAATAATACCAATATATAAGTACGACTTCATGGTAATCTGCCTGTAATGTAACAATTAATGACGATGTTGAGTAATCCGATATGATCTCGTTCAATAACAAAATAAAGTTTAATAAACATTGTGTGTCTGTCGTATAATACATTCTCGTATACTAGAAGTATGAAAGAACCAAAGAAATACTGTTCAATGCACATGCATGTATGAGACTAATACCTATTACCAAGGTATTTACAGTCATCTGTGGGTCACATAATTATGATGATCATGTAAATGAATCCATGAATTATTTATATGTCTGCTAATCCTTCCGTACTTGAGGCAGAATTTTAGACTCGGTCTGATACATGCGCAGTATTGTCGTTTTGATGGAAGGTCATGAGCACTGACCAATCCGCTTAAAATTTCGTTTTCCTTTAACACGCACTATTCCTTTCGAAATTAAAGAAATTGTCACTGAAACATAGAAAATTAAGATTTTAAATAATTCTAAATACTAGCAGACGTTTGCAGTAAGCAACTCTGCTTACACATCGACAGCAATAATGAGACTACATTTGTATATATAACCGTCATGTTGCACCGGTACAGAATTAGTTCACGTTATGAGGTCACTATTTGTATTTCATCAAACCCGTTGACTTAAAATCAATATTTGCGTTAATGCGTTTTGTTTTCTTCAGACATGAATAAAGGGATCTAATACATAAATTATCATCATGAATATAAATGTTACCTTATTGATAAAATCCCTGTTTCTACTGTTCGGACAATGTTCGGTGTTCGGACAATGTTCGGACAAAGATGGAAGTCTGGTTCTGGACACATTTTCACCATATATATATTATAGAGTAAAGGTATAGAACTCCTGTGCTCAGAAATCACACCGGTCATGTTCATCAAGGTCCTGTTGTAACAATTCTGAACCAATTCTTAAAAGCCTGGTCTTATTCGACGCAGAAATTATTTCTCTTTTACCACCATCCCCTCTTATAAATTGCTCTGAACTGGCGCAACAAGCCCTTCAACCTACAAAAAGTACTACTCGCTATCGATGTGACTTAAGTTTGTTTTCATTAGCTACAGAGTAAATTTCTTCATTCCTTCGTGATTTCATACCCACTCCGGTGTAAATCGAAAAAAAATCAAATTTGTTATCACTCACCGCCGACGAATCATTCAATTGATGGATACCTAAGGCATACCTAAGGTGGTTAAAGAGAAATTATTTCTGCTTTTAGGATCGTTGAATGTCCGTCGTCCGTCCACAATTAGTTTGTTTACACTCTAGCAACCGCAGCTCTTAACGAATCATGATTAAACTTGCTCACAGTGTATATGGCCACAACGTCTCGGCTAAGGTCGATTATGGGCTAAATCGGACAAGGACTTCAAGAGTTATGTGCCCTTGACTTAGAAAATTTGTTATATTTAGCTTGTTTACCCTCTAGCGCCTTCATTTATTCACCAATCCTAATACTATTTTAGGTAAATGTGTATGACCTAAAGATCTTGAACAAGTTCGATTATGGGCGAAATCGTACTAGTACTTCAAGAGTTAAGCGCTTTTTGCTTAGACAATTAGCTTTATTTCAGCTTGTTTAAACAGTCTAGTGCCTTCAATCCTTCACCAATCCTAAACATATTTACACTGAATGTGTATATCCTAAAGGTCTTTGATGAGTTTGATTATGGGTGGAATTTAACTTGTACTTGTAGAGTTATAGCTCCTTCATTTCTTCAATAATCATAATTGTATTTACACAGAATGTACATTGACCTGCATCCGGTATTCATGAAAATTAGAGTTGGTTTTGATCAAAATCTATGTAAAATTTTTACTTGTTATACCAGATGAAAACTATATTACTTGGTCTTTAATTATAGTGTCTTTGTTCTCAGGTGAGCGATCTTGGGCCATCTTGGCCCTCTTTGTTTCTTATTCGTACGTGTAGTGAATGTATTATCAAGTAGCATCATGAGTACATCGGCTAGTTTACTTTTGGATCATGATTTTCTAGCAATTAAATTTCCATCTGTCAGATTCTCTACTAAATCTCTACAAGCGAGTAACTCCTTTTTGTCATCTATTTGCATACGTTTTCAGATGTTTCAAGAATGTCTTGAAAACATTCAAACGATTTGTCTTTCCATTTGTTGTCGTCACGGTTAGTTGAACTACTTGCATGGTCTTGTTCTTGTGCTGCAACACTGAGCTTCAGAAAATATATAATTGTCTTTATAATAGTCCGTATATACAAGTAACACATTGTAAGCGTCTTCGATTCCCCAGTCTTCATCTATTTGGTTAGTTTTAACATCAGTCTTAAGTAAACTTGCAATAAACGATGGTTCCAAAATAGTATCATTAACGTAATTTTCGACGTCTAAAGAACTTCAGTCCGATGAAATATATTCGTGTTGTTTTGTAGACACTGAACTATGTAAATACATCAGAAAATATTTGGTCTTCTCTAACAATTTCTTGATTAAGTTGTGCGTCATTATTCTCAATATTCATAGTAGTACAATATTCTGAAGTTGTACAATTTGTAACGTTTTCCTCTGGTTCTTTTTCTTCCATATGGCAACCTTTGATTTACACAGTAACTTTCAGCTAGGTGTATGAACACTCATAAATGCATCTCCACGATGACCAATGACAAGTAACACTAACGGTGTTTTCTCAATTATCACATAATCCGATTTGATTACGATAACCTTTGATTATATTTGTCAGAATTTCGTGTTTTTTTTTCCTAGACCTCTGTTCGGCCCACACGTCTTTTTGTAGTTGGTATACGAGTATATATCATGAGAAAGTTTAAATCGCGGACTCCAAATCTGTGCCATTGACCATCACTTGCAGTAGCCAAAACGTTCAATCCATTCTCTTCACAACATAAATTTATAGTATACATTATCATGGTAGTGAAACACTCGTTGTTTAGGATTGAGCCTCTTTCATTGCACACGCCAATGAATGTGCATTTAAAATATCGTGATGGTCTGTCAAGGTCGTTCACCATAACTACCAGAATTTCACTCGCTATTGTCCGACACAAGTTAAATGTATTTTCTAGCCACTATTTTGCATTGTGTAAACATGATAGAATGCTTTCCTTCAATTGCGTTTGATTGAGGTCAGTTGTTGGCTTCACGTATACTAAATCATTTGAGATACACATGTTATTCTAATAAGATATTCCGGTATCTTATGGCGTACTAACAGCCCTGCAAGATGGAATTTCCGTTAAAAATTGAACTTTTTTAGTTTTAAACTCGCGGATTTTATCTCGCAAATCGTTTGTTTGGAATTTTGAAGATCTTCTCACCGTCTTACTGCCACAGATGTGTTGTACTAAGGATACACCATAACTCTTCCCATAAGGTATTGTTAAATTTTACATTAAACATTGTCGTCGACTACCGTGACAACCAGGTAAATAACAGTTCCCTACTTGAATATGATTTTATTTCACAAAGAACCTGTGGAAAATAATAAATAGGTATTTTGTAATAAACTTCTGTTGTGTATTTGTTATGACACTAGCATTTAGTTTCGTACATTAGAACTGGCTCTGTGCAAACTTCTATCCGGGCCTACGACCATAAATGGCTGGTTTTCTTCAAACGGAACTGAATGATAACTTTGACAGATCTACTGTTCCGTTGTCAGAAAAAAAAATTTGTTTACCGTTTTATACAGACTATGAAATATAGGAATGAATCGGACCAGAACTTTAAGAGTTATGGGCCCTTGACTTTGAAAATTTGCTATACATGTATTTGAGTTTGTTTACACTCTAGCGCCTTCATTTATTCACCGATCCTACTCATATTTTCAGTAAATGTGTATAACCAAAAGATCTTGGACAAGTTCATACCTAAGGCATACATACCTAAGGTGGTTAAAAGAGAAATTATTTCTGCTTTTAGGATCGTTGAATGTCCGTCGTACGTCCACAATTAGTTTGTTTACACTCTAGCAACCGCAGCTCTTAACGAATCATGATTAAACTTGCTCACAATGTATATGGCCACAACGTCTCGGCTAAGGTCGATTATGGGCGGAATTGGACCAAAACTTCAAGAGTTACGGGCCCTTGACTAAGAAAAGTTGCCATATTTAAGCTTGTTTACACTCTAGTGCCTTCATTTATTCACCGATATATTTACATATTTACAATGAATGTGTATGACCTTAGGGTCTTGGACAAGTTAAGTTATGGGTGGAATCGGACCACAACCTCAAGAGTTATGGGCCCTTGGATTAGAAAATTTGCTACGTTTTAGCTTGTTTAACAGTATTATACCTTCATTGTTGGTTTTGATATCAAAATCTACGTAAAAATGGGTTATACGAGATGGAAACTATATTACCTGGTCATTAATTATAGTGCCTTCGTTCTCAGGTGAGCGATCAAGGGTCATCTTGGCCCTCTTGTTATTCTAAATATCATGACGATTGCATGGGATTATTTTACTGTCGCGTCATGAGGCACTACTTGTGTTTTAATCCAAATACATGGAGTTTTGGGACTTATTTTGTTGTACAAACAGGATAAATCAAATAGAAAAATATGGTTGGTGCCGAGATGTAGAAAGTTTTCCCGGAGGCTTGCCCATTTTTAGCTAGCTTTCTAAGCCTCACCGGATAAACACTCTCAATCTCGGCAACAATTATGAATTCTCTATATGTTTCAGCTTTGGATGATGTTTTTACAATGCTTATGCAATTTGTAAGCATTTCAGTGTCAGGCCCAGTCAATACACAACGATAAAAACCTCTTTTAGATAAAAATCATGCAAATATAAAATACAAATTACCTGTAAAGTTGTACATGTATAAATAGAAATCGTGAGAATGACTTACTTTACATAATTATTTACTGTAGCGGGTAGTTTTCAACAATGAAAATAACTCTACAAAGGCTGATCATTTTTAATGAGGGTCAAATCTTCACGTGTAATTGGGTCATTATTTAACGGTATGGGTCAATTTTTTCCACGAGGTCAAAATTTTATGCTACACCGGTATACCCGCTGCTGTGCACCATCTAAACGTGAACAAAAAGCCGCCATCTTGGATGAAAAAGGTAATTATTTTTGCTTATTTCTTCGATTTCGCTTTTCTTTCAAATTTCTGCTATAGCAAAGAACATGCTGTCACACTGATACACATAGTATTTACTAGGTACCTCTGGTATAAAAGTTACCTTGGACAAGAAATTTGAATCGAGAGAAAAATTCCGTGGTGCACAGCAGCTCATTTAGTATTTTTCGATCTTTTTGTCCGGAAAAATTGACTTGTTCGCATATCGACGCACATTTTTAGCTCACCAGAGCACGAATGTGCTTAGGTTGAGCTTTTGTGATCGCCCTGCGTCCATCGTTCGTCGTGAAGTGGCGTCCATATAGACTAATATTTACTTAAAACAACATCTCCTCCTACACCGCTATACCGATTGCAACCAAACTTTGCTGAAATGATCCTTGGGTGGTCCCCTTTCAAAGTTGTTCAAAAAATTAATTTTCATTAAAAACTCTGGTTGCTATGGCAACAAATAGAAAAAAACTTTAAAAATCTTGTCCGAAACCACAGGGCCTAGAGCTGAGATATTTGGTATGTAGCATTGTCTAATGGAACTCTACAAAGTTTGTTCAAATTATTCCCCTGGGGTCAAAATTGGCCCCGCCCCGGGGGTCACTTGATTTATATAGGCTTATATAGGAAAATTTAAAAAATCTCCGAAACCACAAGGCCTAGAGTTAAGATATTTTGTATGTAGTATTGTCTAGCAGACCTCTTCCAAATTTGTTCATATTATGGCCCTGGGGTAAAAATTGGCCCTGACCTTAGGGTCACTTAATTTTATTTGGACTCGTGTAGAAATATTTTAACAATGTTCGTCTCCAAATGACCTTTTTTCCTGGTGAGCATTTACAGGGCCATCATGGCCCTCTTGTTATCCATAACTTGTAATACAGGTGCTTAAAATTAGACTTTTGGTACATATATACATGTATAGGAACGTATTTTCTATAGTATAACGAATTTCTGAGTTATTTGGTGGACAGCAGCGTGGGAATAAGAAGGTTGGACAGCAGCGAAAACGGGTGCACAGTAGGAGCTTTTTTGCGTACTTGAAAATCATAAATCTGTTTCCCCAAAATCAAGACTGCTGCTGTATAACCCTACATGTATCAATAAACACTAAGTCTAGCATACATATTTGTAATTATAAATATCGGATATGTTTCAATAGCCATATGTTTTTAGCTCACATGTCACAAAGTGACGGGGTGAGTTTTTCTGATCAGTCTTCGTCCGGCGTCGTGCGGTGTGCGTCGTCAAATTTTACCTTGTGAACACAATAGGGGCCACATTTTTCGCTCAAATTTCGCAAAACTGGGCTAGAATGTTAATATTGGGCCATTTGGGGTCAAAAACTAGGTCACAGGGCCAAATAAGGGAAAACTTTGTGAACACTTTAGAAATCACTGTTTTGTTTGGATCTTCATGAAACTTTGTCAGAATGTTTATTTCAATAATATGTAGGTCAAGTTTGATAATGGATCATTTCCGGTCACAAAATAGGTCACTAGGGCAAATTGCTGAAAAACCTTGTGAACACTCTAGAAGTCACTGTTTTGATTGGATCATCATGAAACCTTGTCAGAATGTTTGTCTTTATAATATCTTGGACGAGTTCGAACATGGGTGATCTTGGCTCAAAAACTAGGATGCTAGGTCAAATCTTATGAAAGACCATGTTATAATTAGATAGATTTATTTCGACATAAAATGAACATTTATTTCAGAGGAACCCTTTATTTTCATTGTTAACACTGTAGATTTCACAGTTACAATTGGATCTTCACCAAACTTTGTTAAATTGTTTGTTTTAATGATATTACCGTCAAGTACAAATATGGATCATCTAGGGTCAATAACTAGGTCACCAGGTTACATCTTAGGAAAACTTTGTTAACACTGTACATGTCACAGTTTTGATTGGATTTTCACCAAACCTTGTCAGAATGTTTGCCTCAATGATATGTGGGTCAGTGTTGAACATGGGTCAGCCGGGGTCAAAAACTAGGTCACCAGGTTAAATCTTAGGTAAAACCCTTGTCAGAATGTTTGTATTAAAGATATGTAAGACAAATTCAAACATAGGTCATCTGGGGTCATAAACTAGGTCACGAGGTCAAACCTTAGGAAAACCTTGTCTATGCTGTTGGCCCTCTTGTTTATTCAATCAGGAATCACTAGTTCGACACAAGCTGAAGGAAGCGACTTGCTAGGCGATGGAAATATGACCATGTTTACGTTTTGAGAAGAATGCAGCGCTCAAAGGGTCTTTGGGAGTTTGCGTGGAAAGAGCAAGATGCAACATGTCCAAGATGCTACCTTGCCAACAGATGGGAATATCCGATGATTGTTATGTTTGACAATGTGACATCAATTGGAGAACAGTATCTAGTGTTTAGAATAATGATAAAACATTGTGAAGTACAGTATACGGACTTTATTGCATCAAATTGTCGAATATTATCCATGTAGTTGTTGTATAAAATGCACTTTTGCATATCTTTGTATATTCACTTTATAAGTATTTTAATAAGAAGTACAAAATGTAGTTTACAATACAACGTGATGAGAAATATAGGCACCAAGTCTTTATAGCATATGGCTCTAAGGTTTTTGAAGTAGTTTCAAATGACAATATTTGACCCCTTGGATAGCTGCATATTCCTATTGAAGATAGGTTTGTACAATTATAACATTCATGTATATGTGCATGATTTGGAAGTGTTTTTACTTTATTATGTTCATGTATTTGTTTATAACATCATGTTAACACTCTGCCGATTGGTTCGTGTAGAAAAGGAAAAATAAAATCATATACAAATGTATGTTTATTTGCTTCATGCAATAGAATTTGTAAAAAATATTAGAATGCTGAATCATCAGAAATACAGACAACTTGATCAAATTTCAAAATATCACATTTATATTAAGTATCCTAATAATTACCAACAATCATTATTACAGTTGACCATCATCTTTCAGTAACCATAAAAATCACAGACAATTATCATTGAGCATCACATTTCAACATCTCAGTCAATAATTATTCAGCATAATGTTTTAGATGGAGGTGGCATACGTAGGCAAATTCTCTATCGCAAGTATCACACTTAAATTGTTTTTCCTTGTGCACCATTTTCACATACTGAGCAAGGCCTGTGCTAAACTGGTTGCCGCATACTGAACATGTTTTACGTCACCATGATGGTTACCCCTGTCATAAGATTTGTAGGTTTAAAGTCATGTTTTATTATTGATACAACGTTTGTTTGTTTGTTTGTTTGTTTGTTTGATTGATTGATTGATTTCGGCATAGGAAGCATGGTTTATAACATATAGATAAACATGTAACATATAAATTAACATAACAACAATGTTAAGATAGAAAGGAAGACAAAAATAAGACAAAATTAAACAATAGTAGTAAACGGCGGTACCCTGGGGACCAAATCAACGTAATTGGTCCCCAGAAGTTTTCAAAATTGGGACAAATTGGGACAAATTGGAAATCAATGTTGTACCCCAAAATAGTATGAATTGAATTTTAGGAATGTTCTGGGTACTGTGTGTGTGTGTGTGTGTGTGTATAGACTTAGACAATGAGAGAATTTTCTTTCGAAAAGACATGGTGGCCCTGAAAAGGGCCGTTGGTGGTCCTAAAAAGGACCGTTGGTCGTGGTTTCTTCATAGCTGTTAGTCGGATCTTTATTTCTTTATTTCTTTACCATACTTGCCCCGAGGTTGTTTCTCAAGGTCATGTTTTCGTTTCTTCGTTTCTGTCATCTCCGGTTTCTTTGTGTCATGCTCCGGTTTCTTTTTCTCATGCTCATGTTTTCGTTTCTTTGAATCATACATAAACTGTACAGGTACAATCATTTCTTGTGGCTTAAACCGTACTTCTTGATTCTTCATGAGTCTGACCATCTCTTGCATGACTTGATTCATCTGTACCATTTCTTCCCTGATACCTTGTAGAACAGACAATCCCGTTGTAGGCTTTGCATCACCCGTTGTATTAGACTGTGTTTTCGCCATAGGGGGCTGTGTATTCGTCATAGTGGGTTGTACATCTACCATAGGCTGTGTATTCATCATAGGGGGTTGTACATCTACCATAGGCTGTGTATTCATTATAGGGGGTTGTACATCTACCATGGGTTGTATCGGCTGTACATCTACCATGGGGGGCTGTACATCTACCATGGACTGTTGACTGTACTTAGGCAGGCTGTACAGTGGTTGACTGTATTGGCTGTACTGTGGCTGACTATACTGTAGTTGACCGTACTTTGGCTGGTTGTACTTCGGCTGGTTGTAATGCATACCCGCATTCGGGTCTATCAACTCAGATGATTCTAGTGCTTCTCTCAATACATCGTATGGCATGTTGAAGGACTCCATGCTAGATAATGAAAAAATAGTGTCTGCGCCGGGGGTATTTATACTTTTTGCCTGCACGCGCCAGTGTTCTATTAGGTAGAGGTTATTTTTGACACTTCAAGTTTTTTTTTGAACAAGTGTGACACTTCAAGTTTTTTTTGAACAAGTGTTTGACACGTCAAGGTCAATTGTGACACGTCAAGGCCGACACCTCAAGGTTATATTGTACACATCATACAATCATAGCACTTTGTAGGAAATACTTTGTACACATTATACAATCACAGCACTTTGTAGAAAAATACATCATAAAATCACAGCAATTTGCATACATTTGTGGGAATACTTTGTACACATCATACAATCACAGCACTTTGTAGAAAATACATCATACAATCACAGCACTTTGCAGACATTTGTAGGAAATGCTTTGTACACATTATACTATCACAGCAATTTACAGACTGTATACTTAATATATACTATCACAGCAATTTACAGACTGTATACTTAATATATACTATCACAGCACTTTGAATACTGTATACATTTGTTGAAAATGATTGTACACATCATACTATCACAGCACTTTGAATACATTTGTAGGAAATACTTTGTAGACATCATACTATCACAGCACTTTGTAGGAAAAAATGTTATAATGTTTATAGAAAACTCTATAAAACGTACACTTACCCCACACCGTCTACGCACCAGCATATTAAGTTTATAAATGACGTCATGATTTGACGTCATCAGATAGGAATGTAAATATAGTAGTAAATAGTAAAGTATGATAATATTGACAATATGAGAGTGATTCTTTCTGAATTGTATGGGGGCCCTGAAAAGGGCCGTTGGTGGTCCTGAAAAGGACCGTTGGTGCTTGTATGGGGATTAATGGCGTTGACCGCATCTCCCCATACAAGCGGGACACCATTTGTCCCATTTCTGGACATCCTTGGGGTCCGGTGTAGGTTGGTAGAGGTTCGACGGAACCTCCGTGAGCTCATCTTCCCAGTTCTCTGGGGTTGATTCTTGAGGGGTATCCCCCCAGTCCTCTTCCCCAGAGCTGACCACAACCTCCTCTGCGAACTTCTTCCCTTCTCTTAGGGTCTTCACCTCCAACCGCAGCTCTTCTAGTTGCATTTCTAGTTGTTCAATATACAACCCTAAGGTGGTATACTTTCTCTTAATAATGTTAAGCGTGCGTTGCGACATCTTGATACAGAATGAAATTAGATCAAGGCAAGGCCACTCACTGACTATGATACAAGGACTCTGATTGGTCCATTTTAACAGTATTTCATTGGTCTATTTTAACGGCATTTCATTGGTCTGTTCTAGGTCAGTGTTTTTTCATGTTCCATAGCTCATTTATGTTTCATGATTCAACATGGGCAACTGCTTGAAAAGTACTTCTGATGAACCTGATGAGTTACAAGAAGATGTTTGGGTGGTCAAGATGGGTAATTTGTACCCAGACTTGTCTGAATTTCAAGATGTTAGTGTTGTCAAGATGGATATCAAGATGGGTAATTTATACCCTGACCTTGCCATGTATTATGATGAGGATTTGAGAGCCAACTATTGGCGGTACTTATTTCTTGCAGAAATGCAATAAATTACCCAACGGCCCTTATTAGGGCCACCATATGTGTTAGATTCGTTTTGTTTCTCAAGCAAAGACAAAAGCATATTACATTGTCTATCATTTTATTTTGAAAACATTCTGAGTAACAAAGTACAACAAAGTACAACACAATACAACTCACTTAGTCTCCAATTTAAGTCTATACACAATTGTCCAACACATTGTCCAACACATTGTCCGGATTACACAAAGTCACTCACAGTTTTTGTTGGATTCTTTTTGTATTTACGTTTTTTCTTACTCTGTTCTGCGTCCTGTAGATCGACCTGTTCACCTTGTTTCTTAGGACAGTCTGCGATGAAATGTCCTTGTTCATGACAATAAAAACATTCATTGTTGAAGGGTTCCGTACAGCTGGTAGAATAATGTCCTTTCTTTCCACAACGATAACACTTGATATGATCCCATGTTACATTTTTCTGTCCACAGAGCTGATCCGCTAAGTTGTTAAGCTCTTTAATTTTTTTCTTTAATGAATACATCAAAGTTTGATCTCGGTTCTCTTCAGCTTGGTTCATTTTAGGATCGCTCATGTTGAAATGATAAAAAACGGACGGAGCGTACGTCTTTTATAGAGTGTCACGCGTTGTGACCTTGAACCCGAACTATAAAAAAACGGCGGAGAAGTTTTAAGATCATAATCATGTCAGATACCGACAGTACTAGTGGTGAGGATGAACCTCCAACTAAACGAAGTAAGTTTGAGCCTGTGCGCGACTATTATGACATACAGTCACGCATGGAAAGAAAGTCAAGGAAATTTAAGACTCAATCTAGAGTATATGATGTGACATTTCAGCCGTATAATCAATCGTTTGAATTTACAAACAGGTTGTTTAATGATATGATGGATCAGCTTTACAAGAGATGTGAAGTGAAGTCGAATGATCGAGTTCGAGTATCTATTCTACATCCTGATTTGGACTTTGGGATACATGTTCCGTTTAATAGGGCATCTCGTATTAGTGGAGATACATTGTTGGATGAAATTGAACGTGTGGCACAAAGTAACCGTCAATTTAAAATTCATGATGGGGCGGCACAGATGGAAATTACGCATATTGCTATGCCACAGGGATCCGGAAAGAAAACATTCAAGGCACCAAACTTATCCAGTATGCGGAAGTCAAAGACAAGTGTTGTGTGTATTGACAATAGTAAAGACTCTATGTGTTTAGCTAGATCGATTGTGGTAGGACGGTGCAAAGTACATGAAAATCAAACCCCGGAATGGAAAAAACGATGGGATTATATACGTCACTCTAAGAAAAATCTTCAAAAATACGAAGCTGAAGCATTATTAAAGCAAGTGGGTATTTCATCGGATCAGTCGTGTGGTATAGAAGAATACCAAAAACTACAGGACTATCTCTATCCAGGCTATGTGATTAAAATCCATCCACAACATTATGGAAGTGAATTGTTATTCAAACCACCTGCTCTGACTGAAAAAAGTCGTGTGATTCATATCTTTCACCATGATAATCATTATGACTGTATTGTATCCATTACCGGATTTCTCGGGCGGAGTTATTATTGTGAATGGTGTGATGTCGGTTATGATCACCGTGAAGGACACCAGTGTAGCCATATTTGTCAGTGTTATGCTCACACCCTGTGCCCAGCAGGGCAATCTATAAGATGTCCGGATTGTCGTCGCCTATTCCAGAGTCAGACATGTTTTGACAATCATAAAACAAAAACGGGAAAACAACGTAAAGCCATTTGTGAATCCGTATGGAATTGTAAGAAATGTGGGCAAAAGGTGATTGGAACGAAACGGAGTCACGTTTGCCCAGGGACAAAGAAATGCAGGTGTTGTAAAGCCATAGTAGGACCAGATCATGACTGTTACATTCCAACGTATGAACCACCCGATAGAAAACAACCAGAAGTACCATTCATCTTTTTTGATTTTGAATGTCGTTTTGATTCTGGAGAACATATCCCTAATTTTTGTGTGGCTCAACGTGCTTGTGGTGACTGTATGTGTAAGTCAGTGAAAGCTCCATGTGAGTATTGTGAAGAGGTGAATGAAGCCAGACAAATGACATTCCGTGGTGAAAATACGTTACAACAATTCTGTACTTGGCTATTTCTCCCTACCCATCGAGGATCGACAGTGATAGCCCACAATGCTCAAGGCTATGACGCTCAGTTTATTCTTAGATATGTGGTCACTCAGGGGACGGCGAAACCCCAGTTGATTATGAATGGTAGTAAAATCATTCAATTGAGAGTGTATGGAATACGCATGATTGACTCCCTCAGTTTCCTGAGTATGCCTCTCTCCTATTTTCCCAATACATTTGGACTGACCGAGTTAGCCAAAGGATGGTTTCCATTCTATGCAAACACCTTGGCGTATCAAGATTATGTGGGACCTTATTTACCGCTACACTTTTACAAACCGGATAGTATGAAACCAGAGCGACGTGAAGAGTTTTTAACCTGGTACAATGAAAGAAAA
Organism: Lutraria lutraria; assembly: GCA_964023205.1. Lineage (NCBI taxonomy): Eukaryota > Metazoa > Mollusca > Bivalvia > Venerida > Mactridae > Lutraria > Lutraria lutraria. Next base: position 42,598,455 of record OZ026834.1, on the reverse strand, counting down.
GGTGACGTATTTGATTTTCAAAAGGAAATGGAGAAATACTGTCAATCGGATGTGGACATTTTAAGACGCGGGTGTGGAGAATTTCGTCAACAATTATTGGAAAGTGATCAAATAGATCCATTTACTGAAGCTACCACATTAGCTCAAGTGTGTAACAAAGCCTGGCGCAAAAATTCCATGCCACCTCATAGTTTAGCCGTGATTTCGGATGCCGGGTATCCCAATAAAACCCGGTATTCCATGAAAGGCATACGTTGGCTACAAATGATGGCTGTCACCGAAGAGATACATATTCGGCATGCCTTGAATAACAAAGGCGAAGTCAAAATTGGACCTTATTACGTGGATGGCTATTGTCAAGAGACCAACACCGTGTATGAATTCATGGGATGTTGGTACCATGGATGCCCCACCTGTTTCCTAACCGAAGTACCATCAATCCATATACTTTGAGAAGCATGCAACAGGCCTATCACGATACGTATAAGCGACTGGAGTCTTTGAAAGAACAGGGGTATCCTGTTGTGGTCATGTGGGAATGTGAATTTGATCAGCGTTGTCAAAAGGATCCTGCCTATAAGACAAGAGTGGAACGATTCTATCATGGTCAAGGCCCGATTCAACCCAGGGAAGCTTTGTTCGGAGGTCGTACGAATGCCATCCGACTGTATCATGAAGTAGACAACGACCAAGAAATCAAATATGTGGATATTTGTTCTCTCTATCCGTATGTGAACAAGTACAGGACTTATCCGATAGGCCATCCAGTGATCATGAGTCAAGAACAAATTGATCAACAGCATATTGAGAAATACAAAGGACTGATTAAATGCCGTGTTCTACCCCCGCAAGATTTATGGATGCCTGTCTTACCCATACACTGTAATAGCAAAATGGTGTTTACGCTATGCCGTACTTGTGCTGAGAAGGAGATGGATTATTGTACACATTCCCCGTATGAACGGTTCTTGTATGGCACATGGACTCATGTTGAATTGGCTAAAGCTATTGCTTTAAGCTATCAAGTATCAAAAGTGTATCATGTATGGCACTGGGATGAATGGAGTACGGACGTCTATCGGCAATACATTGACAAATACTTGAAAATGAAACAAGAGGCTAGTGGATATCCTCCAGGGGTGGATACGGAAGAGGCTCAAGATAAATTTAAACAAGATTATTTTGAAGCAGAAGGAATTCGTTTGCAACAGGTGGAGAAAAATCCAGGAAAACGAGCTTTTGCCAAAACCATGCTGAATTGTCTCTGGGGTAAAAATGCTCAAACTAACCTCTTGCCTAAAACAGAGTATGTTCATCGATTGGACCAGTTCTACGGAATACTGAACGATCCTAAAAAGTCTGTGAAATATGCAGAGTGTTTTGATCATGATGAATTCATGTTAATGAATTATACTGATGAACCGGACAAAGCAGACCCTCATTCATCATCCAATCCTGTGGTGGCTTCATTTGTGACGGCTTATGCTCGATTAGAACTGTACAAAGTGCTTGAACCTCTAGGAAAGAGAGTACTGTATTTTGACACAGACAGTTGTATGTACATTCATGACCCTGATGGCTATAATGTTCCTATTATCTCCAGTCGATTGGGAAAATGGACAGATGAGGTACCAAAGGGTCGTATTGTGAGATATGTCGCTTTAGGTCCAAAGAACTATGGCTATGAATACATTGAAAACGGTGAACTCCATCAAAAATGCAAAGTGAAAGGCATTACTTTAGACTACAATGCCACTCAACAAGTGAATTTCAATACGATGGTGGATTGTGTGAAAGACAGACACCATTATTCGACCGTAGTTGAATATGCTTCTCGGATTAAACGTCATAAGGACAGAACCGTGACCAGTGAGAAACAAGTCAAAACATTTCGTTCGGTGTATACCAAACGTATTGCGGTCGAGAATCATATGACTGTGCCTTATGGTTATCTACATGAATGACCTTGACCTTTTAGGATACCTTTTGACCTAGAACAAGTCATCTAAAAGTCATTATTCATAAAGACATGGATTGGATACCCTTACTACCGATAGAGCTGAGACTTAAAATTTATCGTTATGTCATATGGGCTAACGCTAAAACATGGAAGATGGAGTTAGTGCACACATGGGCTACTCATAATGCTATACATAGCTTACAACATACAAATCATCGACGGATAGAGAGACTGTTGAAGGATGTAGGTGATCGCCAGGACTTGTCATTCAACCAAAAATTACCTATTCTACGAAAACTGAATGTGGTACAACAAAGCTTAGATCGTATGTTATCTACGACATGGGATTTTTTAATCCACGATGCTAATTTGAGCGACGTATCTGCCTTAGCTAACAATTTTCGTTCTACCCCCAATGTGATATGGTTCAGTATGGCTGAAGAGGACAATGGGAGATCTCACCCCGGATGGCGTCAGTATTCACAGTTTAAAATACGTGGTATCATGGTATTTAAGAGACAGGTACCGTTCACTCATGTTATTCATATTCTACAGTATCGTGCCGTGTTCTATAAATTAAGACATCGCTTAAGAGAAGTCAAAGACGAGATTGAAGCCGTTCATGCGAATCGACCTAGAATAGTGATTTGTTCAGGAAATATTCAATTATGGTTAAACCATCTAGACGATTTATAAGTTTATATTACATTTTGGATTTTGAGCTGTATACGGATACGTTATACAGTATTGTACAAGATGACCTTGTCAAGGTCAAGGACATTCGCGCGTGGATTCTGAACCCTCACACGTTTGAACTATTTAGACAGATGATTCGTGATGCTATGATCAGTGCACACTTAGACTTGAAAGCTATCCATCGAGACGATTGGAATACTTATGTATGTAACGATAGAGTGATTCACACGATTCAAGAATGGAACAGTTTGATATTATGAACCATACCCTGTTGAGAAAAGCATTGGTATTTGCTTATCGTATGAAGATACCTGAAGGTCATCATTCTCTGGAATGGATTCGACAACAGTTGAGTACACCAGACATGTTTGAAGAAATGAAACATGGACTTCATGTGATGAATTCGTTTTATAAACAATCAGTACCCATGGACTTGAGTGAAACGGATTGGTTCAAACAGGTGGTGAACAATGACTCTGTGTTAACATTTCTGAGTCAATTTGGACATTCAGAATGTGTGTTTGAATTTTCTGACAAACTGTTGTTACCCTTACATGACATGTGTTGTTCTTGTTGTGATTATTCTTGTACTCATACATAAACTTGTAAAGAACTCAATCATGTTTTATCTGGTTATACAAATAAATAAAATGTTTTTCTTCCAATAGTGTTAGTTGTGATTTTCACGTCATGGAGTCCAGTTTACTTTTTAAGCATCCTTGCAAAATGTTTATCTCAGGCCCTAGTGGCTCTGGTAAAACACAATTTGTAAAAAAGGTGTTGGAATACAAATCAGATTTGTTTCAAGTAGTACCAGAGCGTATTGTATGGTGTTACAAAGAATGGCAAGTAGCCTATGCACAGTTACAAGAACAAGAACCTAGTATTCGGTTCATACAGGGGATACCTGACGAGGATGAAGAGATAGTAGAGGACACATCCATTCCTCATTTAATTATATTTGATGACATGCTTGGTGATAAAGATGAAGAGAAAATCAAATTATGGTTTACACGAAAAGGTCACCATCGTAATGTTAGTGTGATCTACATTACACAAAACATGTTTCAACAATCGAAAGCCAGTCGTACCCTGAGTTTAAATGCACATTACATGATCTTATTTCAAAACACAAGAGATAAAGGACAAATCAAAGTGTTGGCGAATCAAATTCAATTGCCACACTTGTTACCCGCTTATCAAGATGCTATCTCTACACCTCATGGGTATTTAGTGATTGACTTTCACCCTCAAACACCAGACAGTTATCGGTTAAGAACAGATATTTTTCATCACTGGATCACTGGAGAAAAACGTGGGCCAGTTGTGTATATATAAACATCGTTTACTCATATAAGATCATTCAGTCATCATGTCAGCCACAGCCATAGCTCAATCGTTAGAACATTTGGGTCAGGAACGAGACCCTACTGTACGGGAGCAAATGCTACGGTCTGGATTAAAAGAAATGCTCAAGTGGTTCACCTTAGCAGCAAAGGTGATTTTAAAAAAGAAAATTGTGCTACCTAAACAAACACAAAACTTTATGCAAAAACATCATCATGAATTAGAGCAGCTAGGAGATGATCAAGTGGACATGGATACTAAACGTCAACTCATATTGAAACCAGGAGGAGGTGGATTTCTTGGTGGAGTCATGATACGAAGTTTACTCCGATGGAATGGTCAAAAGACGATTCGTAAATTTGTAAAATCTCCAGCTAAAAAAGCCAGAAAAGCGCCTGCTAGAAAACCTAGAAAATCTCCAGCTAAAAGAGCAAGAAAAGCACCAGCCAGAAAAGCTCCAGCTAAAAAAGTAGTCAGAAAATCGCCTGCCAAGATCAATGAACGTTTTATTACTCTCCGTCGTCGAAAGCAAACCACTTCAACACCCTCTATGGCTGTAACTCCAATCAGTAAGTTGCAATGGTCTCCTATCAGTCCTGTGAGTAGTTTGAGCTTTAGCTCATCTAGAAATTCATCTAAAAGCTCATCTCAAAATTCTTCTAGAAGTGGATCAAACAGTTTTAGCACACCTAGAAGTTTATCTAGAAGTTCAAGAAGTTTATCTAGAAGTTCAAGAAGTTTATCTAGAAGTTCAAGCAGTTCATCTAGAAGTGGACCAAGCAGTTTGAGTTATTCAAGCAGTTTATCTAGAAGTTCGCCAAGTAGTTCTTCAAGAAATTCATCTAGAAGTGGGCCAAGTAGCTTCAGCTCATCTAGGAGCACACCTAGAAATTCATCTAGGAGCTCATCCAGCAGATCATCTCACAGTTCTAGAAGTTCATCCAGTAGATCATCTCCCAGTTCAAGAAGTTCACCAGACACTCCATTGTGCCGTTTTTCACCCCTATCCTTATCTACCTTATCAAGACAGGCTGTCTTGAAACCCCTTTTGAGACATCGTATTCACCTGATGAGACAGGGCCCTATGAATCCAGCTTCAAGACAAGCCTTTGATGCTTTAGTATAAAAGCTGTGAAGAAGTAAAAACAGGTATTATTTGACATAATGGCACCAAAGAGACCACTCCTGCATAAATACGGACATCTGGTTTTGGGTTTAACTCAAGCCCCAGATGGGTTAAGAAGAAAGATGATACATGGAGCATCTAAAGAAATGATTCAATGTGTGGCAGAATGCTGTCAGAATGTTTTAAAAGGCAATGTTGCCTTATCCCCCTCTCAAAAGCAAAGGTTGAAGTCCAAGCGTCAACATCTCCGCACTTTAGCAGATAAAAGAGTATCCATTCAAAAAAAGAAACGTGTGTTGAATCAAAAAGGAGGATTATTTCCATTACTAGCTCTTGCTCCAATCATTGCTAAAGCTGTTGCTGCAGGAGCACTCAGTGGAGGTGTTGCCACACTGGTGAAAAAAATATGAAGAAAATGGCTATCGTCCCATTCAAAATGCTAGAAGAGATGAATCGATGGAAAACAGAACAACGACCACGTTTACCTCCTCCCCCGCAAGTCAGTCAAACATCCGATTTACAGAAACAAATGGGAGACGTATTACAAAATGAATCGTTGTCTGAATCAGAAAAAGCACAACACTATGGGCAAGTCTTGCAAAAGTTTCAACTGTCTCATCAAAAAGCACGTGAACCGGCTACTCTGGCTGGAACGGCTGCACCGGTTGCACCGGTTGTTCCAGCTGCTCAAGGTGCACAAGGTGCACCAGCGGCTCCTGCTACATTGACGGATCGGATTCTTGAAAGTGTTCCTACTACCATGCGTCGAAAAACTCAGCTTTTATTACACTTTCTACAAAATCATCCCCACATGTCATGGAATGATCAAGGGATGTTGGAATATCATGGAAAACCAATACAAGGATCCAACATTATTGATTTGGTCAATGATGTCATACGTCATAGAAAAGGGTCGGAGCCTAGAGGATGGGAACAGTTTTCTAGTGGACTAAGAGATGTCAATGTACCACAAGAAGTGATAGGAAATAAACGGAGATGGTCATGGATGCAAAAAGCAGACGATTCGGAGGAAGATGAGTTATTTGATAGTTTTGTTGAGCCTCCTTCACCTATAAGTAAACGGATGAAAGCAGAACCTATAAGTAAACCTGTCAAACAGATGAAAGCAGAACCTAAGTGGGAAGCCTACTAGACAACATGAACAAAAAGGTAGACAGTCTGTTACATCAGATTTATTATGATCCCCATCATCCGGCTGGTTTTGGTGGGGTAGAACGTCTTACTACAGCAGCTCGAACTCAACTGAAATCCATTACGCCAAGTCAAGTGCGATCCTGGTTGAAGGGACAAAAGACCTATACCCTGCACAAACCTATCCGTAGGGCATTCTCGAGACGGAAAACGATTGTGGGTGGTATTGATCATCAATGGCAAGCTGATTTGGCAGACATGCAATCCTTGGCTCAGTACAACACCCCTTATCGATATTTGTTGTGTGTCATTGACGTGTTTTCAAAATATGCTTGGGTCGTTCCCCTCAAGGATAAAACAGGGCTCACATTGGTGGAAGCGTTTCGCTCTATTCTTAAAACGAGACAACCTAAAGCGTTGCAAACCGATAAAGGAACAGAATTCAAGAATCAAAGGTTTCAACAGTTTTTAGACAAAGTAGGGATTCATTATTTTACGACTGAAAACCCAGAAACGAAGGCTAGTATAGTGGAACGTTTTCAACGGACCTTAAAATCACGCATGTGGAAATACTTTACGCATCATAAAACACGAAGGTATATTCAGGTATTGCCTGATCTCGTGCATGCCTATAATCATCGTGTTCATCGTAGTATACAAATGACACCCGTATCCGTGAATGAGAATAACGAATCTCAAGTGGCCTTGACCTTGTATGGAAAATCAAGAAAAAAAGCGTCGACGACCCTTCATGTGGGAGATATTGTTCGTATCAATAAAACAAAACGTACATTTGATAAAGGTTATCTACCCAACTGGACCACTGAACTGTTTAAAGTGATTCAAGTCAAAAAGACCTCTCCTGCTACTGTGAAATTGACTGATTTAGACGGAGAACCCATATTGGGTTCGTTTTATTTCTCTGAAGTACAGGTTATAAAAGATGATGCTATCTATGAAATTGAATCAGTGCTCGCCCATCGCCAGAGTAAGGTAGACGGAAGACGAGAAATTAAAGTGCATTGGAAAGGTTATCCTTCGAAATTTGACAGTTGGATTCCCGAATCCCATCTCGTTTGAACTGGTTAATAAATACATCATGTCTCAAACTGATACGGCCAGTGTGGTAGTGACTGCCTCAGAGCAAGTCAAATTGTGTGAACCCAAAAATAAGGTCACTTTTTTGTCACAAATTGTAGTGGTATTTATTATTATTACCGTATCGCTATTTAATTTGTGTTTTCAACGACCCGATCGAGAATTGTGGCTTCTGCTTTTAAGTAGTTCTCTAGGTTATATTCTACCGAATCCCTCCTTGAAATTCAATAAACCTAAATCAACATGAGTTCGTTTTACATCACACTTATGAGTGATAGCTCTATGGATTTATTCCAAGACAATACGCAATGTTGTTTTCGTACCAAACTGGCAAAACCCATCCATCTCAATAAACAAGATTGGGAAATTGCCTTAGTAGAAATGATTGTTCCTAGTCAGGTCATTAATGTCACTGAAGAAGAGCGACATTTCTACATTGTCACACATGATCCTGTCCTGGGTAAGGCCTTAGAAAACTTTGAGACCTATTGTACTCTCCCCAATAAAGAAGAAAAAGGTGTACGACTTTGTATTCCTGTAGGAACTTATGTCACACCCCAACATTTGATCGAGACGATTGACTTTACCGTGAAAGATCAATTAGGTAAAATATTTAGACAGAAAGGCCTTCGATTTACCATGGGTTTTTCAGGACAAAGTAAACGCGCAAAACTGGACAGTTCGGATCAACTAGGCATTCAGTTTCATCCCCACATGTTTATTAAACTGGGGGGAGCCCCTGATAGTTCTCCTACCATCTTTTTTAAAGACACTCCGGAACCGTTTCCTCATGGCGTAGATATTAACATGGGTCATAATCATTTGTTTGTTTATTCCGACCTTGCGTCTTATACCTATTTGGGAAACATAGAAGCCCCCATCTTACGTGTAGCTCCATTTGATCCGAGAACGAAAGCAGGAACTAACCCCCATATTCATTTCGAGTTCTTGAATTTACACTATGTACCACTGGCTAAAGCCGACTTTGACACCATCACTATCCATATAAGGGGTGACACTGGCCAGTCTATTCAGTTTATTCATGGGAAGTCTATGGTGAAACTACACCTACGTCAAAGACAATGATACCTACTTACCAAGGTCAACCTCGACAATATGGACACGGACTTGGATCCATGTTTAAGAAAGCCATGAAAAGAATCATGCCTTTACTGAATCCATTGGTGAAATCTGGAGTTCACACCTTGAAAAAAGAAGGACTCCAGCAAGGAAGAGCCGCTATCAATGATATCTTGACAGGATCAAATGCTAAAAAAGTAATACGAAAACGTGGAGCCTCTGTGTTAAAAGATGTGGGTGAATCCTTGCTACGTGCTGTGGCCAGCCCTAAAAGACGTATAAAGAGCAAACCTGTCAAGAAAAGACCTCATTCGAAACTTCATCATCGCCGAGTTAAGCAGGCCAGACCTCTTGATATTTTCGATTAATCATGATGCAACACGGTTCCTGTGAAAGTAGTAAGACAGAGTTGGATGTGTCTGTTGTGCCACCTACCATGACAGCCATGCAAGAAGGTCAATGGACTGAGCATTATCCCATTTCTGCCCTGGACAATAATGCTCCGATTGAATTTGTGATTCCTGCACAGACAGAAAAATGGACAGATCTGAATCAATCTTACCTGTACCTAAAACTAAAAATTATACAGGCAGATGGTACAGACCTAGCGGCCGACAGTGAAATTGCTACCGTCAACAATTTCTTTCACAGCATGTTCTCAAGCATTGATGTGTACCTGAATAATAAACTGATCACCAGCAATGCGGACACGTATGGCTATCGGGCATACATAGAAAATTTACTCTCCTTCACCTCAAGCTGTAAAGACACTCAGCTTCAGGCGTTAGAGTTATGGGCTGAAGACACCGCTGGTCATATGCTCGAAAAAGTACATGACGGGGATAACAAGGGCTATGGTAAGAGACGTGCTCGTGTCCATCAAAGTCGTGTGGTGGAACTATGTGGACGGCTTCATTTGGATCTGATGATGCAAGATAAATATTTACCCAATGGTATGGAAATACGCTTAAGACTAAACAAAGCGTCATCTCAATTCTGTCTCATGAGTACTTCACCGGCTAAAATCAAGTTTCTAGAAGCAGGATTCAATGTAAGAACAGTAGATTTACTGCCAGTGGTAGCCAATCAACTCAATCAACAGATTGCTCAACATAACATGAAAATCCCCATCCGACGAACTGAAGTAAAAACATTTACGATTCCTAACGGTCAACGATCCAAGATTGAAGATCATTTATTTCAAGGTCAATTGCCAAAACGGCTTATCATCGGTATGGTAAGAAATGGAGACATGAATGGAGACATGGCTACCAACCCCTTTGAGTTCCGTCATTTTACACTGAATCATCTAGAAGTCAGCATTGACGGAAAAAGTATTCATAACAAAGCGTTTCAACCCAATTTTGAAACGGGAGAAGTTCTAAGATCCTACATGTCACTCTATCAAGCGACAGGAGCTCTTGGTCTCAATCGTTCATTTGGATTGAGCATGAATGATTATCGGAACGGATACACACTGTGGGGGTTGGACTTGACAGCAGATCAAGGTTGCGAGGAAGGTCAACTCCATCCTATAAAAACGGGCAATCTGAGATTGGAATTTCACTTTGGAACAGCACTTGCACAAGCCATCAACGTGATTGTATTTGCGGAATACGACAATCAAATTGAAATCAATCAATTCAGAGAAGTGCTTCTAGATTATTAAGATGGAAGACATGGATATTGAACACCTGGAAAAAGGACAAGATTACGAAATGAAGTTATTGGCGTATCCTTGTTGTACAAGTTCAAGGACGGACTTTTTACAAGAGTGCTTGAATCATCACGTCACAGAAGCACTCCAATCTTTAATTTATAATCAAGTGCATAAAGACTGTTATGGTTGTCGAGTGAATCATCCTAGTCAAGTACAACATGTACTCTGCTTATACACGAATACGGAAGAGTGGACAGAACTTTACATTCAAAAAGCGATTCAACGTTTGGACGTGTTCAAGGTCATGGAAAAGTGGTATCCTGAATTAGTGACCTTGACCGATAGTGAAAAAGGAGACGCGTGTCGATTATGGATTCAATTTAAAGAAGAACTCACTCAGAATCAGTTCATAGATCAATGGATCAGTGTTTGGGCTGAACGTGTCAACAGAAATTGGCATTATGGAGACGAATGAACTACAATACCTATTAGATCATTCACCGTTATTAAAACCACTACATGCTCGTGTTTGTGCCAAAGATCAATTACCTTCAGAGAAACCGCATGACGTGAAAGCCTATATTGTGAATACCCATAACGGGAATCAACCTGGAGAACACTGGGTGGCTCTTTATTTAAAAGACAATAAAGCAGTGTACTTTGATTCCTACGGATTACCACCTTTCGAAGAGATTTTATCCTTTGTGAAAAAACATGCCAACAAAACTTATCTGTGGAATGCCATGAGAATACAAGGCGATATGTTACCGGTGTGTGGTGTGTATTGTCTATTCGCTTTGGATTTTATCTCACGTGAATGTGACTTGAACCAGATACTGTTAACCCGATTCAAACCGGACATGTATGGAAAAAATGACACTTATGTGACGCATTGGTTTCATCAATATTATGGTACTTATTACATGCATGCTCAATATGTGAATAAATGTGGACAAAAGTGTTGTGCTCAACGTAACTCTAGACCAGAAGGTCACAGACGTTTGTATCATAGTATCATACATAGAAATACAACTCTTTATGGTGATGATTATATGGTGTAAACAATGTTACTGTTTCATGTTGTTACTGTTTTCTTGTTACAAAATAAAAGTTTAGAAAACTGAAACTAGGCGTCTGTTGTCTTTTTTTTTTATTATATCATAAATTCTAAGTTCATAAAATTACCAATCAAGCACATGTCTGTGCGGTACATCGGCGCGTGACGCCATCCAACCCTAGGGTGACGTCATCCAAGCAATATGACGTCATCCAACCACGAGAGTGGGCGGCGTAATACAATACTCCGTCTTACAATGCCTCATTTCATTCTGAGAACTCAAACACTCAAGATGGAGGCTTTATTCAATGAACTCAAAACAGCAAAACAACTGACTGAAAAACAGAGCAGGGTATGGCGTTCAATCAGTCGCTTAGCGGCTAGCATTGTTAGAAAAAGGGAACGTGATCTTCAAACCATTGGTGAGACTTTGAATACCATTGAATCCAATCGATTTCATCATAGAGAAGAATTATCTCAAATGCGAGAGCAATTTCGAGATCAAGTCAGAGAAAGGCAGCGAGATGCTCGGGAACGAACGGCGAATAGACAACGGGAACAACAACAAGAAGAAGAGCATTGGCGTATCATCACTACCGCTCAAGTTGAGTACATGTACACGGAACAACCACCAGTACCAGAACAGGAATGGTCCTGTGGGGATCTAACATGCAGGCTCTGCTATCCCCCACCAGACTGCCAATGCGAACTATGTACCCAACCAGATCAGTCAGCATAGACAACTATCAACGGTCCTTTTCAGGACCACCAACGGCCCTTTTCAGGGCCACCATGTCTTTTCGAAAGAAAATTCTCTCATTGTCTAAGTCTATACACACACACACACACACACACACACACACACACACACACACACACACACACACACACACACACACACACACACACACACACACACACACACACACACACACACACACACACACACACACACACACACACACACACACACACACACACACACACACACACACACACACACACACACACACACACACACACACACACACACACACACACACACACACACACACACACACACACACACACACACACACACACACACACACACACACACACACACACACACACACACACACACACACACACACACACACACACACACACACACACACACACACACACACACACACACACACACACACACACACACACACACACACACACACACACACACACACACACACACACACACACACACACACACACACACACACACACACACACACACACACACACACACACACACACACACACACACACACACACACACACAGTACCCAGAACATTCATAAATTCAATTCATACTATTTTGGGGTACAACATTGATTTCCAATTTGTCCCAATTTGTCACAATTTTGAAAACTTCTGGGGACCAATTACGTTGATTTGGTCCCCAGGGTACCGCCGTTTACTACTAACAATGACATGCTTCCAACACCAAGGATAACACAAAAAAAGTGCCAGCTCTTGTTTCCATTGTGGTCCTTGTAATGGTGGCATGCCATAGAGAGGCAAACTTGACAGATGCTGAGTAATAAAACACAATTAAACAGTGGAATATAATCATCACAGCACATTGAAATCAATTGCATAGTATCAATAAATTAACATACATTCATAAATAAACATTCATTGTAAATTAATGAACAAAACATTTCACAGGAATAATTAATTACCACAATACTGGTTAAGTTAAACTTAAGTTGATAACGTAAATTTGTAAAGCATGATAGTTATTGATTATTTATAACTAATAAATGTTGTTGAAGTATACTCGTATGATTATTTTGATATTTTATTAAAATACTTAATTAGTTCATATATTTTTCTTACATATATTGGTCTTATATAACAGATCTATCACAAGAAAAAAATAGGAGATTGAAAATGTTATGATGTTTTTTATTTATTAATTACCTGCATCTTCTTGGCTGTGTCCGGTCTCTGAAACCACGGATCGTTCATGCACCACCGCTATATGTCTAGTCTGCGGCTCCACAGTGGTCACTCGTGTTCATCTTTCTAAAAGTGCACAAAAACATCATTTATTTAATTCTTTATCACTAGAAAATTTATTTCATCAACAAATTCCAGAAATTCAGTTCATATAAACAAGTAATTATGAGAGCCTGCATACATCCATTTAACGAAAAGTAAACACAGTTTCGACGTTGTTTCTTAGTTCAAAAAGGCTGATAATGGTTCTTCGATACAGCCCGTGTCACGTGATAATGCCTTTAAAGCTTTCTATTAGTAAATGAATAAATACTTCATCAGTGAAGCAATTAGAAATATTTGCATTTCAGAACATTGCCTGTGATAAGCACTTTCTAAAACGATTGACTACAAGTAAATTTTCCACAATGGGTGCAAAACTTCAAAGAGTTACATGTATTTAATTAATGGTTATGCGGGAACAGTCTCAAGTACGAAAAAAGCTCCTACTGTGCACCCGTTTCCGCTGCTGTCCGCCCTTCTTATTCCCACGCTACTGTCCATCAAATAGATCAGAAATTCGTTATACAATAGAAAGCACGTTGCTATATGTACCAAAAGTCTAATTTTAAGCACCTGTATTACAACTTATGGATAAAAAGGTGCGTCGATATGCGAACAAGTCAATTTTCTGGACAAAAAGATCGAAAAATACTAAATGAGCTGCTGTGCACCACGAAATTTTTCTCTCGATTCAAATGTCTTGTTCAAGGTAACTTTAATACCAGAGGCACCTAGTAAATTTATACTATGGGTATCAGTGTGTCCAGAAAATTGTGTAGCATGTTCTTTGCTATAGCAGAAATTGAAAGAAAAGCGAAATCGAAGAAATAAGCAAAAAATACCTTTTTCATCCAAGATGGCGGCTTTTAGTTTACGTTTTAAGTTTATTTCATTCATTCAGCATGTATATGCATATGAAATTAGTGTACAGTATGAATTTTACATATATAATAGTATACCAGGTGGTATGTACAACTGTAAGGAATTAAATACAGTGAGAATACATAACATTTACATCGGAATACATAATAAAATAAAAAAGTTATGGTGAATAATATAGTATTTAGTCAGGTGGGTTTTTTGTATGCGCAAGAATTTTACGAATAAATTTTCCCAATTTTACTAGCAATATTTTTCTTCTTTTCTGTGTTCATAATATTTTGGAAACTGTAGATATTTGGATTTAACCAAAGTTTAGGATGCAAAATAGTTTTCCTATCTTCTATGAAGTAACAGCGCTTAAATAAATAATCATGAAATTCATCACCTATTTCGTTTCTACGACACAAATTGCATTTTCTCATAGAAAATTCTTGTTTAAACCAACGACCCTTTTCAATAGGCAAGTGATTATTACACATTCTAAAGTTTGTAACTGATCTCAACAATTTACCATCTAAAACATCTAAAGACTTTTCAAAACCATGTCCTTTTTTATAAATACGGTAATTAAAACACTTGTTTGAATCACTGGCGTCTGATTGCCATTTTTGTAAAATCTGTATTGAGAGGATATTTTCAATAGTTGTTTGCAACGTTTTCTTCAAACCGTTATAAAAATGATTTTGCCAGATATATTGTAGACCGCATTCATCAAAAATAGACTTAATAAAAGTTAACCATTCAAACTTATGATTGTTTTGGATACAGACTTTGAAAATAACTTTGTATACAACAGAAGACAGTTTACAATTATTTGATATCATTTCAAACCAGAAACCGACAGCTCTTTTCTTAATTCCAATTGATAATGGTACTCGACTTAAATCTCCATATAACAAAACATTTGGAGTACTAGTTTTAACATGTAAAATCCGTTTTAAAAAATCCATATGCACTTTTTCTATTGCTGACAAATCTCCAAAACCCCAAATTTCACTACCATATGTAAGAATAGGGACAATTGTATTATCAAAAAGTTTCAATTGACATTTGATGTTGAGGTCTAAATTTCTAATTTTTTGATAAAGTCCAAACAATGCCTTTCTCGCTTGTTCAATAACATATTTTTTCATTGATGAAAATTTCCTGTTTTTATGAAAAAGCACTCCCAAGATATTTGAAGTCATTAACAACCTTAATAACATGATCTTTTACCTTGATAGTACGGTTGCGGTTTATTCTATCGCCAAATACAACTTTTTGGTTTTCGCTATAATTTATGTCTAATTTCCAATCATTGCAATAGTTAGCAAAATATCAAGAGAATGTATTAGATTTTCATCAGAAGAGGCAAATATTACTGTGTCGTCTGCATTGAGCAGTACAATTAATTTTAAATAAATATCTAGTTCAGAGTTGTTTATATCAAGACATGGCGAACCATGTGATAATAAATAATTTTCTAGATCATTCAGATACAATGAAAAAAGCAAAGGTGACAGATTTTCACCTTGCCGTAAACCTCGATGACCTCGAGAAATCTGATTTATTGCCATTAACTGACAGACACGATTTAATATGGTTATACATATTTTTAATGACATTGAGAATGTTTCCGTTAATACTATACTTAATAAGTTTTGACCATAACCCAATACGCCATACATAATCAAATGCTTTTTAAAGTCTATAAAAGCAAAAAATATCTTTTTCTTCCTTATTTTGTAGTATTCTGAAATAATATGTAAAATAAAAACGTTATCAATTGTTGAGTGCTTTGATCGAAATCCAGCTTGGTTGCAATTGAGTAAGGAATTTGATTCAATGAATTCCGTTAACCTTGTGTTCAGAATTGATGTTAATAATTTCCCAATGCAACTTAACAGGGTGATTGGGCGATAGTTTTCTGGTGATTTAACGTCTCCCTTGTTCTTATACATCGGTATTATGGAACCCGACAATCAAGCATCCGGTATAACTCCGTTATTAAAAACGCAATTAAAATATTTGAAAAATAAGGGAAGTAGAGACGGCATACAATGTTTAAGGTATTCGTTAGAGACAATATCAAGACCAGTTGCTTTACCGTTTTTCAATTTATTTATAGCTCTAATTATTTCTTGTTCACTTATAGTAGCATTAAGATCATTCTCTATATCAGAGTTCGGAAAATCAGTACCTAAAGATTCACTATGGTCGTCAGAATTTGCATTTAAATCCTTGAAAAAATGAAAAAAGCATTGGTAAATCTGCACAATTTTTATTACTTGTTTTGTTTAAGCTATTTATATAATTCCAGTATGCTTTCGGGTCTTACGTTCTCATATTACTAATTTTCTTTCTACAAGATTTTTTATATTTATAAACTTTTTGTTTTACCGCTCGTTTATACTGTTTATTCGAACTCGTTAAAAGTTGTTTATTTTCAGTAGTTTTAACCATATTGTATCTTTTTCTGCATTTATGGTACGTTTTTCTTAGTTTTTTGCATTCGCTATCGAACCATGGTTTATCGTTTGTTTTATGTTCATGATTTTTCTTATTATCAGTCTTAAAAGTAAAAGTACCGCAAGTTTTATGAGCTGCATTTAGTATTACGTTCGTGATATCATTATTTATCTTATTCATTTGATCTTTATCAATTAAATCGTTCTGAGATAATTCCGTTTGTATGGACTCGACCAAATCCATATCAATATTTAGCTGGAAAGATAGTGAATGACTATCTGTCCATCTTTTTATTCCTGTGAAGGACTGATTCTGCTTATTTGATTGATCAGTTTTGCGGACGTTAAATGAAACAGATACCGCACTATGTTTCTCGGATAACAATTGAGAAAAAATTTGCTATATTAAAATCACAGACTTTGCTAAGTAATCGTGACGAGCATATAGCGTAATCAATCACTGAAGTATCGTCACATGTAAATTTTCCAAAATCAGCATTATGAAAAGCATGACCATTCAAAATTATCAAATCATTATTTTTGTAATGTTCAATTATAGATCTACCTAACCGGTTTATAATTCTATCCTGAGATGTGCGACAATTAAATATATTGGATTTTTTTAGCTCACCAGAGCACGAATGTGCTCAGCGTGAGCTTTTGTGATCGCCCTGCGTCCATCGTGCGTCGTTACGATTACGTGGCGTCCATGTTTACTTAAAACAACATCTCCTCCTACACCGCTATGCCGATTGCAACCAAACTTGGCTGGAATGATCCTTGGGTGGTCCCCTTTCAAAGTTGTTCAAAAAATTAAATTTCATTAAAAATTATGGTTGCTATGGCAACAAATAGAAAAAACTTTAAAAATCTTCTTGTCTGAAACCACAGGACCTAGAGCTGAGATATTTGGTATGTAGCATTGTCTAATGGAACTCTACAAAGTTTGTTCAAATCATTCCCCTAGGGTCAAAATTGGCTCCGCCCCGGGGGTAACTTGATTTTACATAGACTTATATAGGAAATTTAAAAAATCTTCTTGTCAAAAACTACAATGCCTAGAGCTTTGATATTTGGTGTGTAGCATAGTCTAGAGGACCTCTACAAAGTTTGTTCAATTATTGTCCTAGGGTCAAAGTTGGCCCCGCCCCGGGGGTCACTTGATTTATATAGACTTATAATGGAAAATTAAAAAAATCTTCTTCTCCGAAACCGCAAGGCCTAGAGCTTAGATATTTTGTATGTGGCATTGTCTAGTGGACCTCTACCAAGTTTGTTCAAATTATGGCCCCGGGGTCAAAATTGGCCCTGCCCTGGGATTTATTCTATTTTATATAGGAAAATTTAAAAAATCTTCTTCTCCGAAACCACAAGGCCTTGAGCTAAGATATTTGGCATATAGCATTGTCCAGTGGACCTCTACCAAGTTTGTTCAAATTATTGCCCTAGGGTCAAAATTGGCCCCGCCCCGGGGGTCACTTGATTTATATAGACTTATATAGGAAAATTAAAAAAATCTTCTCCGAAACCGCAAGGCCTAGAGCTTAGATATTTTGTATGTGGCATTGTCTAGTGGACCTCTACCAAGTTTGTTCAAATTATGGCCCCGGGGTCAAAATTAGCCGTGTCCTGGGGTTTATTCTATTTTATATAGGAAAATTTAACAAATCTTATTCTCCGAAACCACAAGGCCTAGAGCTAAGATATTTGGTATGTAGCATTGTCTAGTGGAACTCTACCAAGTTTGTTCAAATTATTGCCCCAGGGTCAAAATTGGCCCCGCCTCGGGGGTCATTTGATTTATATAGACTTATATAGGAAAATTTAAAAAATCTTCTTCTCCGAAACCACAACGCCTAGAGCTAAGATATTTAGTATGTAGCATTATC
Source organism: Lutraria lutraria (assembly GCA_964023205.1). NCBI lineage: Eukaryota > Metazoa > Mollusca > Bivalvia > Venerida > Mactridae > Lutraria > Lutraria lutraria. The sequence goes on along the minus strand of OZ026834.1, from coordinate 42,580,018 downwards.
TAGTGGACCTCTACCAAGTTTGTTCAAATTATTGCCCTAGGGTCAAAATTGGCCCTGCCCTGGGGTTTATTCTATTTTATATAGGAAAATTTAAAAAATCTTCTTCTCCGAAACCACAAGGCCTAGAGCTAAGATATTTGGTATGTAGCATTGTCTAGTGGACCTCTACCAAGTTTGTTCAAATTATTGCCCCAGGGTCAAATTTGGCCCCGCCCCGGGGGTCACTTGATTTATATAGACTTATATAGGAAAATTTAAAAAATCTTTCTTCTCCGAAACCACAACGCCTAGAGCTAAGATATTTGGCATGTAGCATTATCTAGTGGACCTCTACCAAGTTTGTTCAAATTATGGCCCCGGGGTCAAAATTGGCTCTGCCCTGGGGTTTATTCTATTTTATATAGGAAAATTTAAAAAATCTTCTTCTCCGAAACCACAAGGCCTAGAGCTAAGATATTTGGTATGTAGCATTGTCTAGTGGACCTCTACCAAGTTTGTTCCAATTATTGCCCCAGGGTCAAATTTGGCCCCGCCCCGGGGGTCACTTGATTTATATAGACTTATATAGGAAAATTTAAAAAATCTTTCTTCTCCGAAACCACAACGCCTAGAGCTAAGATATTTGGCATGTAGCATTATCTAGTGGACCTCTACCAAGTTTGTTCAAATTATGGCCCCGGGGTCAAAATTAGCCGTGCCCTGGGGTTTATTCAATTTTATATAGGAAAATTTAAAAAATCTTCTTCTCCGAAACCACAAGGCCTAGAGCTAAGATATTTGGTATGTAGCATTGTCTAGTGGACCTCTACCAAGTTTGTTCAAATTATTGCCCCAGGGTCAAATTTGGCCCCGCCCCGGGGGTCACTTGATTTATATAGACTTATATAGGAAAATTTAAAAAATCTTTCTTCTCCGAAACCACAACGCCTAGAGCTAAGATATTTGGCATGTAGCATTATCTAGTGGACCTCTACCAAGTTTGTTCAAATTATGGCCCCGGGGTCAAAATTAGCCGTGCCCTGGGGTTTATTCAATTTTATATAGGAAAATTTAAAAAATCTTGTTCTCCGAAACCACAAGGCCTAGAGCTAAGATATTTGGTATGTAGCATTATCTAGTGGACCTCTACCAAGTTTGTTCAAATTATTGCCCAAGGGTCAAAATTGGCCCCGCCCCGGGGGTCCCTTGATTTATATAGTCTTATATATAGGAAAATTTTAAAAATCTTCTCCGAAACCACAAGGCCTAGAGCTAAGATATTTGGTATGTAGCATTATCTAGTGGACCTCTACCAAGTTTGTTCAAATTATTGCCCTAGGGTCAAAATTAGCCGTGCCCTGGGGTTTATTCTATTTTATATAGGAAAATTTAAAAAATCTTCTTCTCCGAAACCACAAGGCCTAGAGCTAAGATATTTGGTATGTAGCATTGTCTAGTGGACCTCTACCAAGTTTTTTCAAATTATTGCCCCAGGGTCAAAATTGGCCCCGCCCCGGGGGTCCCTTGATTTATATAGTCTTATATAGGAAAATTTTAAAAATCTCCGAAACCACAAGGCCTAACATATCGAGCAAAACTGATCCCGTTGATTACGTACAACAAATCTATGAATTTTCAGCCATGTTGGTTAGTTATCAAATTGATGCATATACTATTATATTCGTAACCATGCATATTCGTATTTGTATTATGGCTAAGTCCAATTTGCAAAGAATTGTAATCTACGGGACAACTCCTGAATAACCAACGGGACAACATTTCATTCGTGTGATAAGTTCAATCAGTTTGTCTGACGAGTAATATATTCGCTTTCACCTTCGTAAGCATATACTTGTTTCGATTAAATTGTTCAAATGCATTTATCTTCTATAAAGTGGTTTTATTTCACAACTTAATACAAAGTTTCTCAAAACTGAAGTAAAAATTATTAATATATTTTCAAAAAGCATGACATAGTCCAAGTATTCCTCACTCAAGGGGGGAAATCGCGAGCTTATATCATATTTGATCCTATTTTGCACAGATATTTATTGATTACTTGTACAAAAGTTATACCAATTCATGGTTATATAACATCGAACTATCATGGGTACTGTTTAAAAATGCTGTAAAAAATACAGCAACAAGACCAATTAAACATCCGAATCTCAAAAACTGTTAATATGTTCCTGGTAAAATTTTGAAAATCAGTAGTTTATATGTATCCTGATATGATGCTAAGGAAATGAGTAAGTTCTGGGAGTACAGAAAAATCGTTGTTTTTTTACCCCAACTGTCCAAGTTGTGTGAGAATGGGCCATGTACATAATGTTGATCGGTCAAATTTTGGAAATAAATTGGTATTAGCCAAAGTAAAAAGAAAGTATTCCTGATGAAGTTATGCTAGATGACGGCTCTATGTCTTCTTGTACACATACAATTTTAGAAAAATGGAGATCTGATTTTTCATCTCTTTTTAATAATCCTAATATACAATGTATGAATGGTCCTAGTAATTTTAATGTTATTGATGACTCCTTGCCATTTAATGAGTGTATATCTGTGCATGAAGTGAAGAAAGCGGTTGATGCTGCTAATAGTGGTAAAGCCTGTGGTGTTGATGGTATACCAAAATGATACTACTGTAATGTTTTTACATGTCTTATTTAATGTATGTTTTAGTAATGGTACTATTCCATCTGTATGGGGAAAATGTGTAATAAACCCAATACCTAAATCTGCAAGTCTTGATGCTAGAAACCCATTATCATGTAGGGGGATTTCACTAGCATCTTCTATGTATAAACTATATTGTTATATTTTTAACAATAGACTGTCAAGCTGGGCAGAATCTAATAATATCATCATCGATGAGCAAAATGGTTTAGACAGGAACGTAGCACTATAGATCAATTATCTACCATTACAAATATTAACCTGTGGTGTTGATGGTATACCAAAATGATACTACTGTAATGTTTTTACATGTCTTATTTAATGTATGTTTTAGTAATGGTACTATTCCATCTGTATGGGGAAAATGTGTAATAAACCCAATACCTAAATCTGCAAGTCTTGATGCTAGAAACCCATTATCATGTAGGGGGATTTCACTAGCATCTTCTATGTATAAACTATATTGTTATATTTTTAACAATAGACTGTCAAGCTGGGCAGAATCTAATAATATCATCATCGATGAGCAAAATGGTTTAGACAGGAACGTAGCACTATAGATCAATTATCTACCATTACAAATATTAACCTGTGGTGTTGATGGTATACCAAAATGATACTACTGTAATGTTTTTACATGTCTTATTTAATGTATGTTTTAGTAATGGTACTATTCCATCTGTATGGGGAAAATGTGTAATAAACCCAATACCTAAATCTGCAAGTCTTGATGCTAGAAACCCATTATCATGTAGGGGGATTTCACTAGCATCTTCTATGTATAAACTATATTGTTATATTTTTAACAATAGACTGTCAAGCTGGGCAGAATCTAATAATATCATCATCGATGAGCAAAATGGTTTAGACAGGAACGTAGCACTATAGATCAATTATCTACCATTACAAATATTATTGATACTAGGAAGAAAAAAAACTGTCAACTTTTTGTGCATTATTGATTTTAGAAAAGCATATGACTATATTCATCGTGACTTACTTTGGAATAAGCTTTTTGATCTGGGCATTAAAGGTAAAATGTTGTCAGTCGTAGAGTCATTGTACAGTTCTGTATCATCGTGTGTCAGAATAAATGGTTTATGTACTGACTGGTTTGATGTAAAGTCAGGTTTACGTCAGGGATGTATATTATCTCCCCTTTTTTTAATTTGTTTATCAATGACCTTGCACTTTACCTTAAATCGTTTGATATTGGTGTGCAATGTGGTACAGAAAAAAATATGTATATTGATGTATGCTGACGATATTCTTATATTAGCTGATAATGAAAACGATTTACAATGTTTACTTAATGCTGTTAATGATTGGTGTTCTTTGAATAGCATGTCTATTATCAGTAAGAAAAGCCATTTTCGTCCTTTGTCTGTGCAAAGAACATCAATTGAATTTTACTTTGGTATTGATAAGTTAGATATACAATGTAGTTGACAAGTGTACATACTTAGAACTAGTATTGAGTGAACACTTGGATTATAACATAACAGCAAAATGTGTGGCCCAGAGTGCAAGTCGTGCCCTAGGCCTTATTATAGCCAAATGTAAATATGTTGGAGGTGTACCGTATGATGTTTATACTCAACTTTATGAGTCTATAGTTTGGCCTACTACTAGTTACGGTGCCGCTATTTGGGGTCATAAGTCTTTTACATGTATAAATGCGGTTCAGAATCGTGCGATGCGTTTCTTTCTTGGTGTCGGGAAATATACACCCAATGCAGCCGTAATTGGAGAAATGACATGGATTACCCCAAACATAAGACAATGGAAATCTATATCATTATTTTGGTCTCACCTGTCATGTATGGACAATACTCGTATAAATAAACGTATTGCACTCTGGGCTAATACTTTAGCTAGTTCATCATGTAAAAATTGGTTTCACACTGTTATTAATATGCTTAATGTCTGTGATTTACCAGAATTCTGTGATATAAATATTTCTATTCCTAAACATACTTTGGTTGACAAAGTTACATCTGCCTTACTTTTAAAATATAGTTTATTGGAATAAATCTATCAATGCTGCCACAGGACCGTCAGGACAAGGAAGCAACAAGTTACGTACCTATCGTTTATTTAAAACTGATTTATGTACGGAAAATTATTGTAAATTGATCATGCCTCCTCGTCATAGGGCAGTCTATAGTAAATTTCGTTGTGGCGTTGCTCCTGTACGTATAGAGACCGGTCGATATGAGCGTATTCCGGTAAACAACCGTAAATGCCCTTCCTGTGATAGCATTGAGGATGAGTTCCATGTATTGTTGAAAAAGGAATAAATACTCCAAATTCTGAGGAAAACCGTGCATTTTTCAGCGAGAAATCGCTTGAAATGTCTGCTATTTTTTAAAGAAAACGCGTGATCTGATGAATCCAGATCCATAAATGCATTAATTTTTACAAATGTATACACAAAAGTGAACCTTTTTAAAGATACCATTATTTACTCCAATCTATGTTCTCTCAATATGCGAAATCCCAGCTTTACATTCCCATTTTCCGCATAGATATTGATGCATAAAGTCGGCCTGTCCTCGTATTTTTGAGAACGTCAAGCACAGTTTATTGTAAAATTTGCGAACCTTGAATACAGTTAGAACGTGAGATGTGATAACGCTTAACACAGTCGCGTTACACTTCTTACCGCACCCTTTTTAGACTTTTAAACCCAAAATTGTCGAATATCTGTGTTATACGTGCATACATTTCACAAAGATGATATAATCAGTCGAACTAAGTCCAATTGAAGCGCGACTTTCATTGTGTTTTTCTTATACGTAGTATGAATAGACACATTTTTCTGATACATTTTATTCATTTATGTAACTTTTATGCGTCTTGAAAGTTTAGTATATAGTCACTGAAATGTCCGTCCTTCTGTCCGGGCGAAGATGTATATACGTGTATATAGATGCCGCTTTGTCCGTCCATCTATCCGTCATAGCGAACGGATGAATATTAGATGGCTATATGGATAATAGGTAACAGTAAAAATGTCCGTCGCAGTCTGTCTGTTCGTACACACCCGAGGTTGGTTGTGGGGTTAGGGTTTGGATTAGGGTTGGAACATTTGGGTCTTGTGAGTTTCAGTTACGTTAAGTATTCACGAAATTAGATTATAAATAACAGTGAATGAGACCAGCGAAAAAAGTGCTGTGCCTAAGGGCTATAATAGTACAATGCATGGTCAGGCTGTAAATCCTACACTGTAAATGTTTTTTTTATGAATGAACTTATGAACATTTTCATTTTTGTTGTGTTCGGTGACATGTAAAGCATCGCATTATTTTTTATTGTATGGAATGTGCATTCAATTATTTATTTGTGTTGTGGTGATGGAAACTGGAGAAGCTTAAAATTGTAGCTTTAAAAACATAAGAGGAAGCGGAATGTCGTAAGTGTTGTATTATTCAAATATAAGAAATGCAAAGAAAATGTCAGTATCCAACTCACTACAGAAATGGAAATATGAAGTAAGAGACACAATAGAAACTGATTTTTTTTGAAAATAAATCAATTTACGATATCGCTTATAAATATACAAACAATCAAAACCTATTATGGTTACAATACAGAATAAACCATAGAATTCTTGCAACAAACCATTTGCTTAAGAAAATGAATATTATAAATGAAGATTACTGTTCTTTTTGTCATAATGAGAAAGAAACCCTGTCCCACTTATTTTTTAAATGTGAACAATATATGAAAGATATTGAATTGAATTGATGTTATAAACAAAATACTACTACTTGGTAAATATTATATATATTGTTGTAGATTGAAACAGTTAAGGCCTGGTATTGTAACTTTTAAACAGCAAGTTTGTGCCAATTATAAAATTGAAGAACACACGTGTAAACAATATTTTAAGTTTGATAAATTTGAAAAAGCATGGGAAAAGTTCATTGATATAGTGATTCCAGAGTAGTTGACTTAGTAAAGAGTAAAATGAACATATTCTTTCTTTGTAAAAAGTTAATCCTTGACAGTTGCATACATCGGGACGTCCAACGGAATTCCACCAACAGAAACAATATATTCTCAATTTATTTATCTAAAATATCATCCTTAAACGAGAACCTTAGTAGTTTAGCTTCTTTGACCTTTTATTTTAAATTTACCCCCTATCCCCTGACCCCATACACTCTTTTAGTTTCTAAACACTGAGCTCTCCTGAGTACAAATTAATGCTGTTTATTTTTCTTTTAAAATGAACTTTCTCAGGTGAGCAACAACAGATACACTATTACCCCCCCCCCCCCCATTGTTACCCCCCCCCCCCCCCCAATCTTAATATGCTAGAATCAGAAGTCTATAGAAAACATCGCAATATGTACTTTGTATAAATTATATGAAATGTTTTGTTCTATAACTTTGTAAGATTTTGTAAATAAATGGGTAACCTATGGCTACCGAAATTTTTTTTTTATCTAATCTATCAGTTTTATTAACAAAATTAATGGCAATCTAATTAAAAAATATTCCAACAAAATTCAATATCCAATGGCCAATGTCATTTATGGTCTTCTTAAAGGTCTTGTCCATTGGGTTGTTGTCTCAAAGTATGAAGGCATTCCATTCATTAATAACAACGTTATAGCAAATAATAGCAAAAGAATCGAGCAAAATAACATTTGACAATCATCTGTGACCTTGACTTAAATAAACCAAGCAGTTTGAATGTGTTATGCAGACCTTCTTCATATAGTTGACATATAAGCCCACTTAATAGAAAAACCTCCGAAAGGCTAAATAGTTACAGAGCTGAAATGATCTGTGACAGACCGACAGATAGACGGACGGACATATCAACATACAACCAGGGAAAAAGCAATATAATTCCCTTAGATATTTTTTATGAAACATAGTTTCAATGATTTTTTCCGGAAAGTGCCCAAATAATGGCCTTTTCCTAGCGGTGTACTCGTACATAATATATGAGTATTTAGTGCAATGAAATAAAAAGTAAATAGGGCCTAGAATTTTGTGAGTAATTGCATCACACATATTATAGTATAGACTTACCAATTCTTAGCATTCAGTCTTAAATTGATTCATATATTTAAAAAGAATCCATTTCTAAATGCTATATGTAACGTAATTGTATTTCTTTTAGGACTAAATCAATATCAGTAAATATACATACAACATTAAACGATTAGAAAAGGATGCTGTAAGAAGCGTATGGCGACTGTTAAGCGTTAGCATATCTAACTTTCTAACTGTATTCGAGGTTCGCAACTTTACAATAAACTGTGCTTGACGTTCTCAAAAATACGAGGACAGGCCGACTTTATGCATCAATATCTATGCGGAAAATGGGAATGTAAAGCTGGGATTTCGCATATTGAGAGAAAATAGATTGGAGTAAATAATGGTATCTTTAAAAAGGTTCACTTTTGTGTATAAATGCATTTATGGATCTGGATTCATCAGATCACGCGTTTTCTTTAAAAAATAGCAGACATTTCAAGCGATTTCTCGCTGAGAAATGCACGGTTTTCCTCAGAATTTGGAGTATTAATTCCTTTTCAATAGCGAATAAATGTACATGGTTGGTTTTGTTCGGATCCTTCAAGATACCGATACTTAGTTTCCGTTCGAAACTGTAAAATTTATCGGCAACTGTGTTCGCGTGAGCAACTGTGTTCGGCTCTTCGGGGTATACGGTGTGGTCACTTTATGGTTCGACATAGATGGTCACATTACAGTTGAAAATCTATGTTCCATACTTTGTTATAATTGGAAATAGAATGACCGTGACTCGTTTGACCTTTTCATGTAATGCCATGGTGTAGTCTTTAATTTCAAACTGACATTTTTTTGTATTTGTAGCAATATACATGTACTTCAATTGAATTCAATATATATTTGAAATTAGTGAAAATTTTAATCCTTGTTGATATCATGTTTGTTTGTTACCTCATTTTGTCATGAAAGTGATATAAGTGTATTAAAAGAATTTGGACCTCGAATTTGGACCGATATACCAGGTTTTTACGACAACGTTTTTCTTCTTTGTCTTTCCGGTATGTTTACATTGTAGGCAAGCAGACAGTATTAAAATGTAAAAAAACCTGCAATTCGGGTTTTCTTCATGTGTTATCATTTATTAAACAATAGTCCTGTTATACATTTTATCTCTATTTTCTTGTGAGGCCAGGTCTACTGAAATTTCAGGCTGAAAAGACCACTGGTCTGGCTGTCAAAAAAGTTAATGTCTAACACCCTCGGACAACGGAGTATATTATTTTTGGAGACTTTATTTAAATATTTTAAATGTATTCCGGTAGAGGCTGTACATGTCATAGGTGTGTAGTAATTATAGCAGTACAATAGTTATAAATCATTCATCAATCATACTAATCAAGAACAATAACCCTTCTCTAAAATATCACTTTTATTCCAAGTAACCTTCACAAGTCATCTTCACGATATCATAAATTTCACAAACGCGTGACTAGTTCTGCACGAGTTTTTTTGCCGCCACTCACCAGTCAGTATTCATATTCGTTAGATGCGGACACTTTTGTAGGTTTTGCTTGAAAACCTGCAGGTAAATTGAATTTAACCTTATTATTGTAATTTCCCTATTTCGTCTTTGTTTCATCATTTGAAAAGCTTTAATACATGCAAATGATATAAATAATATAATAATTCATTTGGTGACTTTATTTTGGTAAAATTATTGTTTGTATACTTCTTTAATATTGTTCATAGCAATTGCCATATTATATTGTTTAATTATGTTTATTTCATATAATTGTATATTTGAATGCTTGCAGATTTGAGATTTGGCATTATTATACACACACACCATAAAACACGTTGTTATAATTACCCACCATGCCCAACTAAGAGCACCGGTGACAATGGCGCCCAACGTTTTCTACATGTGAGTTTTCGAATGGTTTCGTCGCATCTTTAGAGTGTACACGTTCCAGTCTTCGACACGGTACCCAACGTGATAAGTGAGTTTATTTTATATTCCGGAATGAAAAAGTTGTTTTCAGGGCCCTGTTTAGCTAGCTAAGTGTATTATTATATACGTGAAAAACAAAGACACTTTATATTCATTTGTTGTTTATTGCACATGTTTTTGTAAGTTTATGAATTTGCATTATCTATTTCATTCAGTTATATATGTACTGTTTATTTGTTTTAAGTATATACATTGATTTAATAACTATTGTAATACCTGCAGGGTCATTTTTCATTGGTCCGCCCCATGTTTAAATCTATCTATGTTATAAGTAAAGTTCATCTCCTATTCACACGTGTATAACACATGGTATCTAACCCGTGCATTCATTAACATTCATTGAACCATCACTCGGTAGAATTGTAGTTTATCGTATTATACTAGTATTGTGGTAGTACAACTACTTAGCAAGCGTTTCATTTAGATACATGTTTAAATTTGTGTTTGTTACTTTTACAGGGTAAGTTATAGAAACGATTGTTGGATTCTAAATGCTTATGTTCGCAATTTAGATCTACTCTATCATTGATTATGTACATGTTGTTCCTTGGTGAATTATCGTAATGTTAAAACAGAATTAATCTCATACATACAAATAAGTTTCTTAAAACTTACTTGGTTGGTTTGATACATGCAATAACTCAGTGTAATACAAAGGTACTACATTGAATTTCTGAAACACGTGACGCGCAGACTACGTTTAAGCGGCTTTGTAAAAGTTTACTAGCGACAAAATACTGGTAAAGTTTACAAAACTGATTTAACGGAACGTCATAAATTTGCGATTTGTCGATAAATTTATGGTGGAAAATTATTTCGTTCATCGCGGGTATCGGTCTATTTTTACATGTACTACTATTGATAATAGTACAACTTTGATATTAAACGGAAGTTCGTATTGCGCAGTGATAAAACAGGCGGAAGTGAAAGTTCGTTGTTTTACTCACGGGTTGTTGGTTTGAGTCTCACTTGAAATTGTGTCATTTTTTTAAATTTTGGTTACATAAACAAATAGGTTATCTTAATTAAATATAATTAATTAATAAAACAAACTTTAATATTGACTTATATAATAATTAAATAAACTCAGTTAAATTGATAAATTGATTAATTAAAGAATAATCTGAAAGTTTAATTACTTAATACTGCATCTAAATACTTAGGATTGGATACTTAAATAAATAATAGTTAATTCAATACTTATAATAAAACGTAGTATTAATATATGAATTGAACTCCTATTATTAGTTATAAAATATTTTAAACATTTTTTTTTATTAATAATTGATAACTAAATAAACTGTTGTTTGCTATTTGTAAATTTATTTATTATAACTAATTTGACTAAATAATTTAATTTACACATTTAACTACTGTATAGTTATACATTGAATAATCATAGATAATATTTCACTTAATAATTTATTAATTCTGTTAAGAATTAAACATTAAAGATAAAACATATTACATAAATCTTATTAAACTTTATAAATAGATTGTTATAGGTTCATAAAGTGAAATACTAGTAGTAATTTAACAACGCATTGCAATAAATAGATATATATTAGTTATATAAAAGGTTGATATATAATAGTTGACAATTCAGTTATTTTCATGTGATTTGTTTGATTTAAAGTGAGATGGTTTTGTGTTTGTTTGATTTGTGATTGACTTATGTATGTGGATGTCAATCGTTGGTTTTAATATCATTTGGTTGTATATTTTTGTGAGTTTTGAGTGAAGTGATTATATTCGACATAATTGATGGTCAGTTGTGTTATCATTTTGATGGTGTTTTTGTGAATTAGTGATTATAGTGTGAATAGTGTGAATTATATGTAAGGTGATATTGTAAGTAAATAGTACATTACAGTGACAGTGAATTATACAGTTTAATAGTGATAGTGATATACATTCAGTTACATTGTGTTATATGAAATGGCTGAATATTTGTCTGAAAGACAACTTAGATCTCTTGTTAGAGATAAACACAGAGTGGAAGCGGAAGTGCATAATGAAAGTATGAATACAGATGGTGTTGATAGAGATGATATACAGAAATCAAGGAATAGAGGAAATGATATTCTTGAAAGACAACTTGAAGAATTGAACAAACAAAGGGATGCTTTAGTAAGGAATAGAAAACCTAAGGAAGTTGGCAGGAGAAAATCTAGTACTACTGTACCAGTTGACATTGAGAGAGATTTGGAATGGATAGACCAAAAGTTACACCAATATTCATTGGATGAACATATAAATTCAGAGGACAGAATTCTCAGAAAGGGGGATAGAGAGAAAGTCGAAACTTTCACTGATGAATCAAGTGACAGCGATGAAGAAACAGAAAAAGAGAAATTGATGAGGCATCAAATTAAGGAAATGAAGAGAAGAGAGAGTCAGCTTATGAAACAGATTAAGGAAAAGGAAACATATAACAGTATTCAAAAGCAACAAAGGGAAACGGAGATGAAACGGATGAGGAAGAAACATTTAAAAGAGGATAGAATGAGGAAACTGAAGAAAGAAAAGGATGAATTGCAACACAGTTTGCTAGAGAGAGAATCTACACTTAGTATTTTAGATGAACAACTTAGCGGTAAGGGCTATGAACATCAACTGAATATGAACCCAACCAAGCATCATCCACATTTGACTAAACCTAGTATTCCAAAATTTTCTGAAAGCACGTTTGAAGAGTGGAAACTCGAAATTGAAACAATAATCAACTCGGATATTTATAACGAAGAAATTTTGAAACAATGCGTTAGAAACTCCTTAACCGGAAATACAAGGAAAATTTTATTGACGATGAATCCTCAAACAACAACAAGGGAAATACTGGATAAACTGGAAAATATATATGGCAAAGTTAGATCTGGAGAATCTGTTATATCGGAATTCTACCAATCGTCACAAAAGAAAGGTGAAAGCATATCTGAATGGGGAATAAGATTAGAAGGACTTATTCAAACAGCTATAGAGAAAGGTCAACTTTTAAGGAGTCAGAGAGAGCATATGCTGAGAAGTAGATTTTGGCGATACTTATACAATGATGATTTAAGGAATGCAACAAGAATATGTTATGAAACAGCTGAGAACTTTGAAGAATTAAGGAAAAGAGTAAGACAGGAGGAACAAGAAATGACCAACTGTAAGGAGAAAGAAAGGACAACAAGTCACGTGAACACGCAACAAGTAGACCAGCAACTGAAATTAATGAATGATCTGTCAGAACAATTGAAGACAATAAACGACAGACTAAACACACTTGAAAGAAGAGATATAAATGAAACCACACATTGGCAGCCAAATTATAGAGGGAGAAGCAGAGGAACAGGTTGGCGAGGAAGATTTAACGGAAGAGGAAACATGCGTTATCAACGAAATGCGGATGAAAGACAAGATGAGCAACATTTAAACGACCAGCAGCTCTGATCGAAGAGGCTGATGAGAGCAAATATGAAGACAAACGCCTCAATCATAATGATACTATTAAGGACAGATTAATTGGGCCTGCTAATGTTTCGAACATCAAGTTAAATGGCATGGATTGTTTAGCTTTGATAGACAGCGGATCTCAGGTCACCACCATCAATGAAGATTTTTATAGGAATTTGAAATATAGACCAGAATTGAAGTCATTGGACAACTTTGGAATTGAAGTCAAGGGCGCAGACGGAGGAAATATTCCATATATAGGATACATTGAAGCTGAAATTGAACTTGAATTTTCCAACAGAGTTATACCTACCTTGATCCTTGTAACATCAATTGAGAAATACCACGAACATGTACCAACGATAATTGGCACCAATGTTATTCGTGAATTGAATCAAATGAAAGACGACGTTCCGGATGTTTGGCAAGCTGCATTGTTACAGATGGCATCTGATATTGGCAAAGTCACAGCAACACAAGATATAACATTACGTCCGGGTGAATCGAGAACTGTAACTGGATTCCTCAGAAAAAAGAAAACAGTTGATGCTGCTTTAACGGAGCCATTAGAAGAATCAAGACACAGTGCGATAGTATGTCCAAGACTAATAGAAGTAAAATCATCTGGAAAGAATGCAAGGATTCCAGTGAAGATATGCAATATTACAGCGAGACCAATCAGAATTAAAGCCAGACAACAATTATGTCAACTCCAGGAAGTTAATGTTATTAGAGAAGCTGATATAGTTCCACCTAAACAACCAGAGGAAAAGCCGCATAACAAACCAGCTCAGATAAATTTTGATAAAGCAGACTTTACACCGGAACAACTGTATAAACTTAAAAATATCTTAGATAAATGGAGCAACGTATTTCCCACATCATCTAAAGATTTAGGATTCACAGACAAGATTACACATAGTATCAGACTCACCAATGAAGAACCATTTAAAGATCCTGCCAGAAGAATTCCACCTGCTATTTATGGTGAAGTGAAAGAACATATTCAAGAGATGTTGGATATTGGTGCTATAAGAGAGTCGAAAAGTCCATGGAGCTCAAATGTTGTTGTTGCCAGAAAGAAAGATGGATCAATAAGATTATGCATGGATTTTAGGAAGCTAAATTCAAGAACAAAGAAGGATGCATACGCAATTCCAAGGATAGATGATACACTTCATGCTTTAAGTGGAGCAAAGTACTTTTCGAAGTTGGACTTGAAGTTAGGGTATTGGCAAGTAGAGGTAGACGAAGCGGACAAAGAGAAAACTGCATTTCAGGTTGGAGATTTTTTTAATGCAACAGAATGCCGTTTGGATTGTGCAACGCACCCGCCACCTTTCAAAGACTTATGGAACGTTGTATGGGAGATCTTAACTTACAGTATTGTTTGATTTACTTGGACGATATCATCATCTTCTCAAAAGACATAGATTCACATATAGACAGACTAGATAAAGTTTTTGAACGGCTCTCATCATATAATTTGAAATTAAACCTAAAGAAATGTGAATTATTTCAGTCAAAAATTACGTACCTGGGCCATGTAGTGTCATCTGAAGGAATACAAGCAGATCCCCAGAAAATTGAAGCCGTTTTGAATTGGCCAACTCCAAAAACTGTTAAAGAAACTAGGAAATTTTTAGGATTTGTTGGATACTATAGACGATTCATAAAAGGATTTGCAAACATCGCTCGACCTCTCAATGATTTACTTATTGGACATCCCACGAATACTTCAAAGAAACGAAAGCAAAAGAACCAACAGAAGAGAGTACCATTTCATTGGGGAGATAAACAACAGGAGGCATTTGATGAACTGAAGCGGAAACTAACTGAACCACCAATACTAGGTTATGCTGACTATAGCTTACCTTTCACTCTGCATGTTGATGCTTCTGGATTCGGTCTAGGCGGTGTGTTATATCAAAAGCAAGAAGGCGTAAATCGAGTGATAGCCTATGCCAGTAGATCACTCAAACCATCAGAAAAGAACTATCCAGCCCACAAATTAGAGTTCTTAGCTCTCAAATGGGCAGTGACAGAAAAGTTTCATGATAACTTGAATGTACGGAACTAAGTTTGAAGTCATCACAGACAACAATCCGTTGACGTATGTAACTACCTCTGCAAAACTTGACGCAACGGGTCAACGATGGATCGCCGCGTTGGCGAACTATGATTTCGAGCCGAAGTACAGAGCGGGCAGGCTAAATTCCGATTCCGATGGTATGTCACGAATTCCTTCAAATATCAACACTCCTGATAGTACCGTTGTATCAGCTTTGGCTACTGTAGCTACGGCCTCTGTAGAAGAGTTGCCGCTGGCGTATAGTGTTGTTAATCCACATTCATTGTCCATTGTTGACTCATCTATTAATGAAGAGGTTCCACAAGATATCTTGAGAAGTTTTTCTCTCAGTTCTAAAGACTGGAAACTTGCTCAGTTAGAAGACTGTACCATTTCTCAGTTACATACTTACCTGAAAGAAGGAACGAGACCCTCTGCTAAGCAGAACTCGGGAGTATCTTCTTCTGTATTAAAATATGTACGTGATTGGGATAAATTGGAGTTGCACGATGGTGTATTATTTCGCCACGGTACTGTAAATCGTCAGGAGTACACACAGTTAGTACTACCTGAGAAACTTAGAGATAATATTTTCATTGCTTTACATTGTGATTTAGGTCATCAAGGTCGCGATAGAACTTTAACTCTTATGAAACAGAGATTTTACTGGCCTGGAATGGACACGTTTGTTGGTGATAAGGTTGCTTCTTGTCCGCGATGTATTCGTAGGAAATCACAACCGTCTAAGGACAATTTGACGAGTATACAGTCGAGTTCACCTATGGATTTAGTTTGTATTGATTTTCTCAGTCTTGAGAGGTCGAAGGGGGGACATGAGAATATTCTTGTGATAACTGACCATTTTACGAGATATGCTCAGGCTTTCCCTACGACCAATCAAACTGCGAAAACAACAGCTAAGGTTCTCTTTGAGAAATATTTTGTTCATTACGGGTTTCCGGCACGAATACACAGCGACCAAGGAGCCAACTTTGAATCCTCTTTGATAAAAGAACTATGTCAGTTAGCGGGTGTGATTAAGTCTCGAACCACTCCTTATCATGCGATGGGTAATGGAATGGTCGAGAGATTTAACCAAACTCTTCTTAAAATGCTTGGTACTCTTGAACATGAACAGAAACATGATTGGAAATGTCACGTTGGTCCTCTTGTTCATGCTTACAATGTAACACCCCATCCCTCCACAGGTTATTCTCCTTATTTTCTCATGTTTGGACGTCAACCAAAACTAGCCATTGACGCTCTTCTTGGATTGAATTTTGACAATGTAAATAATAGATCCA
This sequence comes from Lutraria lutraria, assembly GCA_964023205.1. Lineage (NCBI taxonomy): Eukaryota > Metazoa > Mollusca > Bivalvia > Venerida > Mactridae > Lutraria > Lutraria lutraria. The sequence goes on along the minus strand of OZ026834.1, from coordinate 42,563,544 downwards.
AGAATGAGTATGTTAGGAAACTTAAAGAACGGTTAGCGACAGCCTATGAAAAGGCTAAAGAGTCTGCTACTAAAGCTGCATTAAGTAGTAAGACTGAATACGACATGGAGATTTTGTACTTGTGCGAAACGTATCGCAAAGAGGTAAGCAGAAGTTGGCCGATAAATGGGAGCAAGAACCTTATATTATTATTGCTCAGCCTTACCCAGACCAACCTGTGTTTGACGTCCGTAAAAACACCGTGAATGCGAAACGTATAAGACGCTTGCATCGTAACTTATTGCTACCTTTGAACACTTCCGGAACGAAGCATGAGAAAGACAGATACGTAATACCGCAACGTAGAACGGGAACGTCCAACTCAAATTCAGTCAACAATGTTGGTATTACAAGACCAACGAGATTAGTTAGACAACCCAGATGGCAACAATCAGACGAATGGATTATGAAATAGTTATTGTTATGATTGTACTTCATGTTGAAATTTTCGCGTATGTTTGCCTGAAATGTTTGTGGATTTATTTGTATTTATGCACGGTTTTCCTCAGAATTTGGAGTATTAATTCCTTTTCAATAGCGAATAAATGTACATGGTTGGTTTTGTTCGGATCCTTCAAGATACCGATACTTAGTTTCCGTTCGAAACTGTAAAATTTATCGGCAACTGTGTTCGCGTGAGCAACTGTGTTCGGCTCTTCGGGGTATACGGTGTGGTCACTTTATGGTTCGACATAGATGGTCACTTTACAGTTGAAAATCTATGTTCCATACTTTGTTATAATTGGAAATAGAATGACCGTGACTCGTTTGACCTTTTCATGTAATGCCATGGTGTAGTCTTTAATTTCAAACTGACATTTTTTTTGTATTTGTAGCAATATACATGTACTTCAATTGAATTCAATATATATTTGAAATTAGTGAAAATTTTAATCCTTGTTGATATCATGTTTGTTTGTTACCTCATTTTGTCATTAAGTGTATTAAAAGAATTTGGACCTCGAATTTGGACCGATATACCAGGTTTTTACGACAACGTTTTTCTTCTTTGTCTTTCCGGTATGTTTACATTGTAGGCAAGCAGACAGTATTAAAATGTAAAAAAACCTGCAATTCGGGTTTTCTTCATGTGTTATCATTTATTAAACAATAGTCCTGTTATACATTTTATCTCTATTTTCTTGTGAGGCCAGGTCTACTGAAATTTCAGGCTGAAAAGACCACTGGTCTGGCTGTCAAAAAAGTTAATGTCTAACACCCTCGGACAACGGAGTATATTATTTTTGGAGACTTTATTTAAATATTTTAAATGTATTCCGGTAGAGGCTGTACATGTCATAGGTGTGTAGTAATTATAGTAGTACAATAGTTATAAATCATTCATCAATCATACTAATCAAGAACAATAACCCTTCTCTAAAATATCACTTTTATTCCAAGTAACCTTCACAAGTCATCTTCACGATATCATAAATTTCACAAACGCGTGACTAGTTCTGCACGAGTTTTTTTGCCGCCACTCACCAGTCAGTATTCATATTCGTTAGATGCGGACGCTTTTGTAGGTTTTGCTTGAAAACCTGCAGGTAAATTGAATTTAACCTTATTATTGTAATTTCCCTATTTCGTCTTTGTTTCATCATTTGAAAAGCTTTAATATATGCAAATGATATAAATAATATAATAATTCATTTGGTGACTTTATTTTGTTAAATTATTGTTTGTATACTTCTTTAATATTGTTCATAGCAATTGCCATATTATATTGTTTAATTATGTTTATTTCATATAATTGTATATTTGAATGCTTGCAGATTTGAGATTTGGCATTATTATACACACACACCATAAAACTCGTTGTTATAATTACCCACCATGCCCAACTAAGAGCACCGGTGACATACACACATCGAAGTGATAGATTCCCCTGTTTTTAATGAATATTTGAGTCACTTTTAGGGTGGAAACCGGGACTATATAATTATGGAGTACCTCGTGGACTGTAGAACCATAAAAAATTATGACCAGATTCATGAAACATCAACTGCTTGTCTTTTTGAGTAGATGATTCCTTTAGTTTTGGGATCAGAAAGTCAAAATTACAAATTTGTGTGATCTGAAACTTCGCACATTCTGATATAAATGCAACATAGGCCACATTCTAGTTTTCAATTGCCGGATGCAATTTTGCGCCGTACAAACATTTAACTTGTTGTATCAGCTGTTTTACATATACATAATGTCGCACTAGCACCATATGAGTAATGTATAGACTCTCTAGTCACGTGGTTTTAAGTATATACTGCATGGATTTTTTAGATCAGTTTATAACAGTTATATCGTAATTAACATTATGTTGCTATATCAAATACATGTATATACGGAAACAATGTAGTGTTCTTTAACCACCGCTCAATATAACAAGAATGTTCATCGTAAACTGCATATCGTCACTTTAGTGCAAGCCTGCGATAAGTTACACTTTTTCCAACTTGAAATTACTTTTGCATTAAATGATCCGAAATGATGCCATACATGTCCTAAATAAGTATAAGAGTAGAAATGTACTTCTAAAGAAAATGTCATATTGTAATATGTACATTGCTTATATTGTTTGGTGCAGTAAGTAAATAAGTGCACTTACCTACTTATTGCACCAATGATATTTCCATAAAATATTTAATGCGTTGTGCAAGAACGATATTATATATGTGCGTATATCCACTTATTGCACCAACGCTTTATTGATAACCAGTAATAGAGTAATATGTGTATTAATCAAGGCCAATGTATGTCATATCTTAGTAGTAAGAAGTATTGTCACATGGGCAAAGTTTGTATAATTGGTGACTTTAATGCGCGAATTGCCTCTCGCGATGATGTTTTTGAAATATCGTTTTTATTTGAAAAATGTATCCACACCATGGAGAACATTGGTGAGGATGACCATAAGGATGATGCTTAGGGTAGTACCTCAATTAGTATTGGTTTACATACTAGCGATGACAAGATTTGTAATTCATCGGGGTTGAAACTAATAGAGTCACGTAAAAGCTCAAACCTCAGAGTCGTCAATGGACGTTTTTTGCGATGACAGAGGTGTACGGCGTTATTTACATTTTATCGCATGCAGAATGTAGTGTTATCGACACTAAAGCTACTATAGCTTATATTGATTTGTTTCAGGACATCAATGAATCCTTTTCAACTCATCCTTCATTTAAATTTTTTTTATAAAAGTTTGAAAATGCAAAAGCCGGTTGAAACAGTTTTCGTACAGAAGCTCTTGAAGGATGCAGATAAGGCGAATCGGTACAATGATTGTATTTCTAGTAACTACCCAGTTAGAAAATGTTCGTACCGACATAGTATAGTCTGCTATTTTGATAGATGACGGTGTCAATACTTTTGGCAACATACTGTATGATACCGCGTATAGTGTAACTTAACCAAAAGTACAAGTTTGTGGTTCTCACCTAGTGTCTGAATGCCAAACATGAATTGAACCATGCAAATAAACTTTATCGTGCACAGAAGACAACTGAAACTACTGTGTAGTTATCAATAAAAGACTGTGTTACAGTTAAACGTTAAAAGGAGCAAAAATCGGAGTTATACAAAACTGAAAACAACATGAGAGGTTTATAATTAAAACATTCAAGAAAAAATGTAAATCAAACATTAATTTATCAATGGATGATTATCACAATCATTTTAAATCTGTGTTCTCATATCCTAACATGTTGTGGATCAAGATGTAGAATGTAGAAAGTTCACTTGATCAAACCGTTATTCGAGCCCAAGAAAATGTTAAACAATTGGATCATGACTTTTCTATTGAAGAAGTAATCAAAGCTATAAATTAGCTTAAACGTAAAAAAAAGTGCAGGGGTTGATCTACTGATTCCCTAAATTTTTATCGATTCTAAATATACTTTAAATACAATAAAGCATAGACAAATGATGTCTTAATTGATACTGAGAAAGGTGATGCTAAACAATGCTTTACAATGGCAGGATCATCCTTAATAAATTATTTTATTTGCGGTAATTTTATTTGCATAATTTCACGGCCAATGCTTACATTTACTTTTAGCTTCTGTGGGGTTTTATTATTTTCATACATTATACGATAATTTTCCTTATACCGGTTGTCGAATGGACATGTATTTAACAATACTATTTAAACTATCGACTGTGGTAGGAAGCTAAAAATGATCGTGTTCAGTGACAGTCAGGGCTGGACTTCGGTACCATGCAGGTACCGAGAATCATTTAAGTACCAGTCTGTAACCGTACAAAAAAAATACTGGTACCGTAATTGCTACATTAGGTCATTTTAAAAGTTCCAAATCTCACCGAATCATTGTATTTCAGGCTGTGCTGTGCATCACGAGTAACAACTAAGAATGACAAATTATTTTTGAAATAAATCAGAACTTCAGTAATTGATAATAGGTTACACAAAAACAACGATATTAAGCTATATCCTACTTTTCAGCCAAATTCTTGTATAAGTTTCAGTATCGCATGGTATCGATAAGTACCTTTAAAATATTAATATCATTTCGTTGGTACCGGTATCGTACCATTGTGACAGTGTATTGTATTAGTATTTGTTTCAAATCACTTGCAATGGAGTTCAAACAGTGGGTTCATTTCAGTATACATGTATAATTATGGTTTTGTTTTTAAATCTATAAATTGGTGAAACAAGATATGACCAGAAAACCAAACCCAATACGATTCATTATGTGACGATTCAAATTCTCTTTGGCAATGACTACTAAAGGTGAAGGTTGCCACACCTCCGATTTTGACCAATCGTTGAGACTTACCTTCCCGGAACGGCACGAAAATGGTACGGCGTTTAACATGCGTTGGAAAATTCGAATTGTCGAAGTTCTTTCCCTTCTATATATATATGGGTTACATGGAAAAATCATTTTTAGGATTTTTTTTCGTGACAAACCCCTTTGGTAAAAAACACAAACGTAACAATAAATAAAGCAAATTATTGTAAAGTAAATTGTAACTGTAAGCAGGCATTGTGTAATTTTTACCTAAATATCATTCCATAAGTAATAGTCTTTATAACAATTTAGTTTTTCGGGTCTCTTGAAAAGTTTTGAAAAATGGACTTACTAAGTTGACGATATGTAGTAAAACGCAGTTTGCCACTACATATTCATTTAGTTCAAGTGCTTCATATTTCAAAGTTTCCAATGGATGTATATTTGTGATATGACGAATGATATTACAGTAGTTACAATGTAAAGTATGTCCCTTATGAAAATTATATTTCAAATGGTCGTTTCCAGAAGATTAATTACCTCCTACGGATTGTTAAGGTTTTGTTAAGTGAGTGGTATTTGTAACATCCTCTAGATCTATTGTTTTTGTACGACAACCAATCTTTCCACTCGTAGGATTCAACTTCCTTGTATTTCATAACTTTTGAGACGTTGCAATTGCACATAATGCTCTACAACATATGCTATACCCAAAAGGTAGAATTCATTAAGCTTTCAGTAGCAGCATAGGAAAGAGTACATGACTCACTAAATTTCTTTTTAAAATAGTCAATAAACCGTGTTGTTATGAAACTCATGCGCGTTATCCTAATTTCACGTGGTCAGAGTATGCAGTAAACATTGCGGTTCATGATTATATTTTCAAAAATTTACCAAACGCTTCCACATGGAACTGTAATCAATGCAGTGACCGCTTGTCTCAATTTATATGGAAATGTAATTAATAACGATATGGCCCGGTGTGTATCCAGTATTTTCTTAGCTGCCGCAACGATATTAATAATGATATGTTGTTATTTATCACAAATAACAGTGGAACAATTTCAGGATGTGTAAACCCACAGTAAAATTAGTGTCTCACCAAATCTAGCCGTTTACTTAATACTGTCAGTGCTTCATGTATACTAGATGGTGACATTCCTGTAGAAGAGTACTTCAGATAGGCACATTCACAGACAATACCATGCGATCTTATTGTCAAATTTATTTGAAAGTATACGAACAAACTGCATGGCTTTATCAAGTGAGTGCAATCACAGATCGTACTTTGTTTACGGGCTAAGCGGCTCATCATGCCGTTCCAATATTGTACGTACCATACAATGATGTTGTATAATAATAATAATAACTTTATTTACAGAAGGTTACACATAAAGACAATGAAACATTAACAATGGTGAAAATGAAATAATACTTTTTTACAATATGGCCCTCTTGAAAAACAATAGTAACAGTACTTTTGCAATTGCTGAAAATCAAACAATTTGTAGACATCTAATGCAAAAAAAGATAAGTACAGGGTGCCCCGAAAGAATGGTAACACTTTCATACATGTTCAATGTCCCTTTAAATTGCAGATGAATACATAATATATATATATAGATATGAAAATCAAAGATGTAAGTTTTTTTGTGTCAGAGAACCTTATTCAGAATTTGCAATTTAATACAAATGAAAACAAAAGTGTATTTTTTATCCTTGACGTCGTTTTAGTAATTTATGACGTTTTAATGTGACAACCTTTAATATATTATAAATAATAACCGGATATAATATTCTACTGAAACGAAATTTGGAATATAACCGGTTTTATGATTTATCTCTAAAAGGAATAAAAAAATCTATGGATGAAAAAGAAAAGAAAAAGGTTTGACTACATAATTATGTGTAACAGTAGACTCATCATAAAACGATTGTCAGTCATATACAGAGACTAAATAAACTATATACACAAATAACAACACAGACTCTGACTTGACACCTAAATTGTTAATGTCATAATATTATTATTGTAAATATATATTATTAAGATATGATTTCTACAGAGTTAAAAAAGAATTACTGATATTTAACAGTTAATAGCTAAATGAGGCAACGAGACATTATATGGGATGTGACATTTTATGTGTTCACATGAATAAGTAATATAATATCAAAGTCATGTGATGACTATACTAAATTCTATTAGGCTTACACAATCAGGGTATTTCACTACTTACGCCAACTTAAGGTTTCCGATTTCTAATGCATAACCTCCATTTTGAAGAGTACTCAATTTCATGGTTGACATATCCCCGAGGGGCATGGGTTCAAAACCACCTGGGACCATACTTTATATATATATATAATTATTATTTTAGCTTTTAGGTACTTAGTAATGTTTTGTATTCAAAACATGAATTTATACAGTAATATGGAGGAAAATATTTATTTCAAAATATATTGTTCAGTTTATAGGAATTTATAAAATAATGTCCGACACACATCTTTTCAAAACCGGACAGTAAAACTTTACTTTATGTAGACATTATACACACATACTAGTTAATTTTGAGAAAATTAAATGTGATGCCCCGCTTCAGTTTTTATCTTAATGATATTTATCAATTTGTTACTTTTTCGCGAAGGTGTCTATTCTCACCTTTGACCTATATTTCTTGGCATGACGTATTAATTATTCAAAAGAGAATCCTCATTCTATTGGATGAATCAGAGGAAACCCTTCCTCCCATTGGGTGAAATCTACAAGCGTAGAAAAATTAAGACCACGCCAACTAATAGCGAGTTTGCAACTGTTTAATGTGTACTTCTTGTGGTTGTAAAATTTGTAAAGTAGAAATGTACGAAAATGTATTCTTATGCGGTCGAAATAAAGTTATATACCGTTCTAGTAAACATTTTACATTTATTGGAATTAATATACACTAGATATGACTAAATACGCAATTTATTTAGCTAATCTAACATTAACATTTTAAGGCGTGACCTAATTGGCTAGCGATAACGTGTGTTCACACGGTACTATAACGACAATCTGGGAATTTTATAAAAAATATATTTTTGGTTTCAACAGTGTAAATGACATTAAAGAAACTTCGCGACTGTCTTTTTAAAGACATTTCTTGTTGGTAATAGGCAAAATCTTGACTAAATCTTAAAGGGGCGCTATTACCTTTTTTTGCCTGCAACATACTGATTCCAAACATGATGTAAATAATTTGGATGTACTAAACATTGATTCACTTATACACATTCTTGCATTTATTGTATCATCTCTTAAAGAGATAGGTTTATTTTCATATTTGTGTCTCACTCATTTGAATTTAAGGTATTATTTTACGTTAGGGGTAGAGGAACAACAATGATCGTAACTCTAACGGTAAAAGTTTCATAACATTCACCTGTAAATGTTTTAATGGATATACAAAAGAATGACAATATTTAAAGTGCAATCCTTAATACTTCATAGCATACTTTAAATACCTTAAAAATCCCTTTCATTTTCGTTGCCTTTGTAACTGAAAAGTGATTAAGTTCTCATGCGCCATTGTTTTGCCATGTTGCGGCTGCTTTGCCTTCTATCGCGTAAGCCATAAGACCTAGCTCGTAACACAAAATACCTAAATCAGAACACAAAACGCATAACTTAGAATTCCTAAGACTAAATGACCCTAATAGGCTCCTGTAATTTTGAATATTCAGTTGATCATGATATGGTCTGGTGACAACAATTTCTTTCTAGTGGCAGAAAGCCAAAACCTATCGCATGAAAAAGGGCCAAGTACTAGTATTATGATTTCTTAAATGTGTCAGTTATTTTAAAATCGTTCACTAGCCATTGGCGTCAAATTAGAATCAAAGCATTGTGGCCCTTTGTTATTTTTTATATAATGAATATTTAGAAATTGATCAGGATATTTCTAAGCAACAAGCTGCGGGTATTAAAATGAAAATGCGTTATATTTCCCTTTGTAAAATGTAACAATAACTGTATCAAGGCGGCATCTGGGGGTATTCTCACCTTTAGTGAAAGTTCTAGTTAATACATGTCTCCTGGCATTTTGAAATATATTTAGATCCAACACATTTAATTGAGGAAATATACCAGGTACATCTGTATATTAATTAACACTACGTCTTGTATTTAGTTGAGACCTATTTTCTTGTGCGGCTTTCCTTTCAACCAAGCTGTTATGGAGTCCAGGGATTGTATCTGCCTGATGATAACATAGGAACATGATAAATTTATTAAATTACCTTCTAAAAACGAACAGTTACGAAAAACAGGGAAGTAAATAAAACAAAACCATGTAGATGATATCAATGCTGATCATCTGCTCAGACCCGGAAACATTTGCCATTCTATTGTTAATTTCCGATATTCAACGACCACAAAATTCAGAACACGGACGTGAAGTATTCCACTTCCTGTTGATTTAATATCTCAATACGAAGTATTCAAGCTGAAAGTGATTTATCATATGATCTGTAAATCGGGGACGCTTTTAGATACAATTCAGAATTTAGTTTAAATAGTGTAAAAAAGCTAACAGTAAAAGATAGAAATGCGCGAGTTAGTGTTTTTTATTATTGGATTCATATTTATGGTGAATTGCATTAACAGTGAAGAATGTTACGGTAAACTATAGAATATACTAAATGTAATTAGTGCAACAAAACAAATCATAATATAGATTTACATAATTTGCATTTAAAAATCGATAGCATATGTTCGTCGTTGTAAGATATCACAATATGTTTTTATTTCATTTTTATTATTCTATGTGTGCGAGCGTTATTAAGCGGGTGCTTGTTTAGTTTCGTTTTTTCTGTTCTCCTTCAAGTATTATAGTGTAATGTTAAAGTTTTGTTAGAATTGGTGGTGAAAATAAAGATGAGAATGGTCATCTGACAATGGTTATAAATAGTAATTCGTACGCCCAAATGGTGATTAATATATATGTTAATCGCTTTTTAAGTGAAAACATTCATATTGCAATTTTCAATTGCAAAATAATGTGTGTAAGATGCGTTTAAAATGTACAATGTATATACGTATTTTTTGCCTCTAATACCAAATTTTCTTTGCTGCTTATACAATTTACCATTCGTATACATGTAATTAATTTATTTCACACACTGAATGTTGTTCCTTATTCCAGGGTGTCCTATGCCTGTACCTACCAATGATTCTGGAGTTATAAACGCGGCCGAATGGGCTGTTGAAGAATTACACGGACATTTGAATAAAGTTTTATCGGCGACAAGACAGGTAGGATATCACGAAAACAATTATTCCAGAACGGCTGTTTTAAATATGACTAAAGTTAACCGAATAAGGTTTAGATATCTGTGTCAATGACAGTATGAAATTGTGCATGGCATAGTCAATACCTTAATCCCTGGACGCAACACGTATTTTCTATGACATATGACAATATGATTTTTATGGATTAGTAGTTTTTTTCACGCATTCTCTATGAGTGAAGAACCTGAAATTCAAAAAGGTGTTGCTCGAAGAATATAATGAAAAACGTGAAAATTGACATATATGTAAGCCTATATAAAATAGAATAAATCTTAGTATCAACAACTTGAACTCCCAGACCGAGGTAATTTACCTCTGTGACGAGGTCGTTTGCAAAAATGGAGAATAAAGTTGGTGATAAGTTGCCTCCATGCTTCACATCCGTTTTACAGTCGAACCAGTCGGTATTTTTGTCATTTATGCGCACACGTGCAGTTGAATGCTGGTATATACTTTTTATGGAGTTGTATATCTTTCCGTCAACCTTGTTTAGTAATAATTTGTACAATAACATACCTCTGTCTATAAAATCAAAGCATTTACGAAGATCAATGAAACTTGTATAAATAGACGGGTTATTTCTCACGATACTGTTTAATGTAAAGATGTGGTCATCGCACGACCGTTTAGATCTAAAACCATTGTGTTCGTCTGCTAAGATATCATTTTCATCCAAGTATTTTGACAGCCGTTTATTTAAGAACGCACTATAAAGTTTACTTATACACGAAAGTAAACTCACGCCTCTATAATTCATAGGTAGTCTTCTGTCGGAAGTGCTGTCCTTCAGTATAAGGTATATAACTGCTTCTCTCCACATTGTATAAGTCCGGTATCAAACACGAGCTGAAATAACTGTTGTAAGACTGATATCACGGCGGGAAATTTCAGAACACTATATGGTATCCGATCATACCCGCTGGCAGATCGTGATTTTGCATGCATTACTATGAATGATATTTCGTCTATTGTAATATTTGCATTCATGTCTTTATTGGGTATATATAGGGGATCATTGATGCTGTCTTCAAGTAACTGCTTATAAATTTTAGCACATGAATAGTGGTCAGTATCAAACTCAGTATCATCTACACCGTTGTATAAATTCTCGAAATCCCTCCGCCACCTCTCAAGAACGTCCATCTCATTGTCAGAAGTCATATCATCATTATCTATGACCTCGATGGGGATGGATTTATCATTTCGTGGTCCTAGCCTTTTGATTTTGTCCCAGAATGCATTTGGATCCTTGGTTGACATGCTTTCAATCTCTATAGCTATTGATTGTCTATAAGAACGTTCTGCTCTTCTCAATGCTTTGTCAAATACGTTTCTTGCTTCAATGTATGTTTGACGTAATACCTCTCTTCTTCTCCTGTTGAAGTTACATTTCAAATACTCATTTTCTTTTTTACGCATATTATTCCATAAATATGTTAAATCCTCACTCCAATAAGGTTTTTTATTCTTATTACGTTTATTTGTTCTCTTTGAGTAGTTATATGTGGGAATATTTGCGTTCATTTCCGTGCATATTACACTGCATAATTGTTCGTAAATATGATCAATATTTTCTTGTGACTCTCTACAAGTTTCAATGTTAGAAATTATTTCTAGGATTGCTCGTCTTGTTATCTCACTATCCATGAAATCATTGGGTATTTTGTTCATTTTGTACCTGGGATGTGTTGCATTATTCTCGTTGTGATTAATCTCTGGTGATCTACGTTGTAACGTAATTAACTGTGTTAACAGTTTAGAGTGGTCAGGTAGTCTTGATCTGTCTCCTAGTAAACCGTGTAACCCACGTTGTTCAACAATCGTTAAAATCTTAAAGTGTGTACAATTTGGCTGAGTGTCGTGAGGAACACAGAAATAATCGACAACCGATTTGCCCTTTCTTGATATTGATGTGAAGTTGTCATCCTCTTCACAGTATCTACCGTTCAATACACACATTTGAGATTCAATTAAAAAGTCTATGAAATCATGTCCATGTTGATTTATAGTGTGGTCGATGTGGTTCCGTGCTGGTACTGAATCGAGATCGCTCGAAAAATCAGACAATCCACCTATGCGCGAGTTGAAGTCGCCTGCAATTAATATACTGTCACTATGAGTGTAAATTTGGGCAAGCAGGTGTGAGAAAAAAACTTGTGCATCACGTCCTCTTGTGGAGGTTTCAGCTGGGAGATAGCACGAGTAGAAAATAAGTTCATATTTAATGGTTTTGTGCTGAAATTTCAGTCCTAGTATACCGTCATATGATTTGTCAACAGTTGAGATTTCATCATTTTCATACACTGATTGTTTTACAAGAATACCAACGCCACCCGATGGTTTGGGAGCATTTCTGTGAATATGAGTACGGTTAAATCCTAACCAAACGTATCCTGGTACTCTAATCACGTGATTATCAGACAAGTGTGTCTCACATACCGAAAATATATCTGCCTTGATGCATTGCACAATATAGGCCAAGGGCCCATAATCAAAACCCTCCCCCCCTAGCGGGATTTTGGTACACCTATATATTTTTGAAGCTTAGGGTATATGTTAACAAATTCCGGTTGTTGGAAGATAAACGGATGCTGGATAAGCAAATGGCCGGGGTGTTTCCATGGCAACCAGCAATATTTCCAAGATTTAGCTTTATCATATTAAATACGCAAAAATGTTGTTTATTTCGGTTAATAAACCTACAAAATAGCTTTAAAATATTATCAATATAATTATTATATGCCAGGCATATTTTGTAATTGATTTTCTCATTTGCATATTCATGAATATTGATGAGAATCTAAAAATGGGCTTAAATTGTTAAAATATGACCTTATATAGCAAATGAGTATCATATGTTTTTTTTTCATTTTTATTTGAAAATGTTTCAAATGACTAATAAATGATCGGATATTGTTTATCTATTCATTTACTGTTCAATACACACATGGTATTGCTTTAGTATAGCTAGAAAGTGGGTGGGGTAAATTGAACCCAAAATATAAAAACACCATTATTTGATAAATGAATGGTTTTATGACAAAGGACAAAGTAAATTCGCATATACTTAATACAACAACATACTCTATGCACAAAATTGTTTGTTTGAATGCAAAATACCATTGTGCCTGTGTCTGCTTTATACCCCCCCCCCCCCCCCCCTGAAAATTGGATATTATATATATCATCAAGACACAGTGGAAATATCATGATAAACTGAACAGTATTACTACATTTGTCGCAATGTTATAAGTTCTTTATCAATAGTCTTATATTACATTTCTTTGTAATTAAGACTTATAGTCAGCAACATACGAGTAGATATGCGCAGAAGCAAACAATTGCATCTTAATGTCTCATTCTGAATAGCACTATCATATACTCTCGTGGAATCGCAATCAGGTTTTAGGGCCGGAATGGCTACGATTGACAACATATTTGTACTGCATGGGTTAATTAAATTAATTCAAATCATGTAATTATTATTAATGTACTTTTATCGATTATTCGGTTTGCCGAAACCAGGACAAAGAGGAAAGTTATATAAGGTCATTAAGTCCATGGATGTATTATCAAATTACAACCAGAGTAAAATCTAATAATGAGATCGGCGAAATATTCGAAGGTCATGGGGGAAAGCTTGTGGCCTTTTCTATTTTCCTTGTACCTTAATGATGATCTGGATGACCAATTTTTAAACGGAGTATAAGGCATTGATTTAGGTTTTATAAAAATGTTTTTATTGATGTATGCCGATGACATCATGATATTTGTTAACTCATCAGAAGAATTACAAAGTAATCTTAACATATTGGATTCATACTGTGATCGTTGGAAACTTACTGTTAACAAAAATAATTAATATATTCAAAGAAGGAGAACGTTTGCCAACAGACCTTTAAGTTTTCTACCAAAGTTGTGAATAGGAGATCGTTAACAAATTTACGTATCTTGGAATAGTGTTTTCATCTGGAGCGTCCTTGTAGAAACGCATAAAACAAATTAGGTGAACAGGCTAAAAATCTATCTTTACATTAAGAAAATGTCTATATAGATTTCATAACATAACAGTGAGGCACTCTAGAATTGTTCGATTAGCAATTGAAAAACTTCACACTTCGTATTGTAAATCTTTATTATGAGGATCACAGTCATAATACACGTAAACCAAATCATGTTGAAAGATATTGAAAATAAACCGTACATCACTAACTGGGCATATAATGTTAAAAATACATTACATTAATTAGTATTCTCTGAAGCGTTGTACTCACAGGGTGTAGGTAATACTAAACTTTTTCTATTATTGTTAAAACAAAGAGTAAAAGACATCGTCATGCAAGAATGGAATAATCGAGTACAAACGTCATCTTATTCCAGGGCTTTTAGGGGTTTCTGCAAATTTTGACAACAGCATGTATCTAGTTAATATGAATATAAAAAATATCTCATAGCTATAACAAGATTTAGGCTTTCTTCTCATCGTTTAAGAATTGAAACAGGTTGTGGTTTATTTATCACGGTTCAAGCCATTTTTCATGATTTTTGCCATTGTCTTTTGAAAAATACGTACATTGTTCATGTAATGTTTATCCACTTCCTTGCTTATAAACGACTACTTTTACATTGAACAGCTGAAAGACTTTTTAAAACTCCGAAAGCCAACTCAGTTTTTAGGGCTTCCGCAATGAGACATAACCGGCAAAATGTTAGATAGCACCATTATACACACACGAATAATGGTCCCAGATATTAGGGAGACTATTTCACCCTAGCCTCCCTCTAAGCCAATCCCTGCATAACTATCAGGTAGACTGCTGTCTGTCCATCTCTACTTTTAAATCATGCAGTTCTCATTTTCGTGTCTAGTATTAATACATGTTGACATTGTGGGATTTTAATAAAATGATCACTCAGGGATATTGATTTAAATCTAATTACATGAAAATGTGTTGTATTTTACTGTTAGTTATGTGAACTACCTACTTGAAACTGAAACAATGTTGAAAGTGACTTTCTCCGACTAAATATCTGTGCGTCCAGAAATGTGACCAGAACTGTCACTTCAAATGTGAGGTATGGAGGTCCATCGTTGACCCTTACTTTTGTTAATATTTTGCAAAAGACAAAATCTATTTCCGGCAAGAAATCAAGCTATAGTGTTCTTTCAATCGTAGCCTAGAATCAACCGACAAATAACAAAGCATATGTGCAGTAATTTGAAATAGTCTATGGATGCATTACATATAACATGTAAATTCAAAGTAACCAAAATTCATAAATATGTTAAGAAATTGCTTTTTGTTAGCTCATCTGATTGATCAGGTGAGCTTTTACGATCGATGAATGTCCGGCGTCTGTCCACAATTAGTTTGTTTTACATTCTAGCATCCACAGCTCTTAACCAACCGTAATCAAACTTGGTCACAATGTATACGGACTCAATGTCTCGGCCAAGTTCTTATAGGCGAAATGGGGCGAGGACTTCAAGAGTTATGTGCACTTGACTTAGAAACTTTGTTATATTTAGCTTGTATATACTCTCTAGCGCCTTCATTTTTTCACCAATCCTACTTATATTTACAGTGAATGTGTATGACCTGAAGGTCTTTGATGAGATTGATTATGGTCGAAATTTAATTGGTACTTGCAGAGCAAAGGGCCCTTATATGAGATGAAAACTATATTACCAGGTCATTAATTAAAGTGTCTTTGTTCTCAGGTGATCGATCTAGGGCAATCTTGGCCCATTTGTTTCAGATATTATCTAAATAATTATATCCAGTGCTTTCTGCAAATTGCTTCCCCATATACATGAATAACTGAAAAAAATATTTGGTTGTATCTATATAAAGGCTACGTTTTTATTCTTTTTTACAGTTAAAAGGGACATAATTCTTGCTATATTTAGTTCAGAGTTATTTTTTCCTTTTCAAATATGTATATTAATATAAAATATAATAGTCTTAAGCAATGTGGGTTGAGAACTTGGTCATTTTGGACTCCATAATCACTTGTATACAAAAACATAAAAACATTATATTTCGAAATCAGGGGGAGATAATCAATCGCATACTGTAGGCTTAATCAGCACCTTTATTTCGTCCAACATGTGACAATCGATGGGGGATATCTTAAGCTTTACAATGATATATGTGTCATAAAATCCCGCTAGGGGGGGACCTAGGGTACAGGTAGCCCATACTCTATATGTTAATATAAACATACTTTAAAAGACATATATTTTTAATTAAACATTTAATCAATTTAAGTATCTATACAGTAGCTATATATTAGCGATAAATTTAAGTGACTGATGATGTAATTAGAAGTTGTCTATCAATGACCCTGTCAGTTTTATTGGACTCCCTACTGTGGAATATACAGGACTGCTGGGTCTTAGTCACATGCGTCGCATTCCTGGTTCAATGTCTTCAAATATAATACATTTGTAGCTATTCAATGTCTTTAAATATAAAAGTAAATAAGTTAAAACATTGACTAAGGTCATACTAGTATCATCATTACGTATCCGTTCGACAGACACGATCTATTTATTTATATATTTCATTAGATATGATAATGTAATAACTGTATTTAAATAAATGCATAATTTATATAATTCATGTATTTATAAAGTTTTTTTCATTAAATCTAAGATACACGCGAGTTATACTCGTGTATGCAATTTTATAATTACAATGGGCCATGACGTTTAAATCTGAACGATCGACTTATTCTGACTTCACATATTATCGGAAAATAAATAAAAGTGTAAGACATAATTTAATAACACCCTTTGTTATGTCTGGATACCGCATATCGGATTTAAAAGTTCCCTGTTTTACCGTTTTTAGGTAGTTTAATCACAATGATTATAAAACCTATCATGCGTATTTACCGTGGTCCGACAGAAGTTTGACGGACAAAATTATGGCCAGCAGTTTGGCTTATCAGTTCTGCGTTCTGATTGGTTGATTTGACCTGTCAATCAAAATCTGGCGTATCGTCAATTGCAAACACGAGATCAGAGTTTCTCACGGTAGAGTGAAAACAGTAGCACATTAAGAGCTTTTAAAATACGTTAGAGATGCTTTTTATTTATTTCTGTCAAGTGTAATTTAAGGGGTGAACCGGAAATAATACAATTATTGATGTATATGTATTGTATTAGTGTAAGTATTTGATAAAACCACAGATCGATCTTTATTTAGACAGACCCTGAATATGGCCGTTCTCATACATGACTGGACTTGACATGTAAGCAAAATAATTGAGATTGTGTCACTGAGACATCAGCATGTACTAAAAAGAGTGACGTTTCAACATCTCTCGAAAAACAGTTCATAAACGTAAACAGTTCCAACTCTCGCCACTAACATATACTTGGATATTTCGAGATTCCTCCATCATACACATTCCTAAAATCGAGGTTAAATTACCCTTCCACATGTCTAATTAATTCACGTTCATTACCATCAACATGTTGGCCAACGACCCGTAAATGACTTTTTAGCTTATCAGTTTTGCAAGTTAGTAAAACGCATTTCTTTAACTGGCAATTTCTCAGTTGTCCGCCATTATCATCAATGTCAGTGCGTAGTCCCCGGAAGTAGATTTATTCCTTATCATTGGACATCACCGTTGATTGATTAAGGGATTATTTGGTTCGCTTCTGACTTTTTCCTGATATACTATATTGACAGCCAGTGGTGCAGTGGTAAAATGGTCGCTTAGGAAGTGTGGGGTCCAGGATTCGAAGCCCGGTCGGAGCAATCAAATGAACATTTTTTCTCGATTTATTAGCTACGATATCAAAGAGAAAGTATGGCTGTGTTTAAAAAACTGAAAAATTGTACATACACAGGATATTTTAAAGCAGTTTAAAAATTCTGGCCTAACAAAACTCCACATGTACGAAATTCAAACTGTTATAGCCGAAAATCTAACCGCTTAGAACTTTTTTATATATTTTCGAAGATGGTTTTGATTTAAGTCTTATAGGATGCCCCACACAGGGACACTGGTTATAGTTGTTTGAACAAATGTGTATTTTTTGCTTCTGTGAAAACGGTAGTCTATTTTATGCACATGCATTTATTTTAGATGGAGAAAAAAATGTAAAAAGCAATGATCATTTGTTGCTGAAAGACACTTTGTTAAATGTATGGGTCCAAAACGAAAACAAAAACATAAATAATTTCTACAAAAATCTTATTTCATATGCATTTTTTCTAAATATGCCATGTTTTTCAAATTTGGGCAAAAAGTGAAAAGAGGGGGTGTGGCACTAAAAATAAAAAAATCTATAAAGTGGGACGGTGAAATTTGCTAATATTTAAAAAATATCTTGCAGTTTCTAAAAATGAATATAATAATCAATTTCCATGTAAAGTTTGAAGATCTTATATGCCCAACCGTTCACAAGTTGCTTATTGTAAAGAAACTGTTTTGCTGTCTTGAGTTATTGAATGAAAACTACATGTATATACATAGTTCTCACGTCTACAATAATTACCTCCCTTAGCGGCCATCTTGATAGGCAAATTCAACAGGCATTAATAGAAGATATTTATATTTTTGCTTTGATAATTTTAAATAAACTGATGTGCTTATGGCATTAACAACTTCATATGATTAAGTTAACTTTATAAAATGAGTTGATTAATAACCAATTTTCAGATTTTTTCTATCAAGCGCATAAGAAATTTGCCTAGCAAGATGACCGCCAAGGGAGGTATAAATATTGTAGATGTGGGAACTATGTATTAGCAGGGTGGAGAATCAAAGTCGCGTCGTTTTCTCGATGTGTAAACAAACAGGTGCCATTTTGTGAAGTTTGAATCTTTTGTCTTTTTCTTTTTTTCTTTTAAAAGGTTGGTAAATATATTTATACCATATCATGCTACTCAATTTTCCGCTTCTGATGATGTATAATACATAAAAATCCATGTTGTTTAAAACAAAATTATCCCGGTCTTAGAAATCGAATCGAGCAATATTTTGCACAAATTAGACAGAAACGACTCAACTCAGAATACAATTTCATTGGTTTTGCCCATATTTTGAATTATTTTCGTGCGTTTGCTTAACAGAACGTATAGAATACATGGAAAATGCCTTTCGGATATAAAAATTATATTTGTCAAGAAAAATGATTTTTCAAAAAAAGAAAAGACGCACCTCGTGTCTATAACATGATCGACGCGGCTCATTTTTTGTCAATAATCGAATTTAAAACATAGTCGAACATGCAATGTCACATTCAATACTTTTTAAACTCTGTATTCCTAAACTGGCCTAATTGGTATTTAACTACGTTATCGGGATCAATTGTGATTAGTACACTGTACTGTTAGTTATGTGTTATACGTCGCATGCAAGGTGTATCGGTGTAGTTTTAATGAACTACATGTACATTGTATTTTAAATGTCATTGCAAATATGCTTCCGAAGAATATATTATATACTTTACAAGATGTTCTAGAGGGCGGCAAATGGTGGGGTATGTGGAAAGTACAATTGCTGGCCGATGTAAAAACGATGCTTACTTAAATTTTTGCATTTCAGAAAAAAATAACAATATCTATAACCTTTGTGGGCTCGAGTATGCCCATAAATGTTCTCTCAAGAGACATATAGAAATTAAACATCAGGACATTTCTGCATACAAGTGCTGTGGTCGGGTAGTTCGCGACAGGAATTCATTTGGAAGTCGTTTGCCAGGGAAGATGACTTGAAAGGCAACAAATATGTCCACAGTGTTGAAATCAGATAAATATGTTTGCCATTGTGAAAAATCTTTTAAGTTTCAGTGCAATCTTTCAAGGCATAAACAGAAATATACATACAATAGTTTCGAGGAATCGCCTTTAGAATGTGAACATTTGTTTGCGTTAATCATGATTACCTAATCAAATTTCTTTTGTATATACATGTGCATTGTATTATGACAATATTTCGTCTTATGCAATTATCTGCAATATCTTGATTTATGATTTATTTGACTGACTTTTAAAAAAGACGTTACATGTTTATCATTAGTTTGTGATTTACATTTCGTTTTATGATTTGTGATGATTATTTTTAAATTGATAGTAATTCTACTATCATAAATGGGATATTGTTCAAAAGGTCTGTGATTGTATTTTCATTTTCATATAATTTAGTCATTGCAGTATTCTTGGTGCTGTGTGATTTTTTTCAGTAATTTTGCGTATATTGTAAATGATTATCTGAGATAGTGAGATTACACATTTGTTGTTTTGATAGCAGTAGACTAGTTATACTTTATTGCTTTGATAAATTTTGTTAGTTGACAAAAAGTACCATGTTGCTTTCATCATTTTATTGTTTTTAACATAATTGTTGTTTTTTCTGCAAACCAAAACCAGTTTTCGTATCAGAGGTGTTCTGATTGTCAATGGTGGAAGTGTTTGAAAACGCTTAGTAATGATTTGTCAATTTTCATGGACAAACTGTTTTTAGAGTGACTAAATTTGGATTTTAAACGGTTATGTTTGGAATAATGTTTGGACTTTTTGAAGTAAGTGACTTATTACTTATGTCAAATGACCAGAAAACGAAAGAAAAGTAAAAATCACCTGGGTGTGCCCAGCCCACTGAATCTAAACGTAAAATGGCGGAAAGCGGTACACCTTAACATGGTCAGTCATTTATATTGCTTCCTATGTTCCATGCTAGATCTCTTTATTACATGGGTCAGACATCTCCAATCGCGTCTCAATCTTTTAGTAATGATGCACTTCAAGCTGCTATCCAACGTCTTGACAAAATGGACTCTAAACTTTCACAACTTCAATCAATTAAATCAAGCGTGGACAATATCACGGACAGGCTCTATAAAATGGAGAAAAAAAATCGACACGATTTAGTGAAAAATACGAGGAAGTTATTGACTGTTCTAAACAAAATGCTAATAATATTTCCAAATTACAGTCAGACATGGTCACCTTGTCCGAGGAAAATGCAAAACTCAAGTCCAAGAACTACCAATCCTGTACGGAATCTGTTATTGACCTAAAGTGTTCTATGAAGGACAATCTGCTATCTTTTTGGTATAACTGAAGGCCAAATCTGTTCAAATTTTGTGAGAGTGTACTTAAAATACCAGACGCTAAATCCAAAGTTAAGAGCATCACTTCTCAGGGTTGGAAGATACGTTCCCGGTAAGGTCCGTCCTGTTGTTGCTAGGCTGGAGCCAGATTCTAAGTATCTAATAAAGAACGCTCCTGAGTATGCTAATTTACGTAATACTCGATTTAACGTGATTTGATTGGAAACACAAACAACTATCTTTCAAATTATTTATGTGGATCAATTTTTGATTAGTAAAAAAGCTCACAAGTTCTGCATCATTTCATACTAAACGTCCACATTTAAATCTTGAACTAAAATATTATGTCACAGACTGTTTAGATATGTTTTATATAACTACAGTTGTTATTCTAACTTTTTATACATTCATTTTCTGTTCTTGTTAAATTTCAATAAAATGAAATATAAAACATATCATAATGTTTGTTAAATATCAAACTGAAAACATAGTCCAGGACATTCATGTTACAGGTTACGCGACGAACAGCCAGTCCAATTATTGACCAATCAAAATGACCGACATCACCATTAGCCAATCAAATGGCCAGGATTACCCAAACTAGTAATAGACACAATACTATATACCCACAAACAACCATAATAAACTAGTACCCATGACTAAAATTCGTCTAGAAAAGTCTGTGATGCAATATTATCCGACTGTCTGTTTTTAGCTCACATGTCACAAAGTGACAGGGTGAGCTTTTAGGATCAGTCTTCGTCCGACGTCCGGCGTCGTGCGATGTGCGGTGTGCGTCGTGCGTCGTCAAACTTTATGTTGTGAACACACTAGGGGCCACATCTTTAGCTCAATTTTAGCAAAACTGAGTCAGAATGTTAATATTGACAAAATCTCGGACGAGTTCGATATTAGACCATTTTGGGTTAAAAACTAGGTCACCAGGGCCAAATAAGGGAAAACCTTGTGAACACTTTAGAAATCAATATTTTGATTGGATCTTCATGAAACTTTGTCAGAATGTTGTTTTAATGATATGTAGGTTAAGTTTGAACATATGTTAGCCGGAGTCAAAAACTAAGTCACAAGGTCAAATCTTAGGTAAAAATCATGTAAAAGCTCTAAATGTCATGGTTTTAATTGGATCTTGGCCAAACCGTGTCAGATTGTTCATCTTAATGATATTAAGGACAAGTTTAAATTTGGGTCACCTAACGTCAAAAACTAGGACACGAGGTCAAATCTTAGGAACCCTTATTAACACTGTAGATGTCAAATTTTGATTGTATCTTCACCAAACCTTGTTAGAATGTTTGTCTTAATAATATGTAAGATAAATTCGAACATGGGTCATCTGGTGTCAAAAACTAGGTCACGAGGTCAAATCTTAAGAAACCTTGTCTATGCTATAGTTTTCATGGTTTTGATTGGATCTTCACCAAATTTTGTCAGAATGTTTGTAGGACAAGTTCTAACATGGGTCATCTGGGGTCAAAAACTAGGTCACCGGTTCAAAACAACATTTTGATGAGTGAACAGTGATTGTCATGTGAGCGATATATAGAGAAACTCGGGTCAATGTCCGGTGAGAACAATGTTATCAGGCGAGGTGATATCGTCCAGGGTGGCGAGCTTTAGCGAGTCAGCCTGGACGATATCGCCGAGTCTGATACCATTGTTCGATCCGGACACTGACCCGAGTTTCTATTTATCATGTAACTCATTTTTCGGAGCATGATTTACTGTTATTTCACCTGAAATTTAGCGTTAAATTCGCTAGTGTTATTATTACGGTCTCCCGGCAAATCACGTGGAACAGTCAACGTCCGCAGATAAATAGTTCACTACAATTTGGAAAAAATAATAAATAAAGCTCTCATGGATCAAACAATTTAATTTCACATTAAAGAAATCATTTGTTAACAATTATCTACAACTCATAAGTAATGGTAGAATTATATTCTTATTGCTTGATCGGCATTATTTTCGTCCATACAACTTCATTTTCAATAAATGTACACGATATTGCGGGAAATACCTCGCGCACGGTTGAACAAAATGACGTCATTCTATGACGTTTTACACGATTCTCTAGTAAATCATATGTCGACGTTCCAACGTTGCTCCCATTTTTTTTCTTTGATGTAAGTTTACTATTTTGTTAATTTGCATAGATAAGCATTACTTGATGATTCTTTGTTTTTATTTATGATAATTTGTGTTCAAAATATACTTTCTTTATATTTCTTATAATAAATTTCTTTGACAAAAAAACCCTGCTTTTTATAATTTAGCAAATAAAATGTTCCATTCATAATTTATGAAAGTAAGTCCGTCATTGTGGGCGGAGCCAAAAAGTGTTCTCAGGCTACTAGCAGCCTATTGACCTGAGAACACATAATGTTCTCAGGTCATGTGTTATCAGGCAGTTACCATGGCAGTTGCATGATAAAGGGCCATCTTGGCCCTCTTGTTTGTTGTCTTGTGACGTAATTTTCATCTGTGTGGGAGATATTGATTTTTAAAGTGAGCGTACTGAAGGTGGAAATTAAATGTGTAGTGATTATGGATTTGACGGTAATTTAGGCAAAGGTTTAAGAAGTAACTGTAACACATGCTTTTGGCTTTTATGTTTGCTCTATGATTATTAAGCATTTATGTAGATCGTTCTACTTTTCCCGAAAATAATGGCAAATTTCAACATTTACCGTGCTTTCTCGCGGATTACACCAGGGATGCTATATTACCCAACAATTAAATGTGCATTACTGTGCAAAACTCAACTCAACAAAAACTATAACTGTACGTACGTACACCACTTTGTATAGATGTTAATGATTATAACAATATTCAATCTTAAAGTAATGATATTTTAATCTGTAAATTAACTTAGACATGTTTGTATATAGATAGATGAAAATGGTGTAAGAATTCTCACTGTATTTAATTCCTTACAGTTTTACATACATGTACAACCTGGTACACTATTCTGTATGTTAAATTCATATTGTACACTCATTTCATATGTATATATATGCTGAGTGAATAAAATAAACTTGAAATACAACCAATTATGTTTGTTGCACTTCGTAGTTTTTGATCTTATACATGAAATATTACTATAATTATATGTTTTCACGCCAGTAATTTTTACGCAATTTATAAATATCAAAGATTGTGTTAGTATTAGTTTATGTCACTATAAAAATGGATTTACAAAGTATACGCCGAAGATCTAAATGACAAATCTAAGGGAAAATTAAGATATGCCGATTCTGTTGGAAGAACTTTGTGACTGTGAAAATTGTGTTTTGGTGGATAACGTGGAAAAAAATATTTACTGTGTTTCTAAATTACAAATGCGTTATTTCATAAGCTTATTCCTCACAATTACATGCGATATATACAACCATTCTCTTTTCACTCCCGCTAATTCGCCATATCCATGTTTGGGTAATACGACGTCACACGCACCTGCTAACAGATTGTAAATGAGTAAAATGGCGGCGCCCAGTTCTCTTTCAGATATCCGAGTTTCTACCATATTTTCGTAAAATATCCTCAATGTGCGTATTTTAACGCTCAAATGATTTAATTCGTTCAGATCAATAATGAATAATTGTTTAAATGAGATTAATTCATAAATAAGGTTGCATTGCCCTTTAATCAATACAATGACATGGTTTTCGATTGAAAAACACTTCTTTTCAAAATGAACAATATTTTTTTTTTAAATCCCTTACCTTATGTTGTTGTTGTTGTTCGCCGTTACTATTGAATTCAAGACGAGTTTATCGCGAAACGTAGATAAAATGAAATGGGGATAAAACATCGAAAATCTCCATTATAAGTAACTTATTAATTAACGCGACAAAATTAAAAAAGACTGCTCAAACAACCTTATTAATTACGATTTAAACCATCAGCATTTTTCATCTCAATTGCGCTTTTAATTTGAAATCCGTTAAAACTCCAATGGGTTGTTTATTGAATGCTATGACGTAATACAATACATATTAAGGTCATACGTATTGCGTAGTTTGGTCATTGTAACTACAGTTTCTCCATTATACAGGCTTTTATGAAGTACAGAAAAACAAGTGCCGTCGACTTTTAAATTTACCTATTGTTTGTATAAAAACTGAATTTTGAATAAGCATAAACAGTCTTCGAAACAGTTTTCGAGACTTTGGTGCATTGGGGGTAGGTAGTAAGGTTTAGAAACGAACCTATAAAAAAGTCGTAGCCTAATCGTTTGGGGATATACAGTAAACATTTTCAATTTTTGAAATATTTTGACGTTTTCTTTATCACTTAATGGATCCATAAAGGTCAAATCAAAAAAGTAAATAATAATACCAGCTTCTCACAAACCTGTCCAATAATGACGGCGCTCTTAACGGTGAATAAATGGTGATTATTACATATACTTAACCGCAGTGCGGTGAATAAATTGTGATTGTCCCCTCACATAGCTGCAGTACAGTGAATAAATAGTGGATATTTATTTAAGTCGGGTATTGGTATAACAATGGACAATACGAAAAAAGTTCATAGACAGGTAAACGTGCCTGTGTCATAAAGTTATGATCTCCATACTATTTTGGTGATGCCGTCGGAAGGACACTATACAGACATGTGTTCAACATTGAAAATAATGTACGGGTCTGTATAACGGTAAAAGGTTATAAAAGTACCCGCACGCCGCCTGAATTAGTCTTCGTGCTGTGAATGTTCAGCTGGATTTATATTCATTTTTGGCAATATTCTCACTCTGCCTCACGTGGTAGACATGCTTGGTTTATTAAGCTTTATTACGTTGGATAAATGACTTTCTATTAGAATTTGATTGGTATTGTGCCACTCGCATCGACGGTCCCTAAAATCTCAGAAATGACAGAGAATAACTAAAATAAACAAAAGAGTGATAATCAAAAAGTTTAGAACAATACCTGCTCACGAAACAGTGTAACAGTAGAAACAGTTAAGTGACAGTCTAATGTAAAACCCTAGAGTTACATACGTATGAAACAAACGATTCAAAGACTAAGTATCTGATGTTTTTTTGTTTTTTTTATTTCAAGCTTGTCGCAGGTCTGCTTTACACCATCATCCTAAATATGTCGAAGAACGATGAAGTGGTAAGTTTACGTTTTATTTTGTTTTTCTAATGTAACTATGTAAGGATGAAATAGTGATCATTGTTCATACAAACCTATTCGTAACACTTGTCGTGTCAATAAAAAAACAAAAACTAGGCATCTTCTCAGTTATGAAAATAATGACCATGATGATGCTTAACAATAGTATTTACAATTCTGTATGTTCAGAATATGCTAATCAATTTATTTATTTATTTTCTGCAAGCTGAAATCTCCATTTGCCAAAACACATTTCATAATGCGGATAATTGTAGATTTTTATAACATGACAGTAACAAGACACAATATCATGTTAAATAACGAACTTAAGCTGCAGTCTGCATTTGTGATTTAATCCCTGTCCTACTTAAAATCACAATATCAAAATGCTGACTTTATTTATATGGAAAGGAATATCCGCCAGTTCATGCATTATGCTATTTGATATTTCAACATGCTAATTCATTTCATGTGTTTCTTTTTAGAATTGTATTATGCTACTTGATACTTCAACATGCCAATTCATTTCACATGTTTCTTTTTAGAATTGTGTTTTCCCTATTTTTATGTAAATTCGTTAGATCGTATGCACGAGCTTTAATGTTAACACCACTGTTTTTAATTGCTTTCTCTTTTATAATTCAATTATGAGACTTCATATGTAGATATTTTAATTACATGTGAGTATTGTTTTACTTCTGCAAAATTCAATTTCTTGTTACATTTTGTTGTTCCCGACACTTAGTTTATATTCTGTTATCCAGTTCTAGATTCAATGGATTATTTAGATTCTTCGATTCTATAAACTAATTTGGATTCAGATCTATGTAATTATTAAATTTTAAAAAGTGAAAAAAGCATCAAACAAACATCATTCATCATTAATAAATCAACAGCACTTAATTAAACATGTGTAATAAAAAGTTGATTGTCGTCATAATAATTATTGTATAATAAGTCGCAACAAAAGATAATTGTGCTCGTACTAATTTTGATGTTATCACAAAATGAAGCCGACAACCAGCGTGTATTTTTACGACAGAGGTCGTCGTATTTATAATAGCTGCTCCCTCTCCGGCATTCTATAAATAGCGTCTGCGTCGTCAAGCTAACATTATGTGAGTATCACGTGACTTGGGTGTACACACTGCCTAGGGATTAAAAACATATTCCGCTCAAAAAACCGAGTTAGTATATTATCATTTTTTTCGGAAGGGCAGAATTGCTCATATTAGAAATATTGTTCTGACGGATTAGGTTTACTTATTTTGTGTTTCTATTTCTTTCCCATCAGTTTCTACAGCCTGTTGAAATAATGAAAGTAGTGATAAAATTTGTAGTAAAAACCCGTTAAAACACAAGAATTTAACGTTAGATACAGTACGTTGACCTTTGATATAGAGTGTACTTTGTCCAGAATGATTTTATTTTCGAAAGATAATGCATACTTATATACAATTAGCTCGATATATACACTTTATCAGCTTTTAGTTAATATATTATCTTCTGTAAAAATACATGAAAATATACGTTACACGAATAATGCAGGGTCCCGTCCGCGAGGTGGGTCCTGAATTCAAGCAGGAAACACCTTTCGAACTGACCCATAACGTGACTGGTGTAATAGCTTTACTGAAAAGTACTCGGATAGAGCTTTAAGTGCATGTTACTTACTAAGGAAAATATAAATTCATTTTGAAAATATTGGCTAGTGATTTTTACTTATTTGGACTCCCACACATACACACATTACCCCAACCAGTCATCCGGCTTTGTCGACTAAAGTACTCTAAATTAAAGGTTGGGGTTAGCTTCGGTCAATAGATATCAAAACGTCGAATCAATTGTCTGCAATAATGTTAAAAGTACATTTACAGCTAACTGCTCGAAGTCCGACTATAAACGCTCTTTTTTACTAATTTATATATTTTCGATTGCGAAGAAATTTGTTACAACTTAATATATTAATCGCTCTCGAAACTCAACCCAGATGGAATCAACCTCAATGTGGAATTTAAAGTGTTTTGCCTAAGGACATTACGCTATGACGTTATTTTTGGCGCTCCTGAGGTGCAATACCACGGCGCTACGACGCTCTTTTTCTGTGTTTAATTTGTAGTGTCACACATGTATGTGCTCTAAACTTGATCTGTGTTGAGGCACTATAAATAAGTTTCGACCCGGCAAGGATTAACTTCTTCAACGGATGTTTGGGGATGTTTATGCAACCAAATACGTCGTACGATGCTTGATTGCTTAGGGCCAATTATATATCTCTTGGTGTTATCTGTCAATATAATTCACATGTAGGTCCATTTAAAAAGGTTTAGTAAAAGTTAAAACCTTCATTAATCATCGTTATTAAGCAGTCATCTGTATTTAAAGGTCAATATTTTCTCTCCTACATGTTCACTGTGTGGTAGCACTGTACGCAAAAAATCAACGGTGTTTACAAGATGGCGGACGGATAAATGTTGTGAGTTAGGTGTCGTTTGTTTTTGGTTCAAACTTTTTAAAAACGACGTCCTCTACACAATAGTATACATCAAATGAAAGACTGACTTAAAAACGGCAATCGGCGGCTAATAATCGTTTTTTATCAAACCACGCCGTTTTCACAAAATCAGTGTCTGAACATCTCGTGTTGAGTTTTTTGAAAAACGAAGCGAGGAAACTGAACAAAACCGACGATTATTCCGTTAAAATGAATGAATCGACAAAAATACTTGTCCACGTGTATGGAGAATGTAAAGCTCCTCACGTATATCCATTATTTCCTCATCAAAATCCCTTGTAGTAGATGTTTTAAAGCTTTTAAATTTTACATACTGTACGCCACGGTGCTAAGTGTAAACATTGTACTGTACGCAACGGAGAAAACAATTTCTGTACGCAACGGAGCAACAGTTTTAGTCAAAAATCTGTACGCAACGGAGCAGTCAATGAATAGCTTGTTTCTTTGTGTTTAAAAACGTGTCTTCTATACTTTGATTTCAATTTAAAGTGCATTGTTAAAGAAGAATGCACGCTTCGGGTTCAAAAGCGCAGTAATATGATTACTAACGCAGGCAAGCCTGAGTGAATCATTACAAACTTTCGAACGATAAAACGTGCATTATGTTACTACAATGCTGGACAAAATGAGATATTTTTTTCATTCTTACATGCTAAAAAGTGAATTGATTAAACTATGATAATTACAATGAGCGGATAAGCAATTTTCATGATTTTGATGTCATTTTGGTCAATCGACGTTTCTGACGTCAAGGGGCAAATAAACATTTCTTTTTTACAGTGAATATCGTAGACCTCGTTAGGTCTTCAGTGAGTATATAACGTTTGATGGTTTTATTTCAATACATAGGACTTTATAGTCCATGAGTACATAGTACACAAAAAAACATTTACACAAATTTAAACATATAAGTCAATGGCAATGGTAATCTGCTAAATTAACATTTAAACAAATTTAAACATATAAATCAATGACAATGGTAATATTGATATACATCAAATATGTTTGCTAATATAATGATGATAAACATACGTTCAATGACAACAACAATACTGAATAAATAATACATGAAAAATACTTCCAAAATTTAAATACCTGTGTCTTTGCATTCAGTTATCAAATATAAATGTATAGGAGATCAGTGATTATAGACTATTTGTAATATTATAATTTCACGTAAAACGTTGAGAAGAAGTTGCATAAGAGTATATTAATTTACATAAAATGTTTCGTTTCTCAATTTAAAAGCTTTATAAGTATACATGGCAAGATTTCTAAGAATAGTTTTATTTTCAGAATTTATCAGTTCTATAAACTTAATGATGTTTGCACGCTTCCAATAATATTTTTTTATATGCAGTTTTCGAATTTCATTATATAAGGGACACTCAAACAAGAAATGAAACTCATCTTCAAGAACAGTACATAACCTACATTTTCTTTCATTATATGGTGTTTGTACAGGCTTGTGCCACCTTCCGGCTTCTATCTCTAGCCTATGAGCTGATGTTCTTAATCTACATAAGGCAATACGAAATTTTTCGACATTTATAACATCTAAATAAGGTTGTAATCTAAAAGTATTAAATAATTTATAAGTTCTAGCTCTCGAAGAATCTTCTATATCACTATTCCATATTTGTAAATAATTATCTTGTAGTCGTGTCTTAAAAGAATATAAAAAAGCTTTTTCGTCTCCAACTCCTTGATTTAACCAAACGTAAGCAAAACCACACGATTCCAAAATAGTTTTAACACTTCTTGCCCGGCACTTATTGTTTATGTTTTGCTCTAGAGCGTTTAACATCATAACATAAATAATACGAATATATCGTTCTTTCGGACTTCGGACAATTTTCAACCAATATTTTATAACATTACTTAGGCATCTTATTTTTAAAGGGTATCTACCAAATTCCCCATAGATAAAACTATTCTGTGTTTGTGTTCTCACACCTAATATTTGTTTGCAGAATTGTAAGTGTATCGTTTCTAATTTATTAACATCGTTAAACCCCCAAATTTCTCTACCATAGCAAAGTACAGGAACAATAAGTTTATCAAATAAATCTAACATATTTGGAAATTTTACTAAGTATGATTTTAATCTAAATAATGATTTAAGCGCTTGACCAGCCAGTGCTTCATACGTAGCATTAAAAGAACCCCCTGTTGTGAAAATGATTCCTAAATACTTAAACTTATTTACTATCTCTAACTCTCTATTATTGAAAATAAATCTTATATTTCTTTTATTTTTCCCACCCTTTTTCATAATCATAATTTTAGTTTTTTCGACATTTACACTTAATTTCCATTTTTGACAATATTCCTGTAACAGATTTAATCCTGATTGCAAACCAGATTCACTTTCAGACATAATAAAAATATCATCGGTATATAATAATAAAAACATCTTCAGCGTACCGACATCGACACCGTCAAAGCCATTTAACATAAAATGTTCTTCTATATCATTCAAGTACATAGAAAAAATAAAAGGTGAGAGACTTTCCCCCAGACGAACTCCTAATAAACAAGTAAATTCCTCCCCTAATACATTGTCATATTTAACTCGGCATGTTGTTTTAACATTATTATACAACGATCGAACAATATCTAACATTTTACCACGGACACCAAGTTTAATCAGTTTATACCACATAACATCTCTAACAATATAATCAAAGGCTTTTGTAAAATCAATGAATGCGACATATAATTTCTTGTTTTCATTTATTAATTTGTTGATTATTCCATGAAGTATTAAAATGTTGTCTACAGTACTCATATTCTTTCTAAAACCAGCTTGTGCTTCTATGTATACATTATAATGTTCAGCCCAAAGTGTAAGTCGATTATTTAGTATTTTTGTGAATAATTTACCCATTGTACTTAAAAGCGTTATCCCTCTGTAGTTACCTGGATTATTTTTGTCACTCTTTTTATGTAATGGTACTATAAAACCCTCGGCCCATTCATCATATGGGTATAAACTCGCATTATATGTGTTTCACTTTCCATAAAAATTGAAACAATATCTTCATAAGTTAGTTTTTTTTCTTACGTTAGATTTTATCAAATTTCAGAATCTATATGAAAATAACTAATGAATATAAACAATATTCAGCGGAAAACCTATGCTAATATCTTGTCTTTGCTCCGTATATCTTTAAAATATCATTTTAATTTAGAAAAATACACGCAGCACCTGAGATTCGAACCTACCTGTCACCATCCGACATCCGTTTAAAGTCATTGCTAGTAGACTGCTCGACCAGCGGAGAAGACTTATTTAACCTAATTTACAATGGCAATGTTGAATTGACAAATACAAATTTAGCCGAATTGTTATGGACAACTAATTCTGAAATCGTAATCGACAAAAAGCCATTCACTTAGTAAATTCATGAAAAAATGTCAATAGATAATACTGGGCCAAAACTCGTATCGTTATTGATGTTTGTGCGTGCATTCTTCTATAACAATGTATAGAAGACATGTTTTTAAACACACAGAAACAAGCTATTCATTGACTGCTCCGTTGCGTACAGATTTTTGACTAAAATTGTTGCTCCGTTGCGTACAGAAATTGTTTTCTCCGTTGCGTACAGTACAATGTTTACACTTAGCACCGTGGCGTACAGTATGTAAAATTTAAAAGCTTTAAAACATCTACTACAAGGGATTTTGATGAGGAAATAATGGATATACGTGAGGAGCTTTACATTCTCCATACACGTGGACAAGTATTTTTGTCGATTCATTCATTTTAACGGAATAATCGTCGGTTTTGTTCAGTTTCCTCGCTTCGTTTTTCAAAAAACTCAACACGAGATGTTCAGACACTGATTTTGTGAAAACGGCGTGGTTTGATAAAAAAACGATTATTAGCCGCCGATTGCCGTTTTAAAGTCAGTCTTTCATTTGATGTATACTATTGTGTAGAGGACGTCGTATTTAAAAAGTTTGAACCAAAAACAAACGACACCTACCTCACAACATTTATCCGTCCGCCATCTTGTAAACACCGTTGATTTTTTGCGTACAGTGCTACCACACAGTGATGTTGATTTGGAACTAAATGAGCAAGTTTTAGACACAATATGCTTGGCATATGGACACGCTCACTATACTATACCATCAGACATAAATTTATAATATACACTGTCACCCAAAGCATTGAGTCAGTAGGTAAGTAGAAAACTGACTTGAATCTGAATGATTAGCATTGGTATGCATGTGTAGAATGTACTCGGCGTATTTGAGCTAAGCTGAGCGGACACTAAGGGTGGGGCGTGAGGGGGGAGGGTCGCTATCAATAAACCCAAGCATCTGTGGGAGATACTGCCGCGAGATCTACATTACGGCCAGTCTATTTGCCCAGGACTCGGTGCAATTCGGTTTGTTAAATTCCAGCATCTCTGTTACACCGACACTTCGTGGCGGACCCTTTTCCTTAGTATAAAATGTTGTCAGCGTCGGTTCGGGGAGCCGTTATTATTTTTACTATATTAATCAGTTATCCCCCTTTATTTAAAAGGGCCAATTTTAGCGCAAAGAAACGAATTTACCTTCAATTTTCTTTTCAATTGCTTCACGTGATTTGTAAAACAAGTTTCGCTGTTTGAAACAAATATATATATCAGATATCAACAAAGATTGTAATGACGGAAATGTTATTCGTGAATATAAACCATAGATCTATTGAAATAAAACTGGAACAAAAAGTTATCAATTTCAATTTTTAAGCAAACATGAGAGAAAATGCAAATTAAATGCTCACTTGTAATTAAAATATTTGCATATGAAGTCTTATTATTGAATTACACAACGAGCATTTTAATATGAACGACCAAATTAACATAGTAAACACTTAATTACAATGAAAATATCTTCATATCAAGTATCACATTTGAATTATAAAAAATAATATTTCATTAAAAACAGTGGTCAATACTCCAACATAAGTGTTATATTTAAAATTTACACTAAAATAGGGAAAATGCAATTCTAACAAGAAACACGTGAAATGAATTAGCATGCTGAAATATCAATTAGCATAATGCATGAACTGGCGGATATTCCCTTCCATATATTTATGTCCTGCATACGTCATGATAGGCGCATTATACTAATTAAATGTGAATATGATTTTTGGAAGGTGATTTTATAATCATATGCATGTACATACCTACCTTCCTTGAACTCCATAACAGCTTGGTTAAAAGAACAGCCGCGGGAGATATTGCTCAACTAATAGTGTGATTATATAGACGTATCTGGTATATTTCCTCAATTAAGTGTGTTTGATCTAAATGTATTTCAAATCATTCTATCGTAACCACATGGAAAGAGTCACGTATCAGAATAAGGACATGTCGGTAAGACAATTACATATTCAAATGCGTAGAATTAAACCCGTATATCCGCTGTAAGCCAATGAAATTGCGTACCTGTGTTGCTGTTTTGCATATATCCTGTTTCCATAAAATAGTTCTACTTCCGGTTTTCGTTAGATGGGTAAGTAATTTCTGCATTTACAATAAACTACCATCGATGTATGTGTTATGTGCCTTTTTGACATTATCTTGATATTACAAGGCGAATTCTTGTCTAATCGTATTGATTTAATTGCATAAAATGGCGACGTAAACATCGAGTTCATTTCGGGTAACCTGCGGATGTTGAATGTTTAAATTGCGGCTTACGAATAATAATTCGAGTCGCTAAATATGAACGTAAAATACTGGTTGTGTGCTTTTAAAAATAATAGTTATGCAAGATTATTCAGAATTACGTGATTGCGCACATCTGCATCTCGTTCAACATCCGGTTAACTACAGGCCCTACTTTTTAAATCATACATTATTGTGTCAGGGTCTTTTTAGTGACCCTGATTGTGTTCAATGCGGTGATGTACTGTCGTATTAAAATCAGAAGTATTGATGTTGATTTTCTAGACGAATTTTAGTCATGAGTACGAGTTTATTCTAGTTGTTTGCGAGTACTAGTATATAGTATAGTGCCTATTACTAGTTTGGGTAAAACTGGCCATTTGATTGGCCAATGGTGATATCGGTCATTTTGATTGGTCAGTCATTGTATTGGCTATTCGTCGCAACCTGTCATGTTTGACTGAATGTGTTCGTCTGCTCTTTTGTTATTAATTCATGTAGTTGAAATGTAAGTAGATAATTATGATATGCGAAATCATTATATAAAGATCGTGAATGCTCTGTGATGTTGACCTAGATAAGTTGTGGCATAAAATCGGAAATGTTTTTTAAGTAAGTCAATGTGGTTGTATTATAGCAGATTATACTGAATTTGATTGTATTTAGGATATATTTTATTCGATTGTTTATGAAAAGACTAGTTCCACAAATAGTTTTACCACTTTCAATTTCCTTCATGAAAAAAACAAACAAACAACTAAATACATACAAAAAAAACTAAACCAATGCTTCTGGTAATTCGTCTACCTATAACGTTTCGTTGTAATTTTTCTTGTTAAAGACATTCTTGTTTTGAAAAAATGAAATGAGAAAAGAAAATTGACTTTAAGGGTCACCATATTAACAACAGTAAGAACAGTTGGCTCACATGTTTGCCATCATCTGTTAAGCATCTAATGCTGTTATAAAGTACACACGCTTTGACGTTATAGACCAAAAATATAAGTTGTGGTTTATATCACTCATTTGTTCTTTGGTTTTCATTTTCTTATTTTTAAGGTATCGGCAGAGGATGTATGGCGATATCAAGTTTCACCAATTTATAATCAAAGCACTCAGAGTACTGTCAGAAGCGAAAGTTAAAATGTTATTGATACTATTTGGTAGATGTGGATTAGATAATACCAAAAATGTCAACCAACTCTAGGCCACAATGTTACAAACTCAATTGTATATATTGTTTGGACCAATAGTTTCCTCAAAAGAGTCAGTTTTGGCCCAGTGTAATGAAGACGTTTTGGCAGATGTCCACTTGTTATGCTCTCAATTCTGTTAAAGTTTATAGTAAACTCATACCTCCACTTCCTGTTCACTGCAATACACATCTGACTCTTAAAACTTCGTAATTATATGTAATAATAGAATTAGTGTCTCCTTAGCGATGTGGTTGAGTGTCCGCATACGCTGCTAGGGGTCCTGGGTTGAAAGAATTCTTAAAACGCCCCGAACTCAGTCAAACGGGCTGTTTATAATTCTGTTTTAATAATAATCAATTTATGTTGAAGCTGTTTTTAATAAAGATGTATTTTACAAACCCATCTCGCAAATAAGAAATTTATTTCGCGAGATCGAGTCCATTCCCTACTTTATATCTATCAAGTAGGCGGAGTTACGGCTAACTGGTGTCCTCGCTCTGCTAGTGTCTTTTAGCGATTCACATGTGTATAGTAGCAATGCGCACTATTTATTGTCTTTATGAATGAAACTGAATGAATGAATGAATACGGATGAATACTGAATTATTAAACTCAATGGTTTTACAGTTTGAATTGCCATAACAATGTAATAATTCAAAATTAACATAACCCTGCAATATATCCAACTTGTATCATAACTGCAATCGGTAGAGTTATACAACCAGGGGTACTATTTTTCAACGCGAGTGTATGGATAAGAGGCGTCGCGTTTTTGTAAATACAAAACTGGGTGTATCACTATGGAAGCTCTCGCTTTGCTTTCGCTTCTAAAAACTAAACTATAGTTATATACTGAAAGAAGCCTCAGTGTTCACTGGATTTACATTTCCGCCACAAATTACCGAAAACCGCTTTGAAATCCGTCATCAAATAAGGCGGCAATCCTACTATGTTCTTTGAAAGCGAGTAATTAACATTGTTAAAAGTGTCAGATCATTAACGTCTCATGAAATCAACGAATTTCGATTAATTGATGCATCCCATTCAATTTTGATAGCCAATCAAAATAGCGAATGTTTACGGTGAAAGCCCCACCCCTGCTGACCACGACTGAATGGGATTACCAACCCGTAAATCCAAAACGGATGTTGGGAATGACAGCAATCCGCTTGTTTCTGTTAGCTGTTCAATTCAAGCGGCACCACCCCATTGAGGTAATACAGTAGCTCGATAGACTTTATATTTTCATCTCTACAACGTAGTATTCAGCACTAAACCTGGTACTAAGAATTTCAGGACGCGATCAATGACTACTTTGTGCTGTAAACCCCACTCAGAAGGATTAATATGGAAGTGGTCAATGTCGATTTACCATAATGCACCGATCCCCGGGAACGTAAGGCATTCCTCAAACCTTGACTATTCCTGTTCCCTCTGATCTGTGTTGCCCCGTGGTCGGCCACCTATAACTACCCCTATCCCCTGTGAGCAAAGATCATTTACCTCTTCTTGGGATGGATGTGACCCTGGGGATACAAAAATACCGCTACCCCTCCCGTCACATTTACCTCATCCGCAATCCCGGGATCTATCTTCCCCAAGTTTTCTTTCAAAGTGACAGTTTGGCCTACCTTGTTCCTCGGGCGATCCAGGTGAAAATGGCTGTATACCACCTGGGTACGATGCTTCAGATGTATCTCGACAGCGGGATAGTGTTACCGTATTAGGAACCATACTTGCTACCACTACCGCCATCTCGAACTTCATGAACCTTTTGATGCACGACATTCGTATCTTCAGGAACACTCGCCAGTACATTATCAAAAGGGCTTGAGGGTAAAGTGGTTCAACCATGAACTTGTCCGGCTTTCGTACATAAGTCCTCAAAGGCAATCTACATATACTATTTATAGCTAGAACATGATATGGTTACTCATCCCTTCGTTACCATATTAAAGTTACTAATGTTCCGTTAACGTATCGGCATTGGTTAAAATCGCTAAAATAACGTAAAATGATATTTTACGTTATTTACAAAGATTAAATATCATACTTTAATACCACGCAACAAAAAATTCTAACCGAACGCTAAAAAATGGTGTTTTATTGCGATAAATACTGTACCCCTTTATCGACGTTTCCTTACCCCATCACACCAGGGCTACGTTTGCACTACGTCCACCACGTCCTGACAGGACGTGGTAAGAACCTGATTAACGTGATGAGGACGCAGTAGGAACCGATTCAAGCGTGGTATGGTCTTCATGGATGCGAAGGACATGGTGGGACTTTTGACATGTCAAAAAATAACGTGGCGGGGACGTGGTCAAATTAGAACGCAGTGCTTACGTAGTAAGAACGTAACAGGGACGTGACTAAAACCTAGTTGGAACTTCATTGACGCAGAAGAAGCGTGGTGCGGACTTGAAAATACAGCAAGTGATTTTCACCGCGTTGTCACTGGGTTGTTACTACGCTTGTGTTACGTCAATGAAGTTCTCACTACGTCTCAACCAGGTGTATGCTAAGACCATAGTACGTCCACATCACGTTACAGAAGACTGTACTAGGTTATAATTTTGCTCCGTCACGTCTTTAGTACGTTTGCAACAGGTGACCAGTACGTTCCTGTCTGGTTCTGAGCAATTGGTATAAATATTGGATTCATACCCCATTCTTTCATTTCCAGTCAAATATATGTTAACAAATAAATGCAATTTGTTATTGTACCAGGTCAACAAGCCATTTTGGATGCTCAAATAGCCATTTTCTAAATACGAAATAGAAGAAAAAAGGAACATGAAGCAACCTAGATTATGTTGTGTTAGTGCATGGCTATCAGCAGAAAGAACACTTCTGTTCGGCCATCATGACCAGATAAAATAAATGGACACATGGAACAGTATGCATACGGAGCTAGTGAATGCAATGAGGACGTTATTGGGACCTAGAGAGAGCGCAGTTCAGTCTGCATGGACGTAGTGAGCACGTAATTGGGACGTAGTATAAACGCAACAGACCTGATGACAACGGGAAGCTGCACGTATAATGAACTTACCGGGAACGTGATAGACGCAGTGAGAACCTGGCAAAGACGTTGTTAGGACGTAGTGAGAACCTGGGTGCATCATTTTTTTTCGAGTTTGACCCCGTCCCCGCCACGTCCATCAAAGTTTTCAGGACGTGATGGGAACTTTGCGAGCGTGGTGCGGACGTGCTCTGGTGTGATGGGGGCATAATTTATCAGCGTTAAAAATCAATAACGTAATGCGCATTGTATTGGTACGATATTTATGATATTATAATTCATTAATGACAAACATTTGTTATAAAATCTCTTACTAGACGTCAAACATGGGCGTGGTTTCAATTATTGAACCGTGAACATTAGCGATTTTGATTGGCTATCAAAATTGAAAGGGGTGCGTCAAATTCGTTGATTTCAAGAGACGATAATGATCCGACACTTTAATTGTTAATTGCTCAGCTTAAAAAAAACACAGTCGGTGTCATTTTCGAATTAACATTGCCGTCTTATTTGATGACGGATTTCAAAGCGGTTTTCGGTATTTTGTAGCGGTAATGTAAGAGGGATACTTGTTTTCATTTTTTATCTATGGCGTATTACGTAATAAACAGCGGGGTTTTGGGTACGGAATTTCTTTAAAGTCAAGTATCTAACGAACCGAGGACATTATCAAAAAACTGAGGCACGGTTCCCTGCATTATACATTTATAGTGACTTTAAGGCTATTTGTTGTAATATATTCCTATATACAGAGTAGTTATCGTTGTTCAGAAATTTGTAAATTACGTGCGATATTGGTCCATAGAAGACCAATTAAATGTAATATTTGTTTAAAATCACTTGCAATGCACTTTATACAGTGGGTTTATTTTAGTATTTAATTATGGTTTAGTTTTTAAATCTATAAATTAATGAAACGTGATTTGACCTGACATCCAACGCCCAGTTTCAGTACGTAAAAAAGCGACACCACATCGAAATTTGCAGGTTCCAAAATTCCAAAGATAATTTTTAGAAGTCGAATTTATGAAATAAATTCAGACGTGCTATAGGCATCATGACTGTACTCAATGAATTTCAACATTTGCCTGTTACACTATACTCTCTTAGGCGAGAAATCGAACTACCTTTGTTATTATTCTTGTTATAGACTGACTCGCCCGCTAACAGAGCGTTACTGCACTAAGTTTAAACACTCTGTAGCTTTGGCTGTAACTGTATTGATTTTCTATTTTTAGCGTAGTAGAACCATTTCTATTCATTTTGGCAACCCGTCCTGAACTAGTCTAATTTATGAGACGTAACTGCAATGTTGGATTTCTGAGTTTTGAAAAGTGTGTCTTTTCAGCTGTTCAAAGTAAAAGTTGTCGTTTATAAGCAAGAAAGTGAATAAACATTGCATATATTTCCAAGAAAATTGACAAAAATTATGAAAATATGGCATAAAACTAGATGAATTAACCCACGAGAGTTTAAATCCGCTTATATTTGTGTAAACTTTATGCAAGCTGCAGTCGTTACACGTAGGCAGTATGTGTTGCTGGACAGTCGCCTATTGTCGCTAAATTTAGAACATGTCGTCAGTTGCTATTACGTCACGGGATTACCCCCGACGAAACCGAGGCGGTAGAATGACACAAAATGGCAAACTCCCCGCAGCGGTTACTTCCCTTGATCAGTACATAAACCACTGTCACCACTAGTGAAATTCGGCCGTCACAGAGCCAAATTTTTTTTTTCACTTTTGATTTTAAATTTTAAGATTTTAAGATCTTTATTAAATTATTATGCTTAATGTACAAAAAAGTAAAAAATAAACGTTGAAAAGAAAATTTCTTAAAAATAGACAAACGTAGTGACGTCACGCTATGTAAACAATGGCTATATCTAGACAGTTACTTTGCGCGAAAGAATTCGATCCATCAATTGTTGAAATAGAGTGTTTTCAACAAATTTTATGTGGTAAAAGATGTAAATTGTGAATCTACTTGTTGGTTATGGGAAATGTCTTGTTTATCAATTGTTGGTCACATGATACAACTATCATCACGTGATTATAGTGGTGGCAGTTATTATAGTAGCAAAGCGTGACGTAACCGGTGCGAGGAGTTTGACAAAATGGTAGTCAGGAGTTCCATCCCTTTACACAACGTTATCGTAGATTAGGCCTACGTCCGGAAACCAGACTAACAAAATGGCGGATCTCGTAAGAAATAAACGAAGCTGATTAAAATAAAGTGTTAATTTGGTTATAATCAATCACAAATATGTTCTTGGGATAATTAATGTTCATGGTAAAACTGAAGATAGCCAATGATGCGT
This sequence comes from Lutraria lutraria, assembly GCA_964023205.1. Taxonomy (NCBI): domain Eukaryota; kingdom Metazoa; phylum Mollusca; class Bivalvia; order Venerida; family Mactridae; genus Lutraria; species Lutraria lutraria. The sequence goes on along the minus strand of OZ026834.1, from coordinate 42,522,465 downwards.
TTTGTTGACAAATAGTGCCCCAAATTAATCGAAATGAAGGCGCATCATAGAACTGTGAAAAAAATAACGAGCGTATAAGTCATGTGGATCGGGCACTGTTTCGCTTCCAGTTTTTCGTGTTGGTGGAGAAATTATTAATTCCTATCTCTATTTTTCTTTTACTCAGTGCTGATCTTTATGGTGTTCTAAAAAAGTATCACAATAAACTTTGTGACAGTATTGGTCAACTGATTTTGTTTTATCTAGTATGAAAAACTATGACTATTTATTAGCTTGACTATTTGAAAAATATGAAGAGCTACCACTGGTGTAGTGTCCAGGGGTATCAGCCAGACAAGTTAGATAACTCTTGGTTGGATTTTAGCCAAATTATGGCACTTTCGGACTTAGAAAATGTGGTTGAACTGTTAAAGTTTTGCGTGCAAGTTAATATCTCAGTAACCACTTATGGAATTTATTTGAAATTTTATGTTAGTGCCCCGGTTAATATCAGACAGATAAGTTAGATGACTCTATCCATAAATTTATAAATACTGTTCCTTCTGCATTAGTGCAAAAATATGAAATAATATGATAATATTTCTTTGCCTGTTACACTATTTTACAGATAGCTCTTATTAACCCTTAATTACTACACAAATATTGTAGACAATAGTTTGCTGTCAATCACTGAGAATAGCCGAGCATGCTGTCTTACAGACAGCTCTTGTTGTTCAATAAAGTTGCCTGAAAGTGGCATGTTAGTATACAAGTACAGTATTTTGATTGATGTTATCAAGGTAACAACCCAGCAAGCATTACATATAGGTCCAATGTCGGTCCGATATCAGTTGCTATGTCGGCCCGACGTCGGTTTCCGATATCGGCTAGACGTCGGATGTGCAACCCGGCTCAATGTCGGTCCGATATCGGCTGTATGACTGTTCACCGATCTGGAGCCGATATCATGCCGACATTCATATACCAGCTTTTTTCCTCATTAAAAGCCTGTTTTCGATTTCCCAGCCTTTGGCTAATTAGGGTTGATTCACAAATGTATAAGGAAACACCCATTGCATCAATTTAAACGAATTTTATTACTATCAAGTTATTTCAAGTTACATCCAATCTGTGTTTGACAAATGCATTTCTAGTGGGAGATCTTGGTCGAGCAGAAGATCATGGTTGAGCGCAAGGTCTTGAAAATTTCCAACAGGTCTCTGAAAATGTTTCCACATCAGTAGCTAGTGCACTGAAATATGCAAACAGAAACTAACTTTAACACAATAATTAGCAAAGCATTTAAATTTTAACATGCAAAACTAAGGTAAAATAATAATAAGACTAAAAAGATATTTGGCATAACACAATGTATAAGTGACTTTAAATTTAAGGACAACCTTCAAATGCGTATGTTTCTAAGAACTGCTTGATTACTTAGATATTTTTGTTTTTTAAAATTGTCGCGAAAATGTGTGACATTCACGACTTAATTAAAAAAAATATTTACAAAACATCAATCACACAAAACTTCACTATATGTGTACAATAAGAATGTATCATATTGATACATACCTTTGAACAGAAACAGAAGCTCAAGTTTTCATGTCAAATAATCAAAAATACATCGATGCAACTTCTGACATCTAGAATCTAAAGGATTTCAAACTCTAATGGTATTTCTAAATATAGAATTATAGTATATAAACAGCCGGTCTATGTATATAATGAAAAACGAACATTGGTGACGTAAGAGTTTGTTGACGTAGTGGCAAGGCGTCCGCTTACGGAGTGAAAGGTCCTGGGTTCAATGCCCGGTCGGAGCACATTTGTTTTATTAATTTATGGAACATTTTTTCTCCAGGAACTAGCTAAGATATCAAAGAGAAAGTTTAGTTGTTTAAAAAAAGAAGAAAAATCAATGAAATAAAAAAGAATCTAGAAATCTACCCGAAACATCCAAAACAAAATTATACGCAGTTTTCATGAAAAATTGATAAAAATAATAACATTAATCAACAAACTGCCTAAAACATGCAAATAAATTACTATTTATTTTTGGTGAAAAATGCTGCATGGGTTCATGTGTTTTGTGCAACATCGGACCGACATCGGACCAACATGCTTAATTGGTGTTCAAACTAGTAGTATCCAAATAATTCGAACGGTATAAGAATAAATAGCTTTATTGAAACATAATTTCATATGAGTAGGTTCTACTCATAACAAATTACATAGGCGCATCATATAAATATCGGACCGATATCGGTCCTACGTCGGCAAACCTCTACCGAAATGCCGTCATCCAGCCGATATCGGTCCGATATGGTCATGTTTGCTGGGAAATACTCATTCAGTTACTCTTAGTATTCATCCTTCGTGCGTGCAACAGTCCATACAACTTACTATTTAGTCCACCTTCTCTTACACACCAGTACTGATACATGAATCTAAAATGTGAAGTTGATTGCTTACATATCTCAATGAACCAATTTTATATAAAGAAGAGTTGTCAATCCCATGACAACTGTACCATATCGCTGTTTTATGAGTAACGTGACAAATTGTTATAGCTCATTGAATTAAAGTAACTGAACTGTTAACATACTGTCGGTCATATTTTCATGATCTTGACGTTCATAATAGTTCAAGTGGTTCATGCTCATGAAATGAGACTTCTTTCTGGCCTTCAGGCCTTTGATTTTATAATTGGCCATCTTCTACATCGATTCGATAATTTTGACGAGCCCGCTTGCGGTCTGCCACAATGGTTGGTTGGTTGGTTGGTTGGTTCGAAAACATTAGATACATATACAATCCAATATAAGCCTGGCGACGCTAATTGACAGTTCCACATACGACTGGGTCAAATGTCGTTCACCAGCCCGTATTATTTTCTTGTTTCAAATGACCGACTAAACGAGGGTTACTCACCTTGAAATTTATGGCGCATGATTACACTTGCTGTGACGTAAGGTCATTTAACTGCCTTATTAGTTATAAACATATATACATGTACCTTATATCGTATTACCACGTAAAATAAAAAGATTTTCATTATTTTGATCCACCTCTCGTACTAATCAAATTGCCCGTAAAATTTTAGAACACTTAACTTTCAGACATAATTCACACAACTACTAAGATTGCCAAGAACAGCCATTTCAGTGATTTTGTATGATTTTCAATTTACTTAGGTACAAGTAATGTATGCTCTTATTTCAAAGCAGTTTTATTTTCAACAAAATACTTTCATCGTAAAGAAGCATTGACCTGAGAAATAACCATCTGTAGTCAGCATTCCAAAATTCCAATTGTCGAAGTGTTCACTAAATACGTTAGTTTGTTAATTGGTTACACATATGGCACTTTTTAAAAAAATGTTCACAAGTTCTTGTTGAAAATACACTGTAAATCAGGGTATCAATTTGTTTGATATCACAAAGTATACAGTCATTTCTTTTCATATCATTTTCAAATCAGTTCATTTAATTTTGTATAATACTATCACCGTATAAAATCCTCTTACTAGTTTTCTGGCATAATACATCTGACATTGTTTTATTGTATCCATATTTTCAGACAAAGACATGTGAGGTAAAAGTTTGGGTTCGTATCTGGTTGCACAACAAGCGAAAACTTATCCAACACAAATGTGAACCATCCGACTAGTTGACGACCTCGGGATCCAGTTTGAACAAACTTCACTTACAGATTCTCAGCAGAATTTAATCTTATTATTTATTATAACAGACATATGTACTATCCAAACTATTGTTCTGTATGTAAATATAGACGTTCCATTATGCAAAATTACGTGTAAAACACAAGTATACATTACATGCAAAGTATAGGAAGTGGGAATGGCGTTACAATATAATTATGCAATGCACGTCTTGAATCATTTACCTTGTAACTCCATGTGAAAGATTGTCCCGGCTACCTAGACCTCTGCAGCAAAAGATGACTGGATCGATAATTAGCATGTTTTTATCTGTGACATTATTTACCATTAAATGTTTATTCTTCAAAAAATTCCGTTATACGCGAGTCTTCCTGATGTCATAAAATGTGTCCGCACACTTAAAGTAGCAGGGCTAATTTGCTTCACTTATGTTTGTTAATAAACCGATTTCTCCACTACAAAACGGACAGAGTATAAGCAGTAAACATTGCATTTTACGATTATATTTTCAAAAATACTCTTTGTTATGCTTAAAGATTGTAGATAGTCGACAAATAGCAAACTATCTATGTTTTTGCAATTAAATTGCATTTTAATTCGCCGTATCTTTCTTATTTTATTTGTATATAGCCTAGGATTTTTATGACTTGCAGTTAAAAGTCATATAAGTATATATAGCAATAATGTCTGTCTTACTAAAACGGAATACAAAAAAATAAACAAAAAATTACCTTGGTCATTTCATACACAATTCAATTTTTCATACAATACATGCATCACGTGTCTTTATACAAATCAATAAAACAGATCAAAAGTAAGATTTCGAATAAGTTCAGGAATGAAAATTTGCCGTGAATTATCGGCATGTGTACAAAACTAAGACATACTACAAATTATATTAAATGAGTAATAATGGAGAATGAATTACAAAATCATATATTCAAATAGTGTAATTAGGTTGAACATTTAAGGAGACGTGATTGGATCAAAGGCATTTTTAACGCGTTTATGCCTCGGTCACACACACACATTGCGGATATGGCGGATTATTGCGGATAAAAACCGCAGACGTCCGCAGAAATTGTGGGCGGGGCCTATTTTCCTGATGTATCTACGGATAACAATTACGTATATATACGCATGGATACGGATGATTGCGTATAAATGCGAATGTCAGCGGTAAGATACGTTCCATTTGATCTGACACTATGCGGATAGATACGGATGGATACGGATTAATTGCCTTCCTTTACATTTTGCTGCGTACATATGCAGATACGTACCGTCTGATACGGACTGTTGCGTATACATAGCGGGAAAAAGGGTACGGTGACGACCTCATCCGGTTATGGCGCAATAGCGAATAACCGCCATTTGTAAAAAACATGGAAATGCCTGCAAAAAAAAAAAACAGAAAAGGCGCCTCCCAAGAAGGCTTCCTCTCCTACATCTGACCAGGGTGAAGCTATACCAAAAGGCAGGAGCATGAAGGGCTCGCGATAAAAGAGGCGGCGTCAGGGTAAGTTTTATAATGCTATCCTTATGTTGATGTTGCTTTTATGCTCAATGCTTTATTGTTCTCCAAAGGTATGGATAGAAAGTTCGATTAAATGGTAGCACATTTATGTATGTGCAAATAAAATATATTACCTATTTAAATTGTGAAACATAACATTTTTCGGTTTATTTAAGCTGCTTGTTTAAATTGTTTTCTTGCATGCATGGGCGCAGAGGGGTCGGGGGTCTTCTGTAATTTTGGCAAGGAAGGGTCAGAGGGGAGGGGTCCTATTTCAATCTTATACATTATTTCGCCCCATACAGTGATTGGAATATCCCAGGGGACCCATTTCATCCTTACACAATATGTTGTGCAAGATACTGGACCAATGTAGACAAATTGCAGGTAAAACGTGTTTTTTATCTTTGTCAACATTATAGGGCTGATGACTGGTGCACAATGTTTGGATCTGCGCATGTTATAATATAATATGTTGTTTACTAAAATACTAAGTAAGACAAAGTTGACATTTTCGTCATTGTATTGGCTAGTTATAAAGTGTGGTGTTTATTTCTTACAGACACAGGGACTGATTTGAGTGTGGAGCAGGGACCTGAGACTACCATGCAGCCCCTGCGACTACCATGCAGCCCCCTGAGACTACCATGCAGCCCCCTGAGACTATCATGCAGCCCCCTGAGACTACCATGCAGCCCCCTGAGACTATCATGCAGCCCCCTGAGACTACCATGCAGCCCCCTGAGACTATCATGCAGCCCCCTGAGACTATCATGCAGCCCCCTAAGACTACCATGCAGCCCCCTGAGACTACCATGCAGCCCAAACCTGTCCCCGGGACTGGCCAGGAACCAGATACTGCCCAGGACCCAGTCCAAGACCCGCCGACTCTCGACTTCGAGCAGAGTTCCACTGACACCGGCAGCTCCATAGTCAGGAGAAGGGTCAAAGCAGAACCGGTCATCATGAATGTCTACCATTCCGCTGCTCAAGATGACCTCAAACCACGTAGCACATCGACACCTATTTTCACTCAGAAGTGTGTAAGCAGCCCACATGATAAAAGTGGATATGACGTGGAGATGGGGTACTCGCCAAATTTACAGATGTTATGACACATTACTTGTTTTGAAATGTTGAACATGTTGAATAAAGGTTAATATATTTTACTCAATAATTTCATTTAGTGTGTTCTTCTTTTGTATGGATGATTATATATTTCCATGTGACGTCGTCTTTCGTTTATAAACTCATAATATAAAGTCATGCAATGAAGAAGAGAACATATGCATGAGAATCGCATTTTATCGATATCCATCATAATGTTTCATGAATTCAATAATCCATTTGATTCATATAAAATAATCTCATGTTACATATCCTTTTTACTATCAAGCCGGGCATCGATAGCGCAGCGATAAAGCATTCGACTAGCAATCAAGCGGTCGGTAGTTCAAATCCAAGCTCTATCACATAACTTACACGATTGGTTGGTAATCAATTATGTAGATTTCAAAATAAATTAATAAAAAAAAATACTTTCAGTCCGATGTTTCTACTCTGTCTGTTTATTTCATCAAATAGAAATAAAGAAGAAATATAAAGTTCAAGAATAAAGGCACCAGAAATATTCACTTATTTCTAAGATATATAATTCTTTGGCGTTTATTGGACGCTTCACTTCTAAGTAGGAAACGACCAAGAGATATTAATTTCACAAACCTTTATTGTATAACTGGTAATATAAAGGTCAAACAAGTGAAATTATCACCCCACTTCAGCAAATGATATTTTTTTAACAATTGCATCATACCATCACTGCACCATACGCCACTGCCATGGCACCGACCCGGCCTCTCCATTGTAGTAGTGCTTCAGATACAGTCTCTGTCTCTTAGCCACTCTGCTGGTATTGTTGCCGTAGAGCCGACTCTCCAAGTCATCAAGAATGGTAACATCCCTTCACGAGCCGGGAATGGGGTTATGCTGTTCGTCCTCACGATCACAAAGTGTTGCTTCCTCGGTGCAGGCCGTTCTCAGCATATTGTGGAGAGCCACACACGCCAGCACCATGCTCTCCACGTTTTGCGGCTTCTGTCGGGGGGCTGTGAGCAGACAATACCAGCGGTTAGCCAGTATGCCAAACGCATTCTCAACACATCGTCTGGCATGAGAAAGGCGATAACTGAAGACACGTTCATCCTGTTCCAGGGGCGTAGCAGCGAAAGGCTTAATCATCCACTCGTTGAGGGCAAATGCGTTGTCCCCGATGATGAAATATGGCATCGGACGGTCGTCGCCAGGCAGAGGTTCAGGTTCGGGAATGCCGATGCTGTTGGACATGACCGCGTCTTTGAGGGCACATGTATTCCACAGCTGGGCATCGGATGATATCCCTGGAGCACCGACTTGGACCCACAGGAACCTGTAGTTCGCATCCACGAGGGAGCACAATGGAGTGGTACCCCTTGCAGTTGTAGAAGTGTGACCCTCCGTGAGCAGGACACCGGATACGTATGTGTTTGCCGGCTAAGGCACCTAGCATATGGTAAAAGTTCCATCGGCTGGGGTAGCATGTTGCGACTCCCTTCCAATCTTCAGCTGTCGTCGGGTTGGTAACCACCTCGTTGCCGTATTCGTCCCAAATGGCCTGGCAGACATCCCTTACTAAAAACGAGATTGTGTTATGTGGCACATAGAACAGGTACATCAACGACTTGTAGTAGCCAAGTGCCTGAGTGTAATGGTCACCTTCAGTCCAAGCGAGTCCCTGTACCACGTGTCTTTCTTACGTAGTCTCGGCGTTAGTCGTTCCACGACGTCTCGGAATAGCTTAGGAGTGAGTCTGGTCTGGTGAAATTGCGGAACCCCACCACATCCTCGTACCTCAAGAGCACCATGAGGTTGCGATACGCTCCTGGTTCCGGCATGAGTGTAATCCAACGGCGAACCCACCACTGCCGCTCCCGTCGACGGCAGGCCATCCAGAAGCGCAAGAGTTGTGCATACATGAGAGCGAGGTTCATGTTTGACTGGCTGAGTCTCAGGAGGAGTCATCTCTGTTCATTATCCATGGTTGAGAAGCTAGACACTTTCCGGAAATATTCTGGTAATGTGAGCGAATAGGTAAACAAAACTACCCACAATTCTATTTTCGTATTTTGCCGCCTTTTTGAGTTTATTGAAACGCAGGAGTCCGTAACAATCCGGATGTATAATTTTATGTCAGTATTGAAACGCAAGCTATTCGTATCAAAACGTTTATAAAGTTAACAGTCCGTAGCAATACGCTGAACTAAATCCGTTATTGAACGTAACGGTCCGCAGCGTTGGGTGTACTGTGGGTTGATACGTTTAGATACGGATTAGATACGGATACATACCTTTAGTTACGGATCATTGCGTTTTTTTTCGTCCGCAACACACTTTTGAGAATTTCAAAAGTTGGGCTCATTGCGGATACGATACGGACAGTAACGGGTGCGATATGGACCATTACGGAAAGGACGGATAGATACGGATGGGCTTATTTTGGCTATCCGCAGCATCCGCAGAATCCGTATATGATAGTGTGACCGGGGCATTAGAGACACATTAGTTAAGTCATGCTTACGTAACTTATTAGGGTAATTGGTGACAGTATAAAATTAGTTTTAAAAATCAATTTCAGTTATTCGTTACTCTAATATATAAACCCATACTGCACGTAAATTGCGAAATTTTGAACAGAGTTTGTAAGTTCATTTTTCCACGAAAATTCGCATAATGTGGCTTAAACTGTTGCATTGCAGGGAACCGTGTCTCAAATTTTTGATGAGTACCAACATTTTCGAGATATTTGACTTAAAAGGTATTTCAGCCCTTCAAAAGCGCCGAAAAAATACGTAATAATCCACAGATCAAGAACAAAAATAAAAAATCTGAGATACAGATTCCTGCCTCTAAACTTTTACTACAAAATGCCGAAAACCGTTTTAAAATACATGTTCAGATAGCGCGGTTAATCATGTTCAACAAGAAAAACTATAACGAAACGTTATAGGTAGATGAATTACAAGAAGCATTGGCTTAGGTTTTTTGTATGATGTTGCTTTTTTCGGCGCAGCTGTATTAAAATTGATTTTGACCTACATAATTATGAACCAATGAAATTGTTAGATACAAAATCTTCAGCTGAAGTAGTAGTTTTGTCATTGGTTAATGGCTATTTTGTTACAATTCTTTAGGGCAGAAACCATTATTATTTGTTTGACTACCTCTGAAAATAATGCAATAATAAAAGCTAAGAAACAGCATCAATACAACCACACATTAAATATCAAAACGTTTAAACCATGAAAAATTACACTATATGTGGAATTCATATACAGTAAATAAGATAAATATATTATATATAATCTAATTTAATGGAAAATAGTATGTATACTTTTAGCATTAAACGTCTATAGCTTTAACTGTTAGTACGCTGGAGAAGGTACGTCACATATAGTTCAATGTTTAGGTCAGAAATGTTATTGTATACACGGGCGATCCCATTTGTAATGTGTAAACCAATTTATCTTATGCCAGTTATTTGAATACATGAGCTAATCTGCATGCTGTGTTAGTTTTCTAAGTACGTAATTTTCCACTGTATACACGCCGATTATCTTTTTTAAAAGATATTTCTTGTTCATAAAGGATATTTGACAGTATATTTTATTCAATCCTCCATTATGGAGAGTGTAACATATTTGCAAGTTATAAATGATACACATATATTGACAATCATGGGTATTTTACAAATGAATAAATTCATGAATATAGTTCACAAGCACATGGTAATAAATCAAATCAAATATACAACAAAATTCACCATAATCTGCTATGATACAACCACATCGAACTTACTTCAAATAGCATTTCCGATATTATGCCACAACAACTTATCTTGGTCAACATTACAGATCAATGCTTATTACATGATTTACTTACCTTTCAACTATTAACAAAAGAGCAGACGAACACATTCAGGTTACCCGACGAATAGCCAGTCCCACGTGGGGGGAATCACGTGACTTCGGATAGTAATCAAAACGAGTAATGGCGGCTGCTGAGGCTCGGTGACAAACGTGTCCAGAACCCAACCTAGACCTAGCCTATCATATGCGCAATAACTTTCTGCAAATAACGGTACTAAGTGAGTTTTCGTACGTTCTATGATTTACGAGAACATTGTTTGAATTGTGTCAAAATAGCAAATCCAGCCATAGTAAACCACAGGAATCATAATAAATTGGTACTAAATTGAATGAAAATCGGCAATAGGCTTTTTGTCTTCACAAAATACACATAGTCAAACATAATTTTGTCGATAATTCTCGTAGGATTCCATCTAAAATCGTTTTCATAATTATGTCTGTGGCATGTAAATGGTCATTGCAGATGTATAGTAAGTAAAACGAGCATTTCATGGGTAGTAAATCACACGGGAGCAATATAGTAAGTTTCACACATGTTCTCATAATAGCTTAAATTTTGCTAAAATGTGGCAATATCTCTTTCTCCTTGTTAAAACCGTTTACAGGTGGTTGGTGTCTACCAACGGTGTCAGAAAATGAAATAACTTTAATGTGCTAAAATATATATTACTAAATTATTGATAATACCGATGTAAATGAATTGGACACTGAATGCTATGTTTGTTCCACATTTACCCCAATTGGAATGATCACCATGACTCTCCTCCTGTCTTGTTGGACCGGATCTAAATAGCTCAGTAGGTAGAGCAGAAATCTAGGGGTCCCCGTGTCAAACCCCGGCCCGGTCACATTACTAATGTCGGTGATATGACTATGAAATCGCTTAGAACTGCAGCAATTCGTGTACACCTTGGTTAACATTTATTTACGTCTGTTTCTCGGTAGTTGTCAAAGATGATAACTTTTAATTAGTATGCATACTTATCTGAGCCTGATATTTCAACAATATTATACTTTCATTGCAGTTGGAGGCAGTTTAGATCAATATCGAGAGGCTCTTCTCTCCACACACGCAGAACGAAAACGTTCGCCACATCCCTGTGAACATTGACAGAGGCCACAGTGGTGTGCAGATTTATATTATTCATTACCTAATTTTTACTGTACACTGTCATATTGTATAATCAGACAAAAGTGCTGTAAAACCAATGGAATTACGGAAACTCAGCAATATGCTTATTTACATGATGATTTGATTTACCATGAGTGCAAGTAGTGGAGTCTTATTGTCATATTTTTGTCTGCTATAGAGATTTTTTTTAATACTTTCATGTATACCAGTGAAGGGGAAAATCCTCTGCACTAATCTATTTTATTAATAATTGCAGAAAGATGAGGGCCAAGACACGACTTATACTATAGAAGTGGAAGAACCCCTATCGCAAGAAAACGATTCCATTAAACTCTGTGATATCAAATCCCACCAAACGTCCTTCAAAACTACGTAACTAAAGTCATCTTACAAATCACCTTTATATAAAGCTTCACAAGCGAACAAGAAAAGGAAGGTTGTGTCATCGAGGCACCTATTCAGGACGGCTGTTTTGCCTCTCACTATAAAGACAGAAAGTTGTCATATCTAATGAACCATATCAATACATAATTTTACAGTTTTACCTTGCACACTGTTATAAAATACATGTATATGTTATTAGAAACGTGGAATAAATGTTGAATGTCCAAAACATGTTGTTATCACATTTATTATCAATTCATCATTCTTATAAAATCACAAAAGTATATTAATCACAGATTTAACAGATAAGGCGAACATCAACTAACAATAAAAAAGGTAAACATACAAAAGATCAGTACCACGTTTTTAGACTTCTTTGTCTGTTCCAAAATTCAAATGTATAACACGGAACTAGAAAAGATTATGATGCTGATGCTGATGCTAATGATTATTTATTGATTGATGATAATGATGATTATATTTGACTGTGAGGTGATCCACTACATGTTTAAATCAGACCACATCAATTTTTAAATAAACAGCACAGATTATGCAAAAAAGTCACAAGTAAGATTAAAGGAATCATGTAGATCTACATACAATATATAAGAAAATGAGAGACTAAGTTCACCTGCACAAAATCTGACTAGAAAAAGAATACATTTATGAATTTTTAAACGTGATCTAAAAACAGTAAAAAATCAGTTCTTATCTAATCTCCGACTTAATTCTAACAATTATAAATAAAATATGTCACAATTGCTCATAACTAGAAACAAATTAAGTGAGCTACTTTGTTACAACAATGTTTTTTAAGTACATCGCCTTGGATGCTGTGGACAATGTGTGAACCGCTTTCCGCAGGAGAAAATGTAGATCTTTTCCATCTGTTCACACAGGTGGCTGTATCAGTGTTTTAACTATAAGATATTCATTCCCACCGAAAATCTCATCCAATTATATCTAATAGACTGTTCATTTCATGCCGATCAATCAGATTGCTTGATACATCACTCGCACTTGACTCAAAATGGCCTTCAGTGAACATAAATAACGAAAGGAACACTGTTTTACTGTTTCACTTAATAGTAATACTTGATTACTATCCGAAGTCACGTGATCCCCCCGTGAGTGCAATGACTGACCAATCAAAATCACCGACATCACCATCACCAATGGAAATAAGGAAATTCACTTTTCCTTTTTTGTGTCATCCTGAGTATATATATACATGTACTGGTACATCTAAAAATTTAGTAGTATTATATGTCATTAAATGTATTATTCTAGTCTTTGTAACAATGTGTTTTTTAAAACATTCATGTATTGTAATGTACCATACCATGTGTTTTATATGCTGAATAAATCTATCTACCATTAGTTAATCAAATGGCCAGTTTGACTAAAACTAGTAATAGACACTATACTATATACTCGCAATTTATATGCAATGTATATCAATTGGAGCAGAAAATTGATGGTTTCCGCAAGCAACAGTTTTATTAGGTGTACATAAATTTGTTCCCAACATATTTCGTCGGGGATTACATAGCCAAAGAGTAAAACCTTTTCGACACTATAATTTTGATCCTGTATTTGAACTCGGAAGACGGATGTTGTCACGTCAGAGTACAATTATTATTGTGGGGATAGGCTTCCAATCTCTACAGAGTCAACATCCACGTACATTCGGACGGACGTACGTACAGACACACCACAACTACACGAAAAAAACCAGCACGAACAAAACCGGATGCACAACTTCTATACCATGAATCAACAATCATTACAAGTCATCTCAGAACTATTTTAGGCAATGTTTGATATAACCTAACAATTCTCAACTCATTTTTGTAAATATAAAAAATGTAAGTGGTGTCAATAAGTAGCAAATGATGATTTAAACGTATAAATTGCCGTTTTTTCTCGTTATTCAAATAATGTCTTACGTTATTTCGTGTGTTCAACGCGCACTATTTCGCGCACTATTTTTTCTGTTTTCGCGGGAAATCCCTGTCACGTGACCACACAGATTTAGCTATTACAGTCGCCATTATTGTTGACACTACTGTTGCGAAGCAAAGGGTCATGTCATATAAAAAAATATCATAAAAAAAATTATATAAATTATTTCATATTTATAGACAAGGGATGGAACTCTTGAAATACACTATACAATTTGGTCTAGCACGGTCGTGTAACCCAATATCACCATACTAAATCACATTAAATAACAAGCGTTACCCCGAAAGTACGATTTTGTATATTAACTGAATTTAAATTACATCTATCTTCCACAAAATATTAATCGCCTGTCATTTATTTATTGATTATGCGAAGATTTATATTCATTGCCGAAATTTATTTCAATTGGCACCCATTTTGTTGTTTTGTAACGAGGCATTTCATTAGTCATTCGTGGTTCCCGTTTCATACCCAACTTTCGCGGACATGCTGATTTGGAAAATCGATAAAAAATTTACATTAAACAAAGAAGGGGATTTTCATTTCACTATAATCGTCATAACTTTTATTCTATTTAAATACAAGATTTGTACTCATCACAAAAGTTTAATTAATCTTTTATCTTTCTAATGGTATATTATTTATCATTTTAAATTAATGCTTTCTCCGACCCTTTTGCGTTTGAAAAAGAACTTATTGATTCCTTCTATATTCAATGTAAAAAGCGTAAAATTGGTAGATTTTTCGATGAAAGTTCGATGTTTTCAACATCTTAACTATTTTTTGGAAAATGCGATCAAATTTGTACTCATTGCAATCATTTTGAAAATTTAATTTCTTTCCCTATGTAAAATATGAAAACAATCAAATAATATCTTCTTCGACCCTTTTGATGATTTTTAAAGCTACCCCTTAGATTTTTTAAAGTCAATTCATCAATCGTTCGGCAAACCTCGGATATTTACGTACGTTTACGGAAACAACGTGCATTTGGCGAAGATCATATCTGCTGATTAGGTACCCATGTATATACAGGCACAGCATGATGTATTATACAGGGTAATAAAAATTAGACGCGTTGAATCAAGTTTTAGGATCATTGGGATAGAAGACTTAAACAAATATTACAACATGGATGAAAATATTAGAATATGTGAAGTATTTGACTTTACTTCCGTATAAAAAGCCAAAAAGATACATGTATTTAAAATCCAAACAACATGAATAAATGGATGTTGAGATTAAAGTAGATCTTATTTTACCTAGAAAGATGTGAAACTGACATTTACTTGCAACAAAAACATTCCGATTTTTTTTCTTTTTTGCAATTACATATAGAAATACAGCACAGTGTTTTTTCAATGATGTTGCAAAAATAAAATTTAAAAAAAGCATTTGACAACATTTGGCTAATAAGGCATTATATAGATATTGTTTTAGAGGAATTAAAACATGTTTCTTATATTTTACTATTAGTTTCATATATTGTTTTAAAGGGCCTTTAAATAGACGATGATATTTCATTAAATGATTTTTATACTAATTTCTTTTTTGATAATCTATCTACATGCTATAATTTTGGCATACGTCCACGTGTCACTTATAAAAACATGCCATGAAATAATATAGCTACTTTGTATATATATTTTTCAGTGATGCGTATACATCATGCGTATACAAAGGGTGGATAATAAAATCATACTTTTGAGATGGTTGCTAACTTGACCTGTTTATTGATTTTTACATGCATCTCACATTAACTCATAAACAATTGGGCACATCGAGTTATATCTTTTTTTAGATATTATTTTATTTTCATATAATTAAGACGGGTGGAAAATGCCTTTAAGATTGCAGAAATCGATTGTACTGTTTATACAATATACTTTTATTGCAGATATTTATTTCCATCACGAAATTTAAAAAAATACAAATGATGTTTAACTAAGTATACTGTATAACGTACCTGAATTATTTGGACTAATAAACATACACCGGAATAAATTCGATCAGCATCCAAACCGCAGAAAAGTACATCCTTAACAATACTGGTCTGTAAATTAGCTTGCCGCAGAAAACTATTTGACTTGTATAAATTTATTTGACTTGATCACCGAAAACTCAGTACGTACACCATACAACCAGAGCTCACGTGACTTTTATAAGTGTTATTTGGGAATAATTATGTTAGAGCGTCAGTAATTAGTGCAGGGTAAGATATAACGCTGATTATGGTCAAGTCAATTAAAGTAGTTTATTTATGGTCTCTTCATACGTACAACATTACATATATACTTTATATTAAAACATTGTAAAATACGTACGCCTTTCTATACGGAAAGACAGATCAATTAATAAAATATCTACTACATGTACAATTGTTAAGACAAAATCTTTAAATAATGACTAGATTATTAAGATACGGTACACTGCTTTATAATGTTATCAGTATTACAGTGATTCTAAATGTATTCATGGTGAAGAGAGCAATGAGGAAACATTACATTAATCGTTCTAACTATTACCTGGTAATGTACATCATAACAAAATTTGATAATGTTGCACTTACATGTGTAAGACAAATAAAGTCAAAGAACCAGACGTCATTAAGATCGCTTTGATATTTTAAGATGTGTTCTTACTAGATATATACAATGTAAGTTTAACTTATCTTTTGATCATCTCAATCACAATAAATAGAGTATGGGCTACCTGTACCCTAGGTCCCCCCCCCCCCCCCCTAGTGGGATTTTATGACACATATATCATTGTAAAGCTTAATATATCCCCCATCGAATGTCACTTGTTGGACGAAATATAGGTGCTGATTAAGCCTACAGTATGCGATTGATTATCTCCCCCTGATTTCGAAATTTCATTTTTTTAGATTTTTGTATACAAGAGATTATGGAGTCCAAAATGACCAAGTTCTCAACCCACATTGCTTAAGATTATTATATTTTATATTAATATACATATTTGAAAAGGAAAAGATAACTCTGAACTAAAAATAACAAGAATTGTGTCCCTTTGAACTGTAAAAAAGGGTAAAAACTATTTTTTCAGTTATTCATGTATATAAGGCAACAATTTGCAGAAAGCACTGGATATAAATATTTAGATAATATCTGAAACAAATGGGCCAAGATTGCCCTAGATCGCTTACCTGAGAACAAAGACAATTTAATTAATGACCAGGTAATATAGTTTTCATCTCATATAAGGGCCCATAACTGCATGTACCAATTAAATTTCGCCCATAATCAATTTCATCAAAGACCTTTATTAGGATTGGTGAAGACACCGGACATTCATCGACTCTAAAAGCTCACCTGATTAATCAGGTGAGCTAACAAAAAAACAATTTCTTAACACTTTTATTACTTTTGGTTAATTTGAAATACATGTTATATGTAATGCATCCATCAACTATTTCTAATTACTGCACATAATTATGCTTTGTTATTTGTCGGTTGATTCTAGACTACGATTTGTTTAAACATATTTATTCCTGACTATGATACATTGTACATATAGGTAATTGTACACAAATTTACATCAATTTTGGAAAGAATTGGAATGGAAGACAGAACTTCTAATTAAATTCTTCTCCTTGGATAGACTTCCAGTGAAATTGCAAGAACTATTCAACAATTTAACTATTGGTATGTATAAAATAGATTAAAGATTAAATCAAACAGAGATAGGGATATGGGTCTTGTGATCAAAAAGTAAAAATAAATTAGAAAACAAAAAGAAAAAACTTAGACAGTAGTACCGGTACAGTGCTGAACGATATGCATATCGTATCGGAAGGTCCCGTATCGGCCGTATCGCGTTTTTTTTTTTTATATTAAAAAACTCTTAGAATCACAGTTAAACAACTGAACTAGATTTGCGAATTTACTCTCATATCATCGTCGACAATGCTTACTCAACTAATTTCCCGGATTCCATACTCTATTTATAGACAATAGCAACGTGAGGTAAAGTTAGAAAACGAATTCGATTCGAATATTCAGATTTTGTCAAGTAGATATTGACTTATAAATTGTATTACGCCACCATGTAATGTTACATAAAAATATGGCAGTATTTTGGTTTGCCGATTAATGAAACAAAGAAGCACGTAGATGTCAACGCGATGTCAAGTATAGTGGTGGGACTAGCAACCTTAGAACACATAATTGTGTCTCGTCATCATAACGTCCAAGTTGAAGGTTTCAGAAGTTCATTATTAATTTAGTATTTTTAATCAATTTGACAATCATAACCCTGATTCTTTAAACAATTTTATATGGCTAGGTTCTATTCTTGATATAAGGCCATTTATGGGACAGAGATTAAAACTTGCTTCTGTTATAATAACATTTCTCATAATTATTTAATTTCCATAATATCAACTAACATATGTGCATCAAATTGATGACCTTAAGTACAAGACAATTTTAGTTTTACACCTTTTTAACAGTTAATTAGGACTTTCTAGCACCAAACAAGTGTGCAGTGTTCCCAAAAAAACACTAATATTGCAAGGTTTTTCATTACTTTGAAATATTCTTATATCGTATCGTTGATATCGCATATCGCTAGTACCGTATCGCAATACGTATCGTATCGCCTGAGATCTGTATCGGGACAGCCATATTAAAGATTAGTGTATTTTCTTGATCTGAGAGGGTTGTATAGGCTACGATTGAAAGAACACTATAGCTTGATTTCTTACCGTAAATAGATTTTGTCGTTTGCAAAATATTAACAAAAGTAGGGTCAACAACGGACCTCCATACCTCACATTTGAAGTGATTTTCATTGAAATAATCAGTAGTTCAGGAAGTTAGAAAATTTCAAAATATCATGACAATATTCACTGTAATAGTTGATGCAGGATAATAAATGACCATCATGACAATATTCATAATAAATCTACTAAGGCAATATTCGCTCAATGATACTGGTGATCATGAAGCCATTTATCAGTGTGTCATTGACGGTCAAGCGATAGGCAACGATTTTTCACACGTCACAATGGCCAGTTACAAATATCAATAATTTTGTTTTCTTTCAGTTCTGTCAATTTTCAACATTGTTTCAGTTTCAAGTAGGTAGTTCACATAACTAACAGTGAAATACAACACAATTACATGTAATTAGATTTAACCAATATCACTGAGTGATCATTTTATTAAAATACCACAATGTCAACATGTATTAATGCTAAACACGAACATGAGAACTGCATGATTTAAGGTAGAGATGGAAAACAGCAAGGAAAATTGTAGTCTGTCTGATGGTTATGCAGGGATTGGCTTAGAGGGAGACTAGGGTGAGATAGTCTCCCTGATATCTGGGACCATTATTCATGCGTGTATAATGGACCCAGCTAACATTTTGCCCGTTATTATGGAAGCCCTAAAATTGAGTTGGATTTCGGAGTTTTAAAAAGTCTTTTCAGCTGTTCAAAGTAAAAGTTGTCGTTTATAAGAAAGGAAGTGGATAAACATTGCATGTACAATGTACGTATTTTTCAAAAGACAATGGCAAAAATCATGAAAACATGGCCTGAAACTTGATAAATAAACCACGTCCTGTTTCAATTCTTAAAGGATGAGAAGAAAGCCTAAATCTTGTCATGGCTATGAGCATTTTTTTAATATTTACATTAACTAGATACATGCTGTTGTCAAAATTTGCAGAAACCCTAAAAACCCTGGAATAAGATGACGTTTGTACTCGATTATTCCATTCTTGCATGACAATGTCTTCAACTTTTTGTTTTAACAATAACAGAAATAGTTTAGCATTACATACACCCTGTGAGTACAACGCTTCAGAGAATACTAATTCATTTAATGTATCTTTAACATTATATGCCCAATTAGTGATGTACGGTTTCTTTTCAATATCTTTAAACATGATTTGGTATACATGTATTATGTTTATCTGTTTCCTTTCGCTTTTATTAGTAACTTTCAACCAAAAGTTTATATATTGCATAATTCTTAGTGAGAAGATCTAATCGACCCAATTCTCCGTGTATAAAATACACACATTTTTGTGTGCTACTTTTTACTCATAATAAAGATTTTCAATACTAATTGTGAAATTTTTTAATTGCTAATCGAACAATTCTAAAGAGCGCCTTATTGTTATGTTATGAAATCTACACAGACATTTTCTTAATGTAAAGATAGATTTTTTATCTTGGTCAGCTAAAGTTTTATGCGTTTCTACAAAGGACCCTCCAGATGAAAACACTATTCCAAGATACATAAATTTGTTAACGATTTCCTATTCACAACTTTGGTAACTGTTGGCAAACGCCCTCCTTTTCTGAATATATTAATTATCCTTGTTAACAGTAAATGTCCAACGGTCACAGTATACATCCAATATGTTAAGATACTATGTAGTTCTGATGAGTTAGCAAATACCACGATGACCTCGGCTTACATTAATAAAACCTGTAAATCAATGCCTTTTGCTCCGTTTAAAAGTTGGTCATCCAGATCATTAAGGTACATGGAAAATAGAAAAGGCGACAAGCTTTCCCCCAGTCTTAGTCCAAGATGACCATAGAATAATTCGCCGATCTCAATATGAAATTTTACTCTGGTTGTAATTTGATAATACATCCATGGACTTAATGACCTTATATAACTTCCCTCTTTGGCCTGAATTATAAAGTGTATATCATATATTTCGGCAAACCAAATAATCGAAAGCTTTAGAACAACAATCGCTAAAAGTGCATTATTAATAATTAAATCTAATTAATCTATGCAGTACAAATATGTGGCCAATCGTAGCCATTCCGACCCTAAAACCTGCTTGTGATTCCATGAGAGTATATGATAGTGCTATTCAGAATGAGACATTAACATGCAAGTGTTTGCTTCTGTGCATATCTATGTCGTTGACTATAAGTCTTAATTACAAACAAATGTAATATAAGATTGTTGATAAAGAACTTATAACATTGCGACAAATGTAGTAACTGTTCAGTTTATCATGATCCTTTTGATATTTCCGCTGTGTCTTGATGATATATATAATATCCCATTTTCGGGGGGGGGGGGGTATAAAGCAGACACAGACACGGTAGTATTTTGCTTTCAAACAAACAATTTTGTACATAAAGTATGTTGTTGTAATAAGTATGTGCGAATTTACTTTGTCATTTGTCATAAAACCATTTATTTATCAAACAATGGTGGTTTTATATTTTGGGGTCAATTTACCCCACCCACTTTCTAGCTATACTAAAGTAATACCATGAGTGTATTGAATAGCAAATGAATAGATAAACAATCTCCGAATATTTATTAGTCATTTAAAACATTTTCGAATAAAAATGAAAGAACAAATGATACTCATTTGCCATATAAGGTCATATTTTAACAATTTAAGCCCATTTTTTAGATTCTCATTAATATTCACGAATATGCAAATGAGCAAATCAATAACAAACTATGCCTGGGATATAATAATTATATTGATCATATTTTAAAGCTATTTTGTATGTTTTATGACTAAAATAAACGACATTTTTGCGTATTTATTAAGACAAAGCTAAATCTTAGAAATATTGCTGGTTGCCATGGAAACAACCCGGCCGTTTGCTTATCCAGCATCCCTTAATCGTCCAACAACCGGAATTTGTTAACATATACCCTAAGCTTCAAAAATATATAGGTGTACAAAAATCCCGCTAGGGTGGAGGGTTTCGATTATGGGCCCTTGGCCTAAAAGGGGTAGGTTCACTTAGGGCCAAAAATGACCCTGTGTCAAATTCTGTCCAAAATCTCATTATATGATCACCATTCATCGTATTTGAAGAAAACATTATTTTTAAAGCTCCACTTTAGAAAGCGTTGGAATGGTAACAGATATACTGTTTTGTTAGAAATTGGAAAAAAGAAATTTTCCATATAATGACTGGATGACAAACAGAAACAAAATACCATTTGATTAACATTATAATTTCATTTTTTAATTCATGCACTCATGAGATGTATAAAATAAGTATCAGTTAAACATTCATCTTCATATACATTTAAGACAAATTCTCAGTTTAGTGTAACCGGTTGACTTCTGTGCAAGTCTACAAAGACTCGTATGTATGTGTTTGTGGTGTTCCAATATTATGCATGCATACATGTACTTCGCGTTATGTAATGATTCACTCCAATGTAAGAATAATAATTACATAAAACTATACTACTAGTAAATATATAACAAACACATAATTATTATATTCAATGAGATGAGCAATTTAATTTATGTATACTGTGGAATCATTAATTTTCGTTGGGGTTTAATTTCGTGGATTTCGTGGGTCGAATCATCAACGAAATCAAATCCCAACGAATTTAAATGCACAGATAATGTATTTTTCTTTCAAAGATCAAAATACACGAATTTATGTCCCCACGAAATAGTCATTTTAGTAAAAACCACGAAAATTGAGCGCAGCGAAAATTAATGAAAATACAGTATATAATAGTACTGTTTTAGTTCAATTGATCCAAATATTATTTTATAGAGACTGTCAAATAATTATTGACGGCGCCGATCACGGCGCCGTCAGTATTGAATACTGTTAAAAAATCGCACTGGTGTTACGTAATCGATTTGGGAGAAGCTGGTACTATTAATCATTTTTTACTTTCTTTTTTAAACAATCTGATATGTATTGTATGCATCCATTAAGTGATAAAAAATGTCAAAATATTTAAAATGAAAGTTTTTTACCGTTACTACAAAGCTTTGAAAATGTTTTCTGTATATATAATAGCTTCTCCCAAAACGGTTAGGCTACGCTCTTTTTATACGTTCGTTTCTAAACCTTACTACCCCAACTTCGCAAAAGTACCGAAAACGTTTTCGAAGCTTGTTTATGCCTATCTGAAAATCAGTTGTTAAAAGAACAATAGGGTAAATTAAAAAATCAACGACAATTGATCTTATTTACTTCGTACAAGCCTATATAATAGAAAAACTGTAGTTACAATGACCAAACTATGAAAATAAGTCTTGCCTTATGAAAACCATATTTTGTATTACGTTTATATACAACGCATTGGCGTTTTAACGGATTGCGAATAAAAACGCAATGGAGATAAAACATACTGACGGTTTAAGTCGTAATTGATATAATTCTTTGAGCAGTTATTATTGAATTTTGTTTCGTGAATTCAGTTTCTTTCTAGCTGCGTAAAACAGTAGAAATGTTCGTTGTTTTTTATCTCCATTTTCTTTTTTTTTTGTTTTGTCTCCGTTTCGCGAAAAACTCGCTCCGCCAGCATTTTCCAGCCAGACACTATCAATCGACCAATGAAAATGTTACAATTAACCACGTGTTAAAGCGCGTCACTTTCCGCCATAATGGTTGACTGAACACGAAAGACAACAACGATAACTGTCAACAAACATGGTAAGAAGTATTTAACAGTAGGTAGTTTCCATCAAGGTTGTCTAAATTTGCACCGTATAATGGAATGCAGTGTACTGCAATGTCACTAGTCGCTCTTTCGGCATTTTTTCAATGCCAGCCTTGCAGATATTTTTAATTTCATAAGTCTTGATATTGACTGTATGTTGAATGAAGGAAATCGCTTGTATGGAAGTATAGTTCAGTCCATCGGTGAACTTAGATACCTTGGGCATGATGAGTTGCCGAATGTTGCTACATTTAGGGGTCAGTTATATGATGTACAGTACACCTCAGCAGGGTTCTCAATAACTGCAGGCCAATTTAGCCGCTTAGAAACTTACCTCACGTTAGATTTTATCAGGAAAAATGAACACCCAGGCATATTGTCATGTAGGAAGTTTTAATCTAGATGTCAATAAGACGTCAGTGACTTATTGCCTCATCAATAATTGGAGATTTAAGTTAGAAATGTGTTTGGGCCGGTTAGGGATCTCAAAAGTGTATAAAATATTGATAGAAAATGCCCGGACCCCTAAGCAGGTCTGTTAGTCTAGCTTTTGGGCCTGTTGGCCCCAAACTTATTGAGAACTGTGCTTCAGATATGTATTACGGCTATATAATATCAACAGACCTGTCGAGTTACGTTAGGGCCAATTGCCATTTTTCGACGCAATTTCTCAAGCATGCCTACTCTCGCCTTACCAAATCTTGACTGTTGATGGTTTGACAATCGCTTTGTATATCGATCCTCAAACTAATCATTTCCTTTTATTTCATTCACACGAAAGAAATAGACATGGGTTACGCAGTGATGATGGTACTGCTGTGCTGATATCTTATGACACATTAGATGAGTTATTTGATTTTCTTTTTGTTCATTATACAGATCATTCTTATGAATTGACTCCAGGTTATTGGTCAAATATTTTCGAGCAGGGTAATACTCAAAGAACTGCCTTTTCTTATTCATAGTCATTGTTTTATGATGTACATGAAGTACATAGCCAATTATTGAATGATTATGAGTATGTTGCACGTCCGCTTCAGTCAAGTGAACGATTCTCTTTTGAAATTTGAATTGTCAGTTCCTAATAACATACAGTCCTATGATCAGGTTAATATGCAAACTGCAACACCTGCATTTTTTTGCCCAATTTTTTTTTCCAAACACAGAAATTACTGTCTACTTTGAGCTTAACACTTGCAACAATATTAAGATGTCAGCAGTTGATCAGCGTTTCAGTAATCAGTGAATATTAAAAAAGTATGTGTTAAGATGAAAAGGTAGATGAAAAAAATCATACTCATTTAAATTGAATATGTATACAGTTACAACTCACCTTAAGACCTGTCAATGATGTGACTCACTCAAAATTACAGTCTGCAAAATAAGCACTTGACTATTTGTCCCAGACAAGTTATTATTGATTTGGACTATTAACTTTAATCAATAATTATGTTTATAGTATAAAGGAAAACTATTCACTTTTGGTGATTTGGACAAGTAATTCCAACTGTAAGTAACTTGAGAACTATTTAATTTCCTATCCTTTAAACTTCATAGACTATATCTTACAGAGCTTAAATTTATAATACTAATATTTTCAGTTCATTTCTAATGATGCTGTACCTGTGTCAATAGAAGATGAGGACGTTGACAACATTTTAAAAAATGGTGATTTGCTGTGCAAATGAAAGACGAGGAGTTGGTGTATTCAATTGATTCACTATATGAAGTTGCTTCATATACTGCTTGTAGTACAAAAGGTGTGGAATTTTTTGTCTATAGGCATACTACTTTTTGGATTAGACTTTATTTTCACTGTTTATTAGTTGTGGGTTTCATACAAACCCTGAAAAGTGGTTGAATTTCTATATTTCAGATTTGAATGCAAACTGGCTTACATTAAATTTATGATAGTCCAAAAAAACTGTGTAAATTTGGAAATGTTATGCTTGATAAGTGGTCGAGTTCATGAATAGAATCAATAATTGTTAAAATGTCATGTATACGGATGTCTGTGTGGGAAACATATGATTTGGTCATAAACCACATAATAGTTCTGACTGATTTTCATATGTTGTTAAAGGGAAAGACATTGTGTATAGAATACACAGTCATGTGTTGTTTTGTGTTCCCGTTTATATATAAATAAGTGTTTTATTTATACATTTACAGCTTGTCGCAAGAAGAAGTTAATGGAAGGTGTATGTCCAACTTGCGAAGGAACAAAAGGATCAAGAACTTACAGATGCAAGTTGTCAGTCATTAGAGACAATTTCTCAAAGGATGTTACCTTAAGATGATTTAGTTAAATTATTTGGGAAGTTACCACAAGAAGAAGATGATGATCTATTGTTCAGCATGGTGGAGTCGTTGCCAGTAAATTTTACAGCAAAATTTTCTGGGACAAACTTCTATAATATTGTGAAAAAATAAATCAATAAATATATACTCTTCAGAACATGCAAATTTACCATGCAGATATTTTTCTAATTTAACATATTTACATTTTAGATGTTTGTTGCTTTAAAGGTATAATTACATTTTGGAAAGAAACCTAAAACCAGAAATTAGCATTTTAGACAATAGTATGACTAAAGAATATATAAATTTTTGTGTGTTCACAGTACAATTTTTGCCTGAAAATTAATTTTACCAAGAAATCAGGTAATACAACATGATGGTTTTTTTATATATGTTTGTTATGCAAGTGATCAGTAAACTTAATAAGAAACATAGAAAAATTAAGGATTATTGCTTTAATATTATTTATTTCTAACCAAATGCCATTGTGCTACAATATTTATTGTATGGTAAAAAACAACATTTTGGTTTATTATAGTACTGTAGAACTTTCATTGCTCTAGTTCATCTATAACAAAATGAAATATAAACTTTTCTGATACTTTTTCCTTCTGTATATTAACAGTCTTTCTGTCATTAAATTATGTTAAAGTTAGGTACTGGGCCATCTGGGGTAAAGATTCATTTGGAAAGTAATAGAAAACTTACCAGAGATCAGACTTTGAGCTTTATCTTGTCCATTGCTGTTGTTTACATATCTTAGTAAATATGTCTATGTATATATATATTGCTTGTGTTTTGTGTAGACCAGGCTACAGGACTTTCTTGGTAGAAATGTTGTTAATCATGTTTGCATTACGACTTGTATGATCTCATAAAAAAATCAATTTTTCAACTTTGACATGTTTCTTTTTATTCCCATTTAAACTCATAAAAATCATTTTTAATAACCCATGTGCCATTGATTATTTCCTCAAATGTATATCTGTATAAAGCTTTAAGGAAAGTGCTCAAAAAAATTATCTTATATTTTAGTTCTCCTGTCACTATTGTTATCTTAACATTTCTTTGTAAATATGTATATATTTTTTGTGTGTACCAGACTACAGGACTGTCTTGGTATAAATGTTGCTAATTTATTTTTTGTAACTCATAATATCATAAGCAATTCAATCTTTCCTATTGCATTTTTCCATTTACGAGGGGTGATCCAAAATAAACAGGACTTTTGTCGCTGCGTGAAAATGTTTCAATAAAACCGACAGAAATTTACATCAATATAATGCTGAAACTTTCTGCTACGTTCTGTATCAATATCAACTAAAATGTACAACTAAAACAAATTATACAGATATTTCTTTACCAGCACTATTGGCTGTCCGGCGCACGGTAAAAACAACGACATTGACGTCAACGACGTCACGTATTTCACATCGGTACTTAAAATTAGTTTTTCTCAAAATACTCCTCATTAAGCTGAATGCAACGATACTGACGATATACCTGCGTATGAAAGACATCCTTATACCTCTCAGAATCATATTCGTTTATAATTTGTGTGGTTGCTGTTCTCAAATCAGTTAGGGAATCAACTCGTTGATTCTTGAGTATGTTTTTTATTCCCGGGAAATAGCAAAATCAATCGGGGCTGATCTGGTGAGTTTGCTGCATGCGTTAATTTGCATAATGCTTGGACGGCCATTTCAATATGATTATTTTCTGCAGGCAATGTGGGAAAATACATTGTCCATTTGAAGAATAAAGTTTTCGGGGGGGGGGGGGGTTCCAGGTGTCCTCTTCTGCAATGCGCGCAGTAGGTTTCTACAGAGAACAGTTGAACAGTGGAAGTGGATCGCATTTAAAAACGATGCATCTGTGACATATATATTCTAATTTGAAGGTCTTTAATAAAAAATATTTATTCCTGCCATAACCTATATTATACATATCATTTTGACAAACACCTAACTATCTGCCGTCGATCCTTGGCCAGCGCATCCACAACCAACGTCATTGACGTTGCGACTGTTTTCTCTTTC
This sequence comes from Lutraria lutraria, assembly GCA_964023205.1. NCBI lineage: Eukaryota > Metazoa > Mollusca > Bivalvia > Venerida > Mactridae > Lutraria > Lutraria lutraria. The sequence continues at coordinate 42,495,060 of OZ026834.1, read as the reverse complement.
GGGACCCTACCCACATCATATTTCATTGATCTTCTTCTGACAACAAACCTTTTATGTCAATTGAATACCTGTGTCTGACTAAATACTTCAAAAACGTATAATTAACCATATCAATGCTTAAATTAAGCTTAATTACAGTTTTATTCTACATTATCTTCTCGTGACGCTTTATGTTCACATCTGCCCAGAATAGCGACACGAAATACGCCAAGAGAGCGATAGTCCTGTTTATTTTGGATCATCCCTCGTAAACTGTAAAAACTTAATTTTTATTAAATCATTGACCATTGATTATTTTCCCAAGTAGAGCTTGCAATCTTCACCAGATATTAGTGGCTGAATTAGGTCAGTATTTAATTTGGTCACCTGATAAAACATAGAAACTTTGTATAGGCAATTGAGATTTTTCCATTTGGATTGTTAGAGTAAATACTCATGACAGTGATATAGGGCCATCTTAAATCCCCCATTTTAGCTTGCTATGTACTTTGTGATAACCAATCTAAGAACATTATTATTATTATTATTATTAACACTATATTTTCATTACACATACTTCATAATAATGTTTTGTTTTAATTGTCAAAACTAATTTTTAGTATTTTACTTGTGCCAGTTGTAAGTGTTGAAGGAATGCTGAACTAATGATACAAATTAGATATAACATAATTTTTGCAAATTCTAACATGTTTCTATTTCAATGTATTAAAAATATTCATAGCAACTTCTTCTCTTGTGAACATCAATATTATAAAATAAAACATTATATTAAGTATTGTGATGTATAAGTTTGTATTTTCACTATCATAAAAAGCAACATTCAGGTATGCTATTTGCTCAACTGTGTTTAATATGAATTTATAGTATTGTTGTGACTGTACTGTTTCATGTACATGTTTCCTTTTTAAATCTTATTTAATGCACATTTCGTCTTAAAACTTTCAACTTTCGTGAATGTGCTGTTATACCTCCACAAAGTGCAATTAGCAACTATTTTTGTATCAGTTTAACTAATCTCTTTAATAAACTTAACATTTGTTGTTGCATAAGAATGCATTTTTGATAATAAATTTATTTTAACTGGTTATACATACTTTTCTTTTTTTTCTTATATATGCCCAGTTCGAACATGTGGGAATATATTGCTTTGTACAAGTCAGTTGTTGTTGGGTAGGTTGAACAAATGGTTTTCCTTCAGACAACAAAACAGTCTCCTTACAATAAGTAACTTGTGCACGGTGGGTCATAAGATCTTCAAACTTAACATGAAAATTGGTTATCATCTGTGTATGACCTGTATTGATTGAGACCTTTAACATGAATGACTACTTGGCTGGCATTTTAGAAACATCTCTTTCATGAGAGGTTTTGTTTTTGCTCATTTGTCACATAGTAACATGATGCATGTTTGAAACAACTTTCGTCATACTTGGGTAATCTAGTTACAAATATGACAAACTTTTGTAGAAAATTTGTCATGATGCTCATCAATAAAATCTAGGTCAGATTTTATAATGGGTCAGATAATGCTAGAAGGCCAAATCAAAGTAAAAGCTTGTTCACACTAGACATCCACATTCTCAAAATTTATTATTTATTCTTACGTAAAATACCTTGTACTTGAAGCAACATGTGCGCCGTCTTTGATGCTTTGCATCAAAATTAGTCTTGTATATCTTTGAATAGTACGTAAAAGTAATACTTCATGTGTGAACTAATAAATTATGGTTTATTGAAGTGTTATTTGACTACAAGACACGTTATATTTCATAAGATACGTTATATATTTCACAAGCATTTTCACCTGTTATTTCAGAAATTTCTGCGCAAATAAACGATTAATATATTTTCCAAATAAAGCTAGAACCTTAAATTGATAATACATATTTAGAATACTACACTACATGTAGTGAAAATACGAAAATATGTTGATGTTTGTATAAAAAATCTGTATAACGTATCTTACGTTTTTTTCTTGAAATCGCCAATTGACACTGCTTGATTCACTTTGGACTTAAATGTATTAATGTTACATAGAAACTGATTTTTTTCTTTTTCTTAACAAGTGTGTTTGTATCATTTGTGACTGTTTAAATGTACCCATATCATCCTATGATCATTATAATCAGTGACGAATTTGCATAACGTATCTTATTTCAAATTTAGGGACAAGGAATACTTGGTCAATGACGAAAAAATATATTCTAAAACATCAACCTTTATCGTCAAAAAGTAACACATGCTTTAGGTTATTATATATATGTCTTCTTGGATACTATAGAATGAACGCTTACTATGTTATGCAGCCTGACTGTGATGGTTTAAAAACAACACATAAGCTCCTACAGATGTCCAACAGTAATGAAGAAAAATCACATTTAAAAGTATGGAATAAGGGATAAACCAGAAGAGGTAACTTAATCAAATCCTATGTGATAAACAGGGAGGGGGTTAAATACACAATATGCATCGGTCATACTTAGTCTAAAAATTGACACTTTTGTTCATTGTAGAACGTTATTGTATTAAACTTACGTCAGAACAATTATAGTAATATTAGAACAATTAATAAAGTATTACTACCTTGCAAGTTACATACCTTCATTCTAAACATAAGAAGGCAACGAAATATTTCTAGAGAAGGACAGATCCTGCTAATGGGGCTAAAGTGATATCCTCAAAGCAAGAGTTTATAACGACAGTCGAAGAGGCAAAACAAAGGTATTTGGAAGGACTTGTTGAAAATATTAACAAAAGCAGACCACAAACATTTTGGAAAACAGTGAATAGAGCAAGAAATAATGATAATAAAGGCATAGTTCAACCTATTGTGCGGGAAGATGGATCTCTAGCAGTGTCTGATGAAGAGATATTTAAAGAAATGAAAATAAGGTATGGTAGGGAAACATTAGAAGTAAAAGACAAAAAAACCCAGTGGTATGAAGCAGTGGAAATGAAAGTAAACCAGATAGAAAAATATGAAATAATCAAAATTACATCTGCAATTTATGCTTCTAACTGTAGCTTTAAAGAAAGTGACATTGATTTATCAGAAATTACATTTGCAGTAGCAAATATAAACCCCAGTAGTGCTCCGAACACAGACGAAAAGATATTTGGAGTAATGATTAAGAACGGAGGACAAAAATTAGAAGAATGTCTAATATATTTATTCCAAAAATGCTGGAAAACAGGCACATTACCTATTAGCTTTAAAACGGATGCAAAAGTCATGTTACCAAAAACCAGGCAAACACAACTACAACACAAGTAAATCTTACAGACCTATAACACTGGAAAGTGTAAATGGAGTACTGTTTGAGAAAATCATCAAAATAGACTAACTTGGAGATTAGAAATAGAAGAAGGTATATCTATACATTAGTATGCTTACAGAAAAAATAAATCGTGTACACAGACAGTCTTGCGTTTAATACAGAACCTACAAGAAGAGAACAATAAGAACAATTCATCAGTACTAGTAGTAATGGATTATGAATCCTGTTTTGAAAGGGAATGGACAGCAGGGTTACTGAAGAAGGCTGCAGACAAGATGATTAAAGGCAGGATGTGTGTGTATTTGAAGGAATATCTAACCAACAGACCCTATTACATAAGAGTGAATGATTTCAAATCATCAGAAAGTCTCTCAAAAGTTGGAATTCCACAAGGATCAGTTTTAAGTCCAACTCTGTGCAACATATACACCCATGATTGTATGGATGAAGTATTTGGTCAACATGCAGAGTTTGCAGATGATGCTAGCATATGCAACAGTGGGGATACATTAAGTGAGGTCAATAGAAACACAAACAAAGACCTTGAAAAGGTTAATAAATGATGTGATAACTGGAACATGTCCATATCTTCTGAAAAGACTCAAGATCCTATGTTTAATGGTAAACAATCAACAAGAAGTAATGATGGAAACATGTCATACAATGGTTCAGATGTGGAGGTAGTGGAAAACAAGAAATTACTAGGCATCATATTAGATGATCAACTTAGATTTGAAAAACACCTGAATGAAAAAGCGGCTGCTGGTTTCAGTGCACTGAACAGTCTAGGCTTATTCATTAGTCCAAACAGAGGATGCCCCCAATCAGTATACATGAAACTATTTAAGTCTCTGGTTCTTCCAATCGTGGATTATGGAGTAGCTGCTTATGCATCTTCCACAGATAAATGTATTAAGATGTTTGAGGAAGTACAATGCTAAAGGACAGTAATTGTCTTCATACAACCAGCACAGAGACACTGGAAATTCTAACAAACACAACAACAATGGGTCTCCACATTAAACTAAGACAAGCCCAAGAAGTTGTTAGATTGGTACAAAAATCAGACCATGATCCTATGAAGATAAGAGTTTGACAGGTGGTTAGCCAGTGACAGTAAATCAATAGGAAAACCTCAAACATAATAATGTAACATAATTGTCAATCATTCATACAACTGAATCATCTAACTTGTGTAAACACATCACAAGGTCAGCGAATTGTTTTTTCATCTTGTCTACCACGTGTTTGGACTAATTACTATCGACATCGATTGATCGGATCAGCAAATGATCGCTCCGGACGAATGATTATCTTGACGCGTTAATTGGGATATCAATTAAATTAAATTCTTGTTCATAAATTAACTTGCTACCCTACATGTAATGGTTAGTGTCTAAAATGACTGTTCTACATGAAAATAGAAACGCTGAGGGAGCGAGCGTATGCGAGCGATCGGCGTTTCCTATTTCATGTAGAACTGTCATTTAGGCTCTAACCAACTTAGCGTTTGCTCGCCCCCTGTCAATTAAGAAAACAATCTCCTCCCACTGTGTTGCACCATCCTCCAATATAGAATTAGAAGTCCGCAAAATCGTCGCTGTGATGTCGAAATGGGTGATAACATTTAATACGGGGAAAGCAGGCTTGTAGCGTGTGGTTTACATCAACACATCGTCATGGTATGTCAGTTACAACTCATAGCTTACAAGATACCTGTCTCCCCCATTTGTGCTTTGTGTTACTCTATTTAAATTTCTTAACCATCCTACATTATTGCCTGCATAGCTATCAATGCACACAACCGTTATGAATGAAAATACATGCAGTAATAATTGTTCTTATCTGAATATGTGGATTTTGAGTAAGAAGCATTAAATGAGCTGTGTAACGGTTGTTTTTGTATTTATAAATTAACTGGTGTATTCACCAGCCCGATTAACCCCGTTGGTAGAGCATCTGACTAGTAAGCAGGAGGTTGCGGGTTGGAGCCTCGCATCGGGTACATGATTTTGTACAAATGTTTATACAACTTTATAGAACCGTTTGCATTGTTCAGACAATATTGATGATATAAATGTCTTCCCGAGTTTTAAATTGTTTGTTTGTAGTTATTACTTGTAAATTAACTTTTGCATGTTTTTTTTCTTCACGGTTTAAAAGTACAACTCGCTAAGTGCAGACAGTGCAGAATTTTCTGTCTCATTAATATAATTAACTCTACTGGTGATCTACTAGTATATGCGTGTCAATAAAATTTGAGTGTTGTTGCTTTTTCGCGCACCGTTCGCTGTGAGTAGATACACTTTTAAAACACTCGAGACGTCTTTGTATTGTAGTCTGCATAAAGTTTACACAATTACATAAGCGGATTAAACTCTCGCGAGTTATTTGTATTTTTTTCTTTGTCATTGTTCTATGAAACAATGTTTATCCATTCCCTTGCTTATGAACGGCAACTTAAACTTTCAACAGCTGAAAAGACACACTTTTTAAACCAACGTGTAAAATGAAAGCAAGTAGATTCGACTACGCTAAAAATAGAAAATCAATACAGTTACAGCAGTAAGCAAGCATCAGCACAGTGTTAACCTCTGTTAGTGAGTTAGTATATATATACCACTGTCCGAGAGAGTGTGTATAGTAGGCTATCCTAATTGTAATTGTTAATGACTGTGATCCTAGTTTTATATCATTGACTAAGACGTACTGCTCTGTTATTTACGACTGAATACACCAATTCACTCATCCGTAACAAACCAAAATAAGCAATCGAGAATAGAGCCTTGAATAGTGCCGTTTCGAATTTATTGTAAGAGACGTTTGGTACTATATTGCATATATCTATAAGCATATGAGCGGTGATTGGGGCTCTCCTATCTATTGACGGTCTATTCCTGTTACAACCTTCCAGTATCTTACGAATTAAAAATATATCCGTTATATTATACCAATTGTTTATTTTGTGGTAGAATGACAGTCCTGATACGTAAGTTTGAATGGTTTTCGATGAATATGATTTCTCGAATAAATACGTAATGAACCAGACAACCTGCTCTGTTGGAATAGGCCAAGACAACGGTAACTCATATAAGTTTCTGAACGTGTCGAATGACTTGACCGTAGTATTGTAAGCTAGTTTTGTGTTTGTCGCAATCCCCGCGAATATTAATGTTCTAGATCGGCGCTGAATATATTCCAAAGGTAATTTGGAATTGGAGTGCCCTCGAGTCTGCCGACGGTGCTAGTTTGTGAAACCTCGAGTTCTGCAAACGTGAAGTGCGTCAGATATTTCATTCTTTGCTCCTGCTGTATTAGAGAAGCTTTAATAAGACAGTTATATTTAATACATTGCATATAGTTAGTATTCTTAACAACGTCAACACGCGAGGCGACTTTGAGGACATCGAGGTTAAGATATGCACAACTGCTATGTTATAGCAATTACAGCGAATTTTCTTGTTTTGATTTGATCGCCAAATACGACAGTAGCGACAACTATAGGTAATAGTTCCAGCAGCGTGATGTCTTTAATTAAGTCTTGATTTATCCATCTATTTGGAAAGTTTGAATGAGTCTGGCTGTTGTACACACTCTGGTTCTTATTGCTAGTGGTATTAGATCTCGTGAAAGACCTATCACCCCCGGGACACAATTAGCAAATGGGTGTTTCCCGTTATAGTTGAGACATACATGGTTGTACCTACAGTTAGGCCACTTACACTGACCTTTGTTAAAGTTAATGCAGACATTTGAATTCTTTGTGAGGGGATACTTAATTATGATCATCCCTATTTTGTACGCACTATGTCGTGATTAATAGTACCCCCAGATGACTGGACTAAGGCCTGTCTGGACCTAAATTGTTGATCATACTTTTTCCACGTGGACAGTAGCACATTCCCTTATTATAAATGAACAATGTAGCAATTCATGGATTTTGTGCGGAAAGGCTGACAAATAGCCATGACAACCAGGGTTTTAAATGAAATTAATTTTTTTTAACAACTTTGGTAGATCTTCATGCAAGGAACATCCATGTAAAGTTTCGTTGAAATTGGCCAACTGGTTAAGAAGGAGATGTTGTTTAAAGCGATTGTTGACGCACGCACACACGCACGCACGGACGACGGACATCATACGATCACAATAGCTCACCATGAGCACTTTGTGCTCTGGTGAGCTAAAAAAATGCAACAATTTATTTGTGCCAGTTCTAAAAATACTAAACAATTCACTTTCCTATTGTGCAATGATAGTATTTATCTAATAAAAAGTATACGTAGCCTACATCAGTGAAAATATCTCTAATTATGTTCTACGACACAATTTCTTTTTTTATTTACCACCCACACCTACCGTTACGTATGAGACCGGGTAATTGCTATTTTTAACGTGGTATAGATAAACGGATTCATATCAAATCAATTAAAACATGTGGCCTATATTGGGTCACATAAACATACTTAACAAGAAAAACTATAACAAAACGTTATAGGTATACGAATTACAAGAAGCATATTGGTTTATGTATTTTGAATGTAGTTGCTTTTTGCATAAAGGATATTGACTGTATATTTTATTCAATCCTCCATTATAGAGAGTATAGCATATTTACATGATATGAGTAATACACATACAAATGTATATTGACAATTATGAGTATTTGACAAATGAATAAATTCATGTAGATATAGTTCACAAGCACATGGTAATATCATACCCTACATCAATCAAATAGAATAACCCCTAAATGTTAACAAATTCACCATAATCTGATATGATACAACCACATTGAACTTCAAATAGCATTTCAGATATTATGCCACACAACAACTTATCTAGGTAACATCACAGAGCAGTGCCTGCATGATTTACTTACCTATCAACTATTAATAGATTCAGTCATCACCATTAGCCAATCAAATGGCCAGGATTACCCAAACTAGTAATAGACACTATACTATATACCCACAAACAACTAGAATAAACTTGTACCCATGACTAAAATTCGTCTAGAAAAAATGCAGCTTCATCGTTTAATAAAGCCTTATTTACAGATCACAAGAGCGCGATCGACAAAATGGCGGCGCTATTCGTTTGCTCTCGCGAAATCACGTCCAGCCGGGCGGTTTCTGCGGGATTCGTTCATTGTTAATGAGAAGTGTCTAATTTCTGTATACATAGTTCCCACATCTACAATACTTACCTCCCTTGGCAAATTTCTTATGCGCTTAATAGAAAAATCTGAAACAAAAAACTCAATTTATAAAATCTAACTTAATCATGAAGTTCTTGAGGCCATAAGCACATCAGGTTTAAGAAAATGTACTTGTCACATATTTAGAATTATCAAAACAAAAATATAAATATTTTCTATCAGTGCTTGTCGAATTTGCCATCAAAGATGGCTGCCAAGGGAGGTAAATATTGTAGATGTTGGAAATACAAATGTACATAATGTATAGTGTAACAGTATACTTGGTAACGCCCCTTAAACTTTCCCATGATGCTTAACATACTGACGTAGATAATATATGATCGTATTACTAGTTTGGTACGCTCTCTGATATAGATGCATGTATGCTTGATGCGTGGATGTATAAGCTACAATAATAAAGCTTATTATAATCAGTTATTATGATATTATTGTTGGTTATGTTATACCATATATAAACATGGTGTCAGAAGTGTTTTGACTGTTTTGACATGCAAAAGGATATATTTATGTGCATTCCTTTATAACATAACTTTGGATTTACATTATAACCTCTCCAGAACCGCCCTCTGTATAGCAACAACCTCTACATAACAACACCTTCAAAATTTCCCTGAGCTGATATTTACTATAAATTTAACCTCTGTAGAGCAACAACCTCTAAACAACGGCCAGTATTTGCAGCTCCCACAGGGTGTTATTCTACAGAGGTTGTACTGTATATTCTTTATATTCACGTGCATAAAGAATAACTGACAATGGCAGAAGAACCACCGCCAGTTGCAGGTGCTGTTCAGTCGCTAATTCCGATTCCTAAAATGCTGGATATGGACGGAAACATAGCTACACATCGGAAAAAGTTCAAACGGTCATGGACAAATTATGAAAAAGCATCCGGTCTAATAAATAAGCCGACAGATTTAAGAGCCGCCACATTCCGTACGTGCGTGGGGTCAGAAGCAATGGACGTGTTCGATGGATTTGATTTTGAAAGCGAGGCAGATAAGGATGACATTTACAAAGTAATCAAGAAATTTGAAGATTTTTGTGTTGGAAAAACTAACGTGACATACGAAAGGTACATTTTTCATACATGTTCCCAAGGTGAATCAGAAACATTTGTCACTTTTCTGACAAAAGTAAGAAAACTGTCCAAAACGTGTAATTGTGGAGTGCTTGAGAGTGAACTTATAACAGATAGAATTGTCCTTGGAATTAGAGATAATGGTTTGAGAAAACATATGCTACAGGAAGAAAAATTGACGTTGAACAGGTGTATTGACATATGCCGCGCTGCAGAAGTGTCATCGTCGTCGAAAGTGAAAACCCTAAACCAAAGTGCCGCCCCTGATAAAGACGTGCAGGTCGTGCGACCAAACCGAAAGCCACAATCAAAGCAAGAAAAGCAGAATAAGTGCAAATATTGCGGCCAATTTTGCGCTAAAGGGAAATGCCCGGTCTTTGGAAAAAGATGCAATAATTATTCGAAGTTCAATCATTTTGCATCGGAATGCAAGTCAATGGCGAAAAAGAACAAAGCAAAAAAGCCGCGTTCACAAATTAAATTAAATTCTGGTGAGAGAGTTAAAAGCAAAATATACGCGAACATGCTGAACAACTGTCAAGTTTCAATTGGACAGCGGCGCCACTACTAAATACCATACCAAAGCCGTGCGTGCTAAATGAAACAATTAATTAAGCCGACTAAAACAACATTATCTATGTACAGTAAATAAAAAAATATGTACTCCGCTGGCTCGTGTGAAATTATGCTGAAAAATCCTAGAACTAACAAACGCTACATGGTGAACTTTATCGTTGTAGATGATAACAGGGTGACATCGCTGTTAGGCTCTGAAGCGATACAGATAATGGATTTAATTAGGATACAGTATCATAACATTTGTCCTGTTGATAAGGATAATAAGTATTCGAGATTAACCAGAGAGGAGATTGAATCAAAATATGCCTGTTTTTATGGGAGAAGGTCGTTTTGAGAAAAAATTGCACTTAGAAATAGACGATACGGTAAAACTTGATCATGACAACAATTTCTGTCAATTGCTAGACAGATGTGTAGAAAAGAACATTAAGCTGAACAAAGACAAAATGCAACTCCATAAAACTGAAATGCAGTTTGTAGGACACTTGCTCACGGATAAAGGTGTAAAAGTCGATCCAGTGAAGGTTGAAGCTATCGTCAATATGCCGAAACCGACAGACAAGAAAGGAGTACAACGATTTCTCGGGTTTGTGAACTATTCAACAAAGTTTCTAGACAAGCTGAGCGAACTTTGTGAGCAACTCCATTCTCATATTGGAGTTGAGGGTTGTTTAAAAAGGGCTAGATCGTGTTTATATTGGCCAAATATAACGACCTAGATCTAGATTAAAGACTACATTAGCAAATGCGACACCTGTCAATCATTGGAAAGAAAACCATGCAAAGAACCATTGATTAGCCATGAAGTACCAGACAGACCATGGGCGAAAGTTGATACTGATGTTTTCACATTCAACGAATGCAATTGTTATGTGACAGTTGACGGATTACCAGAACGTGTTATTTCAGACAATGCTAGTGTGTACAAGTCTCAAAAATTCAAATCGTTTGCTAGTAAATGGGACTTTACGCACATTACATCATCAGCAAGGTACCCGCAGTCAAATGAAAAAGACAGCTAAACGCATCATGAAAAAAGCTAAGCATTTGCACACGGACCCTATATAGTGGCGCTGTTAAATTTCCGCAATACTCCTCAGCAATCGACAGATTACAGTCCTTTTCAACAACTGATGTACAGGAATACTCGAACATTGATTTCAGAAAGATCGTCGCAGCTACAGCCTAGCATACCTTCAAATGTAAAAGCTAATCTTGACAAAAGCAAACGTCGCCAAGCTCGGTATTACAATAGAAATGTGAGACCGTTAACCAAGTTACATAAAGGAGATACTGCGCGTATACAACCTCAAGAGCGGAATAAAACTTGGGAGAAGGGAACAGTCGTAGAGAAACCGTACACTCGTTCTTACAATGTATGTAAGGAGGACGGAACCATCTTGAATAGAAATAGAAAACATCTCCGGAGAACGAAAGAGAGATATGTTGATCAAAGGGATGAAACTGTAGACATAGATCCAAATTTAAGCAATAGCTAGTGAGTTACCGCGCACAAACAGTGATATAATAATGATGTTTAGGAACCAAATATTAGTTGTATGCTTGATGCGTGGATGTATGTGCTACAATAATAAAGCTTATTATAATCAGTTATTATAATAGTATTGTTGGTTATGTTACACCTTCGTAAAGAATATAGCCTATGCTATCACATACATCTTCACTTTATTTTCGTATATATTTCGTAGATCCATGTTGTGATAATTCATTGATGAGACAACGATTTTTTTTTTTGGTTCTGTTATACATACCTCGCATTATCCAATCAGACACCGTTAACCATTGACCAATCAAATTGAGTTTAAGAGTAGCGCAGGGTATATAAAGCGTGTAGCTTTGCATTTCTTTGGAGTCTGTAGGAAGACTCCAAGAGTGATGGTCGTAAGTAAAGCATTAAGATAGCTAGCTTTTATTTTTTATGACAATAAGAATAATATCCTAAGTTGCAGCGTAGCTCAGAATTGGATGTTGTTCGAGTTGTCTTTTATTTTGGGTGGTTGAACACTTTCTAAGTTGCAGTGTATACTCAGACCTGAGAGTGTTTCGACCGTTCCAGAGTTTGGATCCCTTTCGGCAGTTATTGTTCCGGGCCGGACTAAGTTGCAGTGTATACTCAGAATTGTCAGCCTCGGACATTAACGTGTATATTTCTATACAATGTTTATATAAGGCTGAAGAAATTAGTTTATGTATTGTATGAAACGCAAGTATCGTCATTCAGTATCAAATCTTTATTCCATGCGATTAATGACATATAATACTAATAAAGTTTTAGATGTACCAGTACATGTATATATATACTCAGGATGACACAAAAAAGGAAAAGTGAATTTCCTTATTTCCATTGTGGTCCTGTAATAATAATGATATGTCATAGCAAGGCATAACAAATTCGTAATAATGATGTTTAAATTTATCAAGTTTAACAGGAGTAAAAGTAAAATATATATATATATATATAAATCACAGTAAGAAATCATTGTATTAACCAATTGATGTTAATACAAACGTAACTACATGCTACATGTAAGTGAAAGATGTCTTTTGAGTGAAATCTTTTATTTTTGCTGGTTAGCTGAAACCTTAATATATTTTGGCAATTTATTCCATAATGAACAACCATTGTATGAGAAGGACTTTTTACCGAAACCTTTGACTTCAGGAATACTGAAGCATGACCCATTACTAAACCTGGTATTATGGCTATGCACATAACTAGCTGGAGTGAAATATTCATTCATGTAAGAAGGGGCAGAACATGAATGTATTTTAAAAACATGATTAAGAGTGATTTGATCCACTCTTTTAGCAACGGGTAACCAGCCTAACTGTAAAAAACACTCTGTATTAATACGACTTCTTTGATCTAGCCGAAGTACAAATCTAATGATCTTGTTCTGAGTAACCTGGAGCCTGTTTTTCAGATTCTGAGAAATGCCACAATACCACACAGAGCAGGTATAATCCATGTGACATTGGATCAAGGACATGATTAGCATTTTCTTAGTGTACAGTGATAAATACTTTTGCTTTCTGTACAGAAACCTTAGTCTTGCAATTGCTTTTTTAACGATTGACGTAACCATAGCTTCAAAACTCAGACACTGATCTAACGTGGCTCCCAAGTATTTAACAGAGTCAGTGTGCTTAATCACAGTACCATTACATACTATATTAAGGTTAGAATCCTTTTTCAACCTGTACTTTGAACCAAATAAGATTGTTTCTGTTTTCCCTAGGTGTAATGACAATTTGTTGTCAACTAACCAGTTACTAACTTGTTCAAGTTCCTGGGTTAACAAACGCTCAATTTCAAGTTTACATTTGCCAGGTACTAAAACAGCAGAATCATCTGCATACAGTAAAAGTTTATTTTTTACAACACCTGCCACGTCATTTAAATAAATCAAAAAAAGCAGGGGCCCAAGTATGGAACCTTGAGGTACACCACATGTGACCTTAGCATATGAAGAATAAATGCCAGATACATCTATGCATTGTTATCGATCAGATAGATATGATTTAAACCATCTGATAGCATTTAGACTAAAACCTAACATTTTTAGTTTGTTTAAAAGAATGGCATGGTCAACCGTATCAAAAGCTTTCTGCAAGTCCAATAGAATCATGCCAACATAATTCCCTTTATCTAAATTAAACCTTATTTAGCCAGACAGATGTATTAAACAAGTATCTGTTGAATAAGAACTTCTAAAACCTGACTGAAAATCGTACAGTAAATTCTGACTACTTAAGTAACTTTCCATTTGGTCATATACAATTCTTTCAAATATTTTTGAAAAAATACCTAAAATTGATACAGGCCTGTAGTTTCCTACTTCAGTTTTAGAACTCTTTTTATACAACGGAACAACACGAGCAGCTTTCAAATCATCTGGAACAACACCTTGTATTATAGACAAATTAATGACGTGTGTAAGTGGACAAGTAATAATAGCTGCTCCGTCTTTGATAAAACGCGACGGAATACCATCAAGACCTGTGGCTTTACTAACATTGAGTTTGTTCAAGTATTTCAATACCTTGTTTTCTGAAACAATGGAAAAAGAACAACTATTGTAAACAACACCTTTTTTAAAATAGAAATTAGCAGCAAAATCTTTACCAAACTGTATTTTTCTGCTTTTTCTGAACATGTTGATAGCTAGAGACAAGGTTCTCATAGAATGTAAGCTGACTGTATGTGATCACATTTCTGGACTCTTCATCAAATTCATACGGACTCACAGAGTCATAATATTAATTAAAGCAGCTTCAAATTCTGTTTGCAGTCAGTAATGATATCAATAGAATACTAAACACTTCCATTTTTGACTTCACTGCAGATATATATTATAAAGTGAATCTTAAAATTCAGTGGTGTATTACCTCCCAATGTCTGGTCCTTTTACTGTTGAAAATCTTGATGAATGATGATTGCTGTATGGTAATCTCTCTTAAAATCAATATGATAGTCCAACAACATCTCCTCTAGTCCAAAGACATCCAATTCTTTATTTCATTTAATTTTTTTTTTAAATGTTGGAAATAACGTCCGTCTACATCTCGAATCACAGAAAATCGGCTTTTTTATGTTTGAAATTTATATTAGCTTCCAATAGGTGATTAATTAATTGTTTTTACTTAATTTTCTTTAAGCGTTAAAAAGTTTGTTTTGTCCCGCCGGATACTTCATTCAGTGCGGAGAAATAACACTTGCAGTGGTGATGGCAGGTAAAACTGAGGGAGCAAACAGCCAAGACAGAGAGTATCTAATCCTTGCTTTGGGAAAGTACATTTCTGAAACAAAAAGACTTATAATTGATTTTTTCTTAATTTGATTTTTTATATATATCCCCCCCTCCTTTTTAAAATGACTAATACGGTAATTCTTTTTACCTTTTGAATACATTTAGACAAGTAGTAACATTATTTAAAACTAAATTAAAAGTATCAAGCGTTTTGAGTACAAAGAGACAGTGCACCGAGATGACAACAGCACAATGTGATCATTCGCTACAATATTAGCGTATTCGACATACAACAACAACAACTCCCAGATTATATTGTTTAACCTTTGTAAAACTTCCTGCTATTTCTAATTCGTGCGTTTAACTGTGTGACTTGATATCAAAATGGTTTGTGAGAAATGTAAGTATCATTCCAACCTTAATGCATAATTAATCCTTTTATTGATGATTTTTTTGTAAATACGAAATCGGATATCTACCGTATTCGGATATAAACGGTCGACATTTTATTTATTAAGGTGAATCGTCAAAGCACAAATTTGTGAAAAATAGCCACCTGACATTTTTGCTATGCATCCTAAAACGTGGCGTTTTTCAATAATTACTGAAATAACATAACTTAAATGAGTTTTTATCAATAGCTAATGATTCAATGTACATTTTTGCACCAGTAAAATAATATTTGATGATTAACAACAAGGACTTATATACATACATGGATTCGCAACTGCTAAAAATAGATCAAACGATATCGTTCGGCGATCCCACAATGCATTGCTATATACTCGGCAATGTCCGACAGCTGTAATTGGATGTTTACGAATTTGATTATACTAAAAAAACTCTGGCAATTGAGCACGGGAAATTGGTAAAGGATGCAGCAAATTCCTTAAAGATATTGAGATACATTTATAAAGTATAAGCATTGAAAAAGGCATCAGTCGAACATTTTAAATTCCAAGATGGCGGACATCTATTATAATCCTTTCGTCTCCGAGATTAAACATTCGGAATACCACGGATATGTTCGCTGTTGTTATCATTCGGATTATCACGGATATTTTCGTATTTTCGCTTTTGTAAACAATAGCTTGTATTCCCGTTGATTCACGTCTTATTATCGCGGGATTTGATTACTTTATATTGTTAATACGGAAGTTGCGAATCCATGTATGTATATAAGTCCTTGTTAACAAGTATCTATAATTCTCACCTGAACTTACGCAAATTCCAGTCGCCAAAATAATGTATCATAATATCAAAATTAATTTGAACTACAATGTCCAACAATAACTTCAATATGTCATTGAGGGTTTCCATATTTTAAATTTTCATTATTAAACTAGGCTACTGGCTAGCGCTAGCCAAAAATTCTTAGTAGCCAGACATTTAATTGTCTGGCTATTAACCCGTATTTCTTAATAGCCAGATCAGCATTTAATTTTTTAAAACCAAAAGCAAAATGTTGGGCATGTCAACCAAGACTTATTGGTATATAGTATATACAGCTACCCAGCAAACACCCGACGTTGTATCAACGTTGAATATGCGTTGTATTTAAGTCGTGACGTCGGCGACCTAAATCAAACATTGATTCAACGTAAGAATCACGACAACTATACAACGTCTGAATAAGACGTCTGCATGACGTTGGATTATGGTCAGATAATGATTTTGTTGAAATCATAACGAAAATTGAATATTGTCATGAAAAAACAACAACAAAAAAACATATAAACCTTGTTCTTTCGCATATATTATTATGTTAGGAATGAGTTAGAAACGTCTGTCGACAATAATTAAAAAATATTCTTCATAAAACCTACAAAATAAATGGATTAAAACGTTTAATTTACATGAAAATGGACAGATCTAATTATTCAAAACTACCAGCAACGGTATTGAATAGTGTTCAACGGTCCCAAGAAAAGACTTCGGGATAAGATACAAAAGATCTGTCAAATTCGGACTTTAAGGTAAGTGAAATTTATGATTTAACTTGATGTGTGATTTAATTTTGATAAGTATTAAGAATGTCAGTAAAAAGATGCATTATGTACATGCATGCATATATAATCGGAAATTCAGCAAACTTTTATTTTAAATCGAACAAGTAATCAATCAATTTCATAACTAATTGCACCCAATATCGTGTTGGTCGCTTTTAAGTTCGCGCTTATAGGTATTCAAATGTATTTTTATTTAAAAGTGCGATCATCTTTTGTTACAGTTTAAAAATCAAGTAAAAGAAAACTGGTGAAATTACATTTTAAACTATCTATTGTGTAAAGTCTAAATTCAAGACTACACAAATATTCACAATCACTGTTCTGGTATCAGTTACATGTACATGTCTTAATGTCCATTAATTTCCAACAAAATTGAGCATGAAAAACAGCATGAACTTAATTTGAAACTATTCCAGAGAAGGTTTTATTACTGACATCTGCCAAACTGGCCAGTGCCCGAATTGATTGATGAGTCCTCAGGTCAAATGTTCTTCATGCACGTAGGAAATTTGAGAGAGATAATATTATGTTATTCATTTCGTGTGGGGAACTTGTATGCTTCAGACTTAATTAAGAAGGATGTTTGAATTTATTATGCCTGACATATATGTACGTGTTTTTGAGTTATGATCACTGGTTGATACTACATTGAATTCTTATAAATATATTTTTATTTTCAATGTTCATGTGTCAAGTTACAGAATTTTTGAATAAGTAATACAATGTACATGTTCATTTGCTCTAACTTATAGTTTATAATAATTGTTTACAGATTGATGTCCAAATTTAACATGACTGGGAACGACGGAATTCTACAGGTCAAGCTTGCTTGGCGTTGTTCAGGGTAAATTTATCATTTTTTATTTCTGAATAATCCGTAATTAATTCAGTCATGGTTGTAAAATTATGTATGAGGACTACAACATAATATCATACAAACACTAATTAAGTAAAAAAGCTGGGCTTTCTCATAGCAAAATGCATGTCTAAATAATACCGTTTGAGATTGCATTTGCCTATATTGAATATTATTAGGTATATATTATATTAATTAGAATAAATTCTGCATGTTCAGTTTTCTGTGAGCTTGTGTAATTTTCTCTTTGATTTTGTTGCTTGGTATAATCCATGCAGTCTTTAGAAAAATTTAATATGTATTCATCATGGCAGATTGATAACAGAAACACAGAAGACTGTATATTTTTCAAATAGTAAAAATTACTAGCTTGGATGGATGAAATGACTTCCGAAAATGCCCGCTGACTGAATATGCTTGCTCTTTTACTATTTCAGCAAATACTATGAAGTCTATGTCAAAGGAAACTGAACAGGATGCCAGCCAGGCCTGTCCACTGAAGTAGACTCCAGAATCACAGACAGGAAATCCAGAGGGGTTAATTTATTAGTTTCTAACTGTTTTGTACATGTCATTTAAACAAATTCTTAAGTGTTCATGATCACTGAATAATCATCTACTGTGTGTTTATACAAAATTATGTACGGTATTCGTGTCTACATGTGTATGTAATAATTTGCAAGAATAAATTAGATATATTCCAAATTGTGAACAAAATTTGTTTTTTGTTTGACATTTCAAATGATAAATATATAGACTAGGTTGTATTGTGAGATTAAAAGTGAACTTTCTGATATAGGTTATATTAATTATTGAGCAATATTATTTTAATAGTGTGAAGAACTAATTATACAGGATTAGTAACTGGCGTCATTATGTTCTTTGTTTGAACATCCCTGAGTTTTGTTGATATAATCACCTTAATTACTTACAGGCGTGTGAATATATACAAGTTTGATTTTGGTTGTATACAGGTCGGATTTAGGTTGCATACAGGTTGGAGTTTGGTTGTATACAGGTTGGAATGTGGTTGTAAACACGCTAGATTTTGGTTGTATACACGTTGGATTTTGGTTGTATACAGGTTGGATTGTGGTTGTATACACGTTGGATTTTGGTTGAAAACACGTTGGATTTTGGTTGTATACACTACGTTGTATTGACGTCGGCAAATGACGTCTAAAAAACTTTCATTTACAACCTAAATCCAACGGTCATCCAACGTCAGGGTACAACGTCTGTACAATGTTTTTACAACGTCAAGTGTTTGCTGGGTAGTTTTAGTTTTCTCTGCATTTATCAAATCAGGTCACATTGGCTAATTATTAGACCAGTTCAATTACCACTTAATATGGCTTTATGTGCCTGTTACTGCACTGACACTTTCCGTGGCATGCTCTGGACTTTATGGGCAATGTAGTCACTTGGTTTATTTATGTTTTGACATGCTGCAACTATTTAGATGTTGCTTTTATATGTTACTTATGTACTCTTTCAGACATGAGTCTTTGACATACTGAAACAACAGCAAAGTAATTGATATTATCTAGATGCATTTGCTATCTAGGCATGAGTTCAAATCACATTTTATTGCTCAGATTTTGTCTTGAAACAAATCTATACACCCAAAAGCATACCAACATGACTATCAATTATTTGTGAGTTAATTGTGTTGTTTGGTACAAAAAAGGAGATGAATCTCTTTCACGAAATTGCAGATGGTTACTTCAATTGTTTGGCTCTTACACCTTTAACTTTGTTGAGCTGCAATATTATTAAATTGCAAATGGTGATGTCATTATGAACTTATAATAATCAATCCAGCATTAAAACTGCATTATGATTTTCATAAGACTAACAGTAACACTGCTGCCCTGGCAAATGATGATTTCATCATAAATGTGTGCCATATTATCATATATCAAGGATAATATACCACATTTAACATTAACAAATAGAATAGGTTTACACAAATTACTCAATAAATGCTGTTATCCGAAATTTGTTGTCCGAAATTCGTATACTTCACGGAAGTATAAGTTTAACAACCATGCTTTTTTTTATAGTTTGTTGGTCATACTGCTAAATTCAACATGACATTGTACTTTTGTAGTAAATTGTCAATATAAACTTACAAAACCCGAGATTGTTCAGTAAAGTGCAAAGCAGTTTTCGGAAAATACAACCCGGACAGTACTGGTATGGTACAGACTTTATTCATTACCACGATGCACTCGCGATTGTTTTGATAGAAGAGTCATCTGCATTATGAATGACCGCCTGGGGCAATTAAAATTGGTGTTGATAGATGTAAACAATCGACATGCATCGTTTGTCACACATATTACTGCTCAGTTAGGATAATTGTATAGTGACGCAGTGGTCGAGTCCATTCTTACGGTGTAAAACCGTTGTCAAATTATCATTGGACATATAGGCTGACTACATGATTTACAAATTTCAATAAATACATCAACTGTCGGCGTAACGCAGTTGGTAACGATGGTGTCTAACGATAATCTATTGATGTGAAAAGAAGTGTGTGAGACCACGACTTGTTTTTTTTCGCAAATTATTTTCTATTACTATATATCTTTTTTAAAAAATCGTCAATTTTTTCATCGTTTTTTTTTTTTTTTGGTAAGGAATACACTAGATCTAGTGTTTATATTATTATCATCATTTTTATCGTTTGGCATATCTTTTTTGAATATCTTTTACATGTAATAAACATGATGAAGAATAGTCTTAGATATTTCGTTGTAATTCTGGTAATTACGATTGGTTCGCCATTAAAAGTCCACCTATTTTCAGTCATATTTAGCTAGTTGGCATTCAGATAAGTTTGCACGAAATACCTGTGCGCGGTACTAATACTTCATGTACTTTTGCACTCGGCACACTTTGCGTTACACAGGACAATTATATATTATGCATTCTTTTTCTTTACAATTTACTACTAAACATTATAACGAAACTACAATTCATTTGCAAAAAGTTGAAAAAGAAAACGAAAAAAGAGACAACCGGTGAGGTTCGAACTCGCGATACAATTTTAGCCCCTGATCAATTCTAAAGGCTTTACCAACTGCGCCAACCAGACATCTACAATATCATTGCTAAACTATAATACTATATTTGTTTCTCATAAACCCATTTTACCTGTTCAGACAATGGATGTAAACTTTTGTGTACACATAAAATGAAACGTCACTATCACATTATCCTAACTGGACAGTACTGCTGTCTGCAGTGTAAAAGTGCGTATTTGAGATTAAAGTATTGGATTATCAAGGCCTGTTAGAATCGCCAAACAGCAAATTGTCTGGCGATTTTTGTTGCCCATTTGAGAATTTTAACTTGCCAGATTCGACTTTGACTTGCCAATAGCGATCGGCTAGCGCTAGCCTAGATTAAATGTTTTTCCATGTTTATTTTCAATTCTTAACACACCGTTATCCAGTACCACCTGTATAAGTTTAATTTATACTATATATAATATATAGCATTAATTTGCAGGGATTTTTTTGGGGCGATTTTATAGCCGAAATTCGGTCATATTCCCAATGGAAAATAGTATCTTTTTTTCCCAATTCACAGACAAAAATTCCCAATCCCCCCCCCAAAAAAAAATAATTTTACATTTTTTTTTTAATTTCATAAGTTCATTAACATCACTATTGGTAGTAAATACCTTATTCTGCTACTGTTTTATGTGTAAATAAGTAGAATAAATTGAACATTGCAAAAATTGTAGTTAATTAAGCATTTTTTCCCAATTTTGATTAAAACACCGCGAAAATTCCCAATCCCAAGGGTATGGGTCATATTCCCAAAATACCGAGAAAAAACCCTGATTTGATTGGTGGAACCCTGTTGTTTCCAACTGTTAAACAACATGACCAACTGCATCCTTAAAGAACATTGTGCAGCTGTGAAAACAATGTAGATCTCTAAAAACATGTGCTACCCCTTACTGTTTTCCCTCCAGGTTTATTGCTTGTTTTCTTGCAATCAGTAAAGACTGTCACCAAAATAATTAATTATGATTATGATAACATGATGGCATTAATTATATATATAAATGAAATTTCGGTGGAAGATTAAACAAATCTTATCCCTGAAAACAGTTACCAATTTAGCCTTTGGTTATGAAAACAGGTACACTATACCCACATCCAGAGGTGCTGATGAAAATTAACAAAGATAAATCACAAGATAAAGTTGTTCATTTATTCGATATATAAACATTTCCTTCACAAATTGAATTAAAAGTTTAGCCGTGAACATTTGTCTCGAGCTGATAAAGCGAACAAAACTCATGATTTAAACATTTCATTCCTATCGTACACAATTTTCATGATATAAACATTTCTTTCTAAAATTTTATTGAAATTTAAACCTCTATAATCATAATGTCAGTTATCCATTCTTTGGGTCAATTTCATGGGAATTTCGGCAGCTTTGATACCTTTGCTTTCATAAACTAGCATCTAGGCACTGATAATCAGTAGTTTATCACTGAATGATAATCGGTTGCACATCCCTGTAATATAGCATCCCATAAATAAATAGATAACAGGGCATGAAAAATATTTTGAGGGGCACTCGTCCAATAGGACGAGTGACATATAAAATCCACTCGTCCTGCCCTTGATGTCACTCGTCCTACCACTACTTGCTAGAAAAAGCACAGTAGAAACAGTAAATGTATATAGTAGTTATACAAACACTTACTGAGCCTTTTTGATAATTTAAACAGCCAACTATACAACCTAGTGTTCATTCTGAAGCATTGGATGCCTTCGTGACATGACACCATTTTAAAACTCTTCAAGGTTGTTAATGAACAACTTTATTATTGACAGTAACAGTGCCATAGTAATGCATACTTAAAGCTTGTAAGAATGGAGTTCAAAACAGCTAAGTAACTGAATATGTAATTGAAACAGACGACAGCAAATCGAAAATGATAAAACATCCTGAGAACAGTCTGGATAAATGCCAGACCGGGCCGTTTTACAGGTATCACGACACGGCTAATCCGAGTATAAATATTAAGTACCTTCATTCATTTCTCAAATGATAACTAGGTCCATTTCACATCTATTTTTCGTAAAATGTACGCTATAAGTACGAAGAGTAAAATTAATTAAGTATTGTCCATTTGATAGTAGTTGTTCGCCGCTCACGGAGCGAACCGGGCGACCGGCATTTACTCCAAACCGGTGTCAAGGCTATTTTTTCCATCTGTCAAACAAGAAATTATTAACAGACATTTCGTATCGTTATTCCGCTGCAAGAGATTATTTTTGATTGATTTTTTGTATTGGTTTTATGACGCAAAAGCAACTCATCCCGTCGGACGACTGTAGCCGATTTTCGTGCCCTGGATAAAATGTTTTAGTGATGGTCTGGATACTTTATTTTGAATAACACATACTGTCTATGAAATTCTGGATCAGCCCTCAAAGCAAGAAACATTTTCGCTTTGGCCCCGTATCGCCACAGTCCAACAAAGAACTGCATATTTGTGTGCGCAAAATACCCAATAAAAGAAACGTTGCCGACTAACAAACTTCTGTTCCTGCCGTTTGCGACAACCGGTTGTAAACAATGTGTTCGCCCTGAGCATGTGCAGCGTAAAGCAATACCTGACTTTACTCGATTAATTTTTTGCACAACAGCTATTTTCGGTTTCGGATTCAACAAGCTATTTTTATATACTGCGTGTAAATGAAATTTGTTAAGTTTTAGTGTTATTCAATTATTATGTATTTATTGCTTTGTATAATGCTATGTCTGGTTCAAAATGTAGCATTTATGTTATGTTACTGGAACTTATTCACTACCAAACCATTCTATAGTTGCAAAGGTCTGCATAGTGAGACTCTGTCATATCATTCGGATACTTATTTATACAGTTACTAGTAATCGAAACATGTATTAAAAGTATAATAGTGTATAGCAGGTTCTAGAGACTTTGTCATTGGCCAGATTTCTGTTGTATATTGTGGTCACTGAGCTAATTCTGTCAATTAAAATTCTAACACAAACCAGCAGGGTTCGAATCCACAAGACTTTATGTTAACAACCTTAATCATCAACCACAGAGGCAAAATACAATTGACCTAATGCCACAGTGAGTGTAGCCAAGCCCCATGAATTTCAAGAGGAGTAACTCTTGTTTAGCCCAACATTTAAAACAAAGAACACAATATATGTACACGCTATTTGAAGACAAATATTCTAAGTTTCGTGAAAATCAATCAAAACTGTGACATCTAGAGCGTTTTTCCTAAGATTTGACCTGGTGACCTTGTTTTGGACCCCAGATGACCCATGCTCGAACTTGTCAAAGATATCATTTATAAAAATATTCAGACAAGGTTTGGTGAAGATCCAGTAAAAATGTGACCTCCACAGCATTAACAAGGTTTTCCTAAAATTTGCCCTGGTAAACTATTCATTGACCCCAGATGACCCATTATCAAACTTGTCCAAGACATCATTATATAATTTAAGTAATTTAAGATAAACATTCTGACAAAGTTTCATGGAGATCCAATCAAAACAGCTGTGTCATATAGTGTTCACAGGGTTTTCATTTAATTTGGCCTTTGACCTTATTTTTTAACCCAAATGACCCATTACCAAACAGTCCCAAGATTTTGTCAACACAATCATTCTTACACAGTTTTGTTAAAAGGCTTAAGCTATAAAAAAAATGTGGCCACAATTGTGTTCACAAGGTAATTAAAAGTAAATGCTGCACAAATTACGATGACGGTCAGAGACCGATCACAAAAGTTCACCCTGAGCACTTTGTGCTCATATGAGCTAAAATAAAACTTTCTGCAGATTTTTTATAACTATGACAGACTACTCATCTCAATCATAGGTACAGAATATTAATTAACACATTATTTAACTGCAATAATTACAGCACTAAATACTTATTTAAATTTGGAAGATTTACCACTCTAAATCTGTGAAATATGAAATTTAACACAACATAACAGAAACTAGACAGAAGCAGCCCAAGGCGGAGCAATATATACCCAAAGTTATATTTGATACTGTAAAAATATTATTTTTGAGGTACTTTTCATGCATACGACCTTTGACCCCCCTACATGTAAGTGTGACCTTGACGTTCTGAAACATGCACTCTGCATGACGTCTCAATGTGGTGATTATTCGAGTAAATTTCTTCAAAATTCTTCGCAGGCTGAAAGAGTTACAGATTGGACATGAAATAAGTCATATGACCTTTGACCCTTAAGTGTGGCCTTGACCTTGAAGCAAACCTTCCAAAACAAGTAAAAGGTATGTTGGAGTAAATTAAGCTTACCCACTCCTGCGTTTATTAATAGTTTAATTTATTAAACAATTTAATAGCTTTGGTCAGTTGTTACTTGACTGAGAAACTTGCCATATGATCTATCAGATGTTTGACAAGTTAAATCGGACTCCGTGTGATATTAACTATTTCCATCAAGTACCGTATATACTCGGCCATAAGTCTACTTCACTCATAAGTCGAGGGCTATACTTTAGAGCGAAAAAAATGGTATTTAAGCTAGACCCGTTCATAAGTCGAGTGCAAATTTTTGCTTCAAAATCAGAAATTTCATCACTCCCAACATGGTACGTGTGAAACAGAAAGTAGGATTTAACAAAGGGAAGTAACTTTCACGGACTGTTAATTAGTATAATTATATCCCATAATTCACCGCAAGAAATTAATCTGTGTCTCTGAAATGCCCTCGGGTGACGTTAATAAGGATATACAAGACCCCTTGCCATCATTTTCTGCTTCAGTTGTTCTATCAGTTGCAATTAGCAACGATTACATCACACAAACTGTGGTTTTGACATGTTAGACATAAAAGGTGTTAATTTCACTGGATAAAACGAAATTAACACAAAAACGTGTCAAACTTGCTAATCCCATGATCCGTGACCAACCTGGACAAAGCCTTTAAGATAAATCAGGAAGACAGACTTGTTAATCTACTCAAATAAAACTCTATTTACTAATAAAACTATTTTGTCATTATTCTGAATGATTAGATCTACAACAGCTTCATACCTTACTAAGTAATCCAGTAACAAATTATTCACACACAAAAATATCCATAATTGTGTGACACATTTAAATTACGAAATTCCTGTTCAATTTATGGGAGTAAAAAATTAACCAGAGAGTAAGATATACGTCATTTGATTGACAGATAACATCATTCATGACGTCATTACACTAACTTTAAACCTAGTTAATTTCAACTGCGCTAAAAATAGAAAATCAATATAGTTACAAAGTGCACCAGTTCAACCCGTTTGTGCAAAAATACGTGTGGACATAAATTATTGTGTTTTAGTGCTCTGAAAGTGTCTAAGTGATAATATTTTTTTGGGTTACTCGGCCATAAGTCGAGTTGGATTTTACGGACAATTTTAGGACCCATATTTGGTCGACTTATGGCCGAGTATATACGGTATGCGTTTGTGATCTATTATCACGTCCACTTACAGAGCATTACAAGTAATACAACACAATGTTAAAATTCCATATGTATTTTTTCACAAACTGGTGTGAACTGGTGTAAAAGTTTAACTATATGGAGTTTCTATTTTTAGCCCTTCCTAGGTTTAAAATTATTGTAATTGACGCCATGAATGATGACGTTTCTTGCTCAATGGCTAACATTTTACTCCCATAAATTGAACAGAAATTTAAATGCCAAGTGTGATCTTAAAACTGCTAGCCAACATTGATCACACAAATATCAAAGCGACAGCAGCTGTTCTTTGATCTTTAAAAATCCATGCTCTTTAATTAACTATGGTACCTTAATGTAAATATAAGCAAAATGAAAATTGTGGTCTTTGGAGCAAGAAATATCATTATCTAGGTGTAACATTCTCCAGTACCGGTTCTTTCAAACATCATTATCTAGGTGTAACATTCTCTAGTACTGGTTCTTTCAAACATCATTATCTAGGTGTAACATTCTCTAGTACTGGTTCTTTCAAACATCATTATCTAGGTGTAACATTCTCTAGTACTGGTTCTTTCAAACATCATTATCTAGGTGTAACATTCTCTAGTACTGTTTCTTTTAAACATCATTATCTAGGTGTAACATTCTCTAGTACCAGTTCTTTCAAACATCATTATCTAGGTGTAACATTCTCTAGTACTGGTTCTTTCAAACATCATTATCTAGGTGTAACATTCTCTAGTACTGGTTCTTTCAAACATCATTATCTAGGTGTAACATTCTCTAGTACTGGTTCTTTCAAACATCATTATCTAGGTGTAACATTCTCTAGTACTGTTTCTTTTAAACATCATTATCTAGGTGTAACATTCTCTAGTACCAGTTCTTTCAAACATCATTATCTAGGTGTAACATTCTCTAGTACTGGTTCTTTCAAACATCATTATCTAGGTGTAACATTCTCTAGTACTGTTTCTTTTAAACATCATTATCTAGGTGTAACATTCTCTAGTACCTGTTCTTTCAAACATCATTATCTAGGTGTAACATTCTCTAGTACCGGTTCTTTCAAACATCATTATCTAGGTGTAACATTCTCTAGTACCGGTTCTTTCAAACATCATTATCTAGGTGTAACATTCTCTAGTACCGGTTCTTTCAAACATCATTATCTAGGTGTAACATTCTCTAGTACTGGTTCTTTCAAACATCATTATCTAGGTGTAACATTCTCTAGTACCAGTTCTTTCAAACATCATTATCTAGGTGTAACATTCTCTAGTACCGGTTCTTTCAAACATCATTATCTAGGTGTAACATTCTCTAGTACCGGTTCTTTCAAACATCATTATCTAGGTGTAACATTCTCTAGTACCGGTTCTTTCAAACATCATTATCTAGGTGTAACATTCTCTAGTACTGGTTCTTTCAAACATCATTATCTAGGTGTAACATTCTCTAGTACTGTTTCTTTTAAACATCATTATCTAGGTGTAACATTCTCTAGTACCAGTTCTTTCAAACATCATTATCTAGGTGTAACATTCTCTAGTACCGGTTCTTTCAAACATCATTATCTAGGTGTAACATTCTCTAGTACCGGTTCTTTCAAACATCATTATCTAGGTGTAACATTCTCTAGTACCGGTTCTTTCAAACATCATTATCTAGGTGTAACATTCTCTAGTACTGGTTCTTTCAAACATCATTATCTAGGTGTAACATTCTCTAGTACCAGTTCTTTCAAACATCATTATCTAGGTGTAACATTCTCTAGTACCAGTTCTTTCAAACATCATTATCTAGGTGTAACATTCTCTAGTACCGGTTCTTTAAAACATCATTATCTAGGTGTAACATTCTCTAGTACTGGTTCTTTCAAACATCATTATCTAGGTGTAACATTCTCTAGTACCGGTTCTTTCAAACATCATTATCTAGGTGTAACATTCACTAGTACCAGTTCTTTCAAACATCATTATCTAGGTGTAACATTCTCTAGTACTGGTTCTTTCAAACATCATTATCTAGGTGTAACATTCTCTAGTACCGGTTCTTTCAAACATCATTATCTAGGTGTAACATTCTCTAGTACTGGTTCTTTCAAACATCATTATCTAGGTGTAACATTCTCTAGTACCAGTTCTTTCAAACATCATTATCTAGGTGTAACATTCACTAGTACCAGTTCTTTCAAACATCATTATCTAGGTGTAACATTCTCTAGTACCGGTTCTTTCAAACATCATTATCTAGGTGTAACATACTCTAGTACCAGTTCTTTCTTTAATGCTTGCAAACACATCATAGAACAAGCAAAAAAGCAATGTTTTTACTGTTCACTAGAATAAGAAATGCTGACCTCCCAGTAGACCTGAGCCTTAACTTCCTATCACACCGAACTACCAATATTTACCTACAGCTCCGAAATATTCGGTTTTGAAAATATAGAAATGATCAAATTTGTTCACAATAAATTCCTCATTAGATTAGTGAATGCTCGTAAAAGTACTTCTATTTATATGTTTCATGGTGAAATAGGTAGATATCCTGTATCTGTCACCATAGAAAGTCGTATGATAGGTTTTTGGTCACGACTATTATCCTGAAATGTTAACAAATTATCACATCGCATTTACATGTACATGCTTAATAAAAATAAACACCACTATATGCAGAACAAAACAAAAATATGTACTTATAACAGAAAATATACACCAACCGAAAGAAATAGTCTCATGGTAAAACATCTAATAATGAATTGATTTATGAAGAGTGGTCAAAATTCATAATTACACTTTCTTTATAAAAGCAATAATTTTTTAAAAATATTTAAGATTTGTGAAGGATATTTTTACGCCCTACTTTTACTGCATTAACTGGAATAAGAAAGCACTGAAATCAAAAGAGAGGTATGTTCAAGTTCATACTTCAGACACTTGTAATCAGGGCGTATAAAAATTTGTAACCTCAATCGGTCCATTATTATCAGACACATAATTATATCAGAAAAACATTTCGTAATTTCAACAGAGTCACGAAAATGCATTACGGAAACTGGCGTGTTCAATTAACGTTCCTGAATGCTTGTTCTAGTGTTAATTGAGTAAAAGCTTCTCCATACTGATATGGACATTGCAAGTAAATTATGCTGAACCATTTCAATATATAGTTCGGTGGCATTTTGGGAATTTCCCACTAAACCTGGCTTTTGAAAGGTTAGGGCATAAAGATCGAAAAAACCGCTTGATGACACTCAGTCATCCTTGGGCGTTTTGATAAATTCAAGATGGCATCCAAGATGGCCGCCAAGATGACCCTATCTCGCTCACATGACAACTCATTGAAACATTGTTTTGAGCCTGTGACCTAGTTTTTGACCCTAGATGACCCATGTTAGAACTTGTCCTACATATAAATAAAACAAACATTCTGACAAGGTTTGGTGAAGATCCAATCAAAACCCTGACAACTACAGCATAGAAATGGTTTTCTTAAGATTTGACCTCATGACCTAGTTTTTGACCCCAGATGACCCATGTTCGAACTTGTCTTACGTAACATTAAGACAAACATTCCGACAAGGTTTGGTGAAGATCCAATCAAAATTTGACATCAACAGTGTTAATAAGGTTTTCCTAAGATTTGACCTTGTGACCTAGTTTTTGATTCGCCTGACTAGGCGACACATAGGGATTACTCTGTCGGTGGTGTCATCGCCTGTGGCCGCAGCAGCGGCGTCCCCTTTTGCTTGTCTGGAACATAACTTTGTCACCATAAGTTCAAATGACTTCAGACTTGGTGTGCATGTTTCTTGCAATGATCCAAAGTGCAGTGCACAAGAACCAGTGATCATTAAGACAAACAATCTGACAAGTTTTGGTGAAGATCCAATTAAAATTGTGACATCTAGAGCTTTAACTAGGTATTTACCAAAGATTTGACCTGGTGACCTAGTTTTTTACCCCAGCTGACACATGTTCGACCTTGACACAAATATCATTGAGGCAAACATTCTGACAAGGTTTTGGTGAAGATCCAATTAAAACTGTGACATCTACAGTGTTAACAAAGTTTTCCTAAGATTTGACCTAGTGACCTAGTTATTGACCCCAGATAACCTGTATTTATACTTGACCGTTCTATCATTAAAACAAAGAATTTGACAAAGTTTGGTGAAGATCCAATTATAACTGTGAAATCTACAGTGTTAACATGGTTTTTCATAAGATTTGACCTAGCGACATAGTTTTTGACCCCAAATGACCCATGTTCGAACTCGTCCAAGATATTATAAAACAAACATTCTGATAAGGTTTCATGAAGATCCAATCAAAACAGTGATTTCTAGAGTGTTCACAAGGTTTTCCCTTATTTGGCCCTGTTGACCTAGTTTTTGACCCAGCATGGCCCATTATCGAACTCGTCCGAGATTTTGTTGATAATAACATTCTGAATCAGTTTTGCGTAAATTGAGCTAAAAATGTGGCCCCTAGTGTGTTCACAAGGTAAAAGTTTGACGACTACTTCGTACTTCGATTTTGTTATAATGAGAGTTTATTACACAAAGTGAAACCTGGTTATTATTAGAATGCTGAAAATGGCGGGTGGGTTTCAAATAACTTAAGTTTGGATTGACCAATCTTGACTAAACTCGGTCTGTAGCATCCTTGAATTAAAACCTAGCTAGGGATCATACTTGGGGTCTGTCGGGTCAAGGTCACTGTTTCTAAAAATAGAAAATCAGTTTCCAGTCAATAACTTTAGTTAGGATTTGTGTGTAGGTAGCTTACATAGAAACCAAGCTTTGGGTTGCATTCTGGGCCAATAGTGTAAAGTCACTGTTAACTAATTGGCTGCAAATAAATCTTGTATACATCTTTTGGGCCAAGTGGGGATCCTTAGACATAGTTTTCAAAACTGTGGTGCCCTTGCTGTGTTGCAATATATCGCTATACTCCAAACTCGGTATATCGTTGCACCACTATTACATACTAAATACCCAAATACTTTAGTCTTATTGAAAGTGTGATCATGGCTTTTATAAGTGTCAAACTTACAACATAATTATGTTCTCTTTAAAGTTTCATTCAGTTCATTTTGTCAGAAAAATTCAGTCATTTAAAATTTGAACTGGTTGTCAATAGATCCATATTTTCATTATCCAGAACAGAATATGGACAAGTCTTGTTTAATCAACAGATTCTCTATACAGCTACTTGCACTTATCCATTTCCTAAATATTACTTTCAGGTCAGAAAAAGTTGGGAAAAGTAATAACACCTGACCCCTGGAAAAGCGGAGCAAGAAATACTACAGGTATTCTCTTCTGTAAGGTTCAGTTTATGACATTGATTTTTAGCTCGGCTGTTTTCGAAATGAAATAGGCAGTCAGTTAGGGAATTGATGTGGTTTAAGTTCTGATAGTTGAACTGTTAATGAGTTATGAAGGCATTGTAAATTTAAATATTAGTGTTGGTTAACTGGCATTTAACAGCTATGTTTTGGTTGTAAAGTCATTAAAAGTGTTTCTTACCTGAGAACAGGTTTTAGAATAACTGCTCATTTTCAGGGTTTTGTGATAGATCATTTTGCAGAATTATTGACATTTGTCAATTTTTGATACTTTGTATTATATAGAGAGAAATACATGTGCTTAAATTCTGTGTGCAACTTATGGTATCCTACATTTCTCTAGGGATATTTTCTGGGGAAAGAAAACCTGGATTTGGGACAATTATTGTTACTTCTAGAATAATAAAAAGGGAAAATTAAGTGCAAATTCAAGTTAATATTTAAAACCAGCCTAATTTTTATTGGAAGCTGAATTCGCTTGGCATGCATGACTGAAGTACTATGTTTTCTACATCCGTCATGCAATGGTTAAACTAGTTTCTGTTCCATGTTGCAGTGCAAGTCTATTTAAGTTCAGTTTCCATGAGTATTTTCAATTCTTTGATTTGTACAAATCATCATACAATGAATTAAACATAAGGCCTTAAAGTATGTGTGAAAAAATGTAAAATCAGTATTAAATAATTAATCATTGCAAACGACTGTGGTTTTGGGTAGCTAGCCAACTCTCTCATGCCCATTTTTAAAAATATATATATTTACTGTATTTCATATTACTTTTTAGAGAATTTTAAAGAAAATGTTATTAGTTATTTTTTTGCTAACATTTGCTTAAATGTTTTAGCTCACCTGATTGATCAGGTGAGCTTTTAGGATCGATCAATGTCCATATGCAGCGTCCATCGACAATTAGTTTTGTTTACACTCTAACATCCACAGCTCTTAACAAATCTTAATTAAACTTGGCCATAATGTATATGGCCACAATGTCTTGGCTAAGTTCGATTATGGGCAAAATCAGACAAGGACTTCAAGAGTTATAAATGGGCCCTTGAGTTTGAAAATTTGCTATATTTAGCTTGTTTACACTCTAGTGTCTTCATTTATTCACCAATCCTAATCACATTTTCAGTAAATGTGTATGACCTAAAGATCTTGGACAATATTGATTATGGGCAGAAACCTTGACTATGAAAATTTGCTATATTTAGCTTGTTTACACTCTAGTGTCTTCATTTATTCCCCAATCCTAATCACATTTTCAGTAAATATGTATGACCTAAAGATCTTGGACAAGATCGATTATGGGCAGAATCGGACCAGAACTTCAAGAGTTATGGGCCCTTGACTTTCAGAACTTCAAGAGTTATGGGCCCTTGACTTTGAAAATTTGCTATATTTGAGCTTGTTTACACTCAAGCACCTTCATTTCTTCACCAATCCTAATCCTATTTTCAGTAAATGTGTATGACCTAAAGGTCTTGGATGAGTTCGATTATGGGCAGAATCAGACCGGAACTTCAAGAGTTATGGGCGTTTGACTTTCAAAACTTCATGAGTTATGGGCCCTTGACTTTGAAAATTTGCTATATTTGAGCTTGTTTACACTCAAGCACCTTCATTTCTTCACCAATCCTAATCATATTTTCAGTAAATGTGTATGACCTAAGGGTTTTTAATGAGTTTTGATTATGGATGGAATTGAACTAGTACTTGTAGAGTTATTGGCCCTCGACTTAGAAAAATTGCTACATTTTAGCTTGTTTACAGTATTATAGCTTCTTCATTTCTTCAATAATCATAATTTACACAGAATGTACATTGACCTGCAACCAGTATTCATGAAAATTAAGAGTTGGTTTTGATCAAAATCTATGTAGAAACGGGTTATACCAGATGAAAACTATATTACCTGGTCTTTAATTGTAGTGTCTTTGTTCTCAGGTGAGTGATCTTGGGCCATCTTGGCCCTCTTGTTTTTAGCTCACCTGATTGATCAGGTAAGCTTTTAGGATCAATGAATGTCCGGCATCTGTCGTCCAGCCACAATTAGTTTGTTTACACTCTAGCATCCATAGCTCTTAATTAACCAATCGTAATCAAACTTGGTCACAATGTATATGGTCACAATGTCTTAGCCAAGTTCGATTATGGGCGAAATCGGACAAGGACTTCAAGAGTTATGGGCCCTTGACTTTGAAAATTTGCTATATTTTGGCTTGTTTACACTCTAGCGCCTTCATTTCTTCTCCAATCCTAATCATATTTACAGCGAATGTGTATGACCTAAAGGTCTTTGATGAGATTGATTATGGGCTAAGTTTAATTGGTAATTGCAGAGTTATGGGCCTTTGACTTAGGAAATTTGCTATATTTTAGCTTGTTTACACACTATAGCGCCATCATTTATTCACCAATCCTAATTATATTTACACTGAATGTGTATGGCCTTAAGGTCTTGGACAAGTTTAATCATGGGTGAAATCAGACTTCGACTTCAAGAGTTATGGGCCCTTGGCATAGAAAATTGCTATATTTCAGCTTGTTTACAGTATTATAGCACTGTGATGCCGCATAGGTGTCTCTCTGCATAGACGTAACCGGTTTCGTCTATGCCCCGCATAGATGATACCAAATAGCAAACTCCTTTTTCTTGCAGTTTTAGATAATATGTTTTCAAATATTTTTTCTAACAAGTCTATGTGACACATGAACTCCCAGGGTGGTGCATTTCTAGTTTGACTTTTTGTAGAAAAATGAGAGCGTCGGCATCTGCGTTGGTTAAAGTTTTTGATAAAGTACAATAACTTGAACATTATCAAAGATAATCAACTCATGCTTGGAATACTTCCTTATGGGGACAAGGCGCATCTGTAGGACAAGCAGCATAACTCTGTCAGCAGTATTGTTAGAGTTATGCCGCTTTTTAGCTCACCAGAGCACGAATGTGCTCAGGGTGAGCTTTTGTGATCGCCCTGCGTCCATCGTGCGTCGTGCGTCGTTACGAATACGTGGCGTCCATGTTTACTTAAAACAACATCTCCTCCTACACCGCTATGCCGATTGCAACCAGACTTGGCTGATATGATCCTTGGGTGGTCCCCTTTCAAAGTTGTTCAAAAAATTAAATTTCATTAAAATTCTGGTTGCTATGGGAACAAATAGAAAAAACTTAAAAAATCTTCTTGTCTGAAACCACAGGGCCTAGAGCTGAGATATTTGGTATGTAGCATTGTCTAATGGAACTCTACAAAGTTTGTTCAAATTATTCCCCTAGGGTCAAAATTGGCCCCGCCCCGGGGGTCACTTGATTTATATAGACTTATATAGGAAAATTAAAAAAATCTTCTTCTCCGAAACCACAAGGCCTAGAGCTTAGATATTTTGTATGTGGCATTGTCTAGTGGACCTCTACCAAGTTTGTTCAAATTATGGCCCCGGGGTCAAAATTAGCCCTGCCCTGGGGTTTATTCTATTTTATATAGGAAAATTTAAAAAATCTTCTTCTCCGAAACCACAAGGCCTAGAGCTAAGATATTTGGTATGTAGCATTGTCTAGTGGACCTCTACCAAGTTTGTTCAAATTATTGCCCTAGGGTCAAAATTGGCCCCGCCCCGGGGGTCACTTGATTTATATAGACTTATATAGGAAAATTTAAAAAATCTTCTTCTCCAAAACCGCAAGGCCTAGAGCTTAGATATTTTGTATGTGGCATTGTGTAGTGGACCTCTACCAAGTTTGTTCAAATTATGGCCCGGGGTCAAAATTAGCCGTGCCCTGAGGTTTATTCTATTTTATATAGGAAAATTTAAAAAATCTTCTTCTCCGAAACCACAAGGCTTAGAGCTTAGATATTTGGTATGTAGCATTGTCTAGTGGACCTCTACCAAGTTTGTTCAAATTATTGCCCTAGGGTCAAAATTGGCCCCAGCCCGGGGGTCACTTGATTTATATAGACTTATATAGGAAAATTTAAAAAATCTTCTTCTCCGAAACCACAAGGCCTAGAGCTAAGATATTTGGTATGTAGCATTATCTAGTGGACCTCTACCAAGTTTGTTCAAATTATTGCCCTAGGGTCAAAATTGGCCCTGCCCTGGGGTTTATTCTATTTTATATAGGAAAATTTAAAAAATCTTCTTCTCCGAAACCACAAGGCCTAGAGCTAAGATATTTGGTATGTAGCATTGTCTAGTGGACCTCTACCAAGTTTGTTCAAATTATTGCCCTAGGGTCAAAATTGGCCCCGCCCTGGGGGTCACTTGATTTATATAGACTTATATAGGAAAATTTAAAAAATCTTCTTCTCCGAAACCGCAAGGCAAAGAGCTTAGATATTCTGTATGTGGCATTGTGTAGTGGACCTCTACCAAGTTTGTTCAAATTATGGGCCCTGGGTCAAAATTAGCCCTGCCCTGGGGTTTATTCTATTTTATATAGGAAAATTTAAAAAATCTTCTTCTCCGAAACCACAAGGCTTAGAGCTTAGATATTTGGTATGTAGCATTGTCTAGTGGACCTCTACCAAGTTTGTTCAAATTATTGCCCTAGGGTCAAAATTGGCCCCAGCCCGGGGGTCACTTGATTTATATAGACTTATATAGGAAAATTTAAAAAATCTTCTTCTCCGAAACCACAAGGCCTAGAGCTAAGATATTTGGTATGTAGCATTATCTAGTGGACCTCTACCAAGTTTGTTCAAATTATTGCCCTAGGGTCAAAATTGGCCCTGCCCTGGGGTTTATTCTATTTTATATAGGAAAATTTAAAAAATCTTCTTCTCCGAAACCACAAGGCCTAGAGCTAAGATATTTGGTATGTAGCATTGTCTAGTGGACCTCTACCAAGTTTGTTCAAATTATTGCCCTAGGGTCAAAATTGGCCCCGCCCTGGGGGTCACTTGATTTATATAGACTTATATAGGAAAATTTAAAAAATCTTCTTCTCCGAAACCGCAAGGCAAAGAGCTTAGATATTCTGTATGTGGCATTGTGTAGTGGACCTCTACCAAGTTTGTTCAAATTATGGGCCCTGGGTCAAAATTAGCCCTGCCCTGGGGTTTATTCTATTTTATATAGGAAAATTTAAAAAATCTTCGTCTCTGAAACCGCAAGGCCTAGAGCTTAGATATTTTGTATGTGGCATTGTGTAGTGAACCTCTACCAAGTTTGTTGAAATTATGGGCCAGGGGTCAAAATTAGCCCTGCCCTGGGGTTTATTCTATTTTATATAGGAAAATTTTAAAAAATCTTCTTCTCCAAAACCACAAGGCCTAGCGCTTAGATATTTGGTATCTAGCTTTGTCTAATGGACCTCTTTTAAATCTGTTCATATAATGGCAATGGGATAAAAAACGGCCCAGATGGGTCACTTGATCTTACTTAGACTCGTATAGAAATCTTTAACAATGTTAATCTCCAAATGACCTTTTCTCCTGGTGAGCATTTATAGGGCCATCATGGCCCTCTTGTTAACTTAGAACGTTTGGTTAAAGTTTTTAGATCACATGAGCACTTGTGCTCAGGGTGAGCTTTTGTGATCAGTCTTCATCCGGCGTCGTGCTTCTGTGCGTTATCAAACTTTACCTTGTGAACACACTAGGGGCCACATTTTTAGCTCAATTTTTGCAGAACTGGGTCGGAATGTTGATATCGACAAAATCCCGGACGAGTTCGATAATGGGCCATTTTGGGTCAAAAACTAGGTCACCAGGGCCCAATAAGGGAAAATCTTGTGAACACTCTAGAAAGCACTGTTCTGATTGGATCTTCATGAAACTTTGTCAGAATGTGTATTAACTGATATGTAGGTCAAGTTTGATAATGGGTTATCTGGGGTCAAAAACTAGGTCGCAAGGTCAAATCTTAAGAAAACCTTGTGTGTGCTGTAGTTGTCCTGGTTTTGATTGGATCTTCACCAAACCTTGTCAGAATGTTTGTCTTATTTATATGTAGGACAAGTTCTATCACGGGTCATCTGGGGTCAAAAACTAGGTCACAGGTTCAAAACAATGTTTTAATGAATAAACAATGATTGTCATGTGAGCGATATTGGGTCATCTTGGCCCTCTTGTTATTGGAAACTCTTCAAAAATCTTCCTTCTCAAACACCATTACACTGAGAGCTTAGATATGTAGTGTCAATTTCAATTGGATTTTTACCAAATTGTCAGAATGTATGTCTTAATGATATCCTGGACACATGAATAAGCGTTATGTTGGGTCAAATAACAGATAATATTGTAAAACAACATATTATGTATCAAGTCTTGATGGAAGTTGCTCAGATTCTTGTTAAATTTTACTTTTATTTATTTCAGAGGGAGGTGGGCGATCATTGAATGAAAATAAAGCTTTAACATCAAAGAGAAATAGGTATGGTCATTTTATCCAATTTTTTAGCGCATGGTGAGCTTTTGTGATTGGTCATTCTTTGTCTGTGGTCATGCTTGCGCCATCAGCTTTGGACTTGTGAACATGATATGAGCCACCATTTTAGTTGGATCTTCTAAAAACTAAGTCAGAACATTTGTGTTGATAAGATCTTGGACAAGTTCGAACATGGGTCATCTGGGGTAAAAAAACAGGTCAAATAAAATGAATGCCTTGTGAGCACTCATGAGATGACTTTTTTTATTCCATCTTCATTAAACTTTGTTTTAATGATAAATTATTCAAATTTGATAATGAGTAATCTGGAGTCAATTACTGGGTCACAAGGTCAAATAACAGAAAACCTCGGGATATGCTAGAGGTTACAGTTTTTATTGGACCTTCACCGAACCTTGTTATAATGTAAACTTTGTCTTTATGATACAGTACACGCAAGGTGGGTTTACCAATTTCCACCCATCACGGTGGCGACAAGTCTGGGTGATAACACAAAATTTGTTACCGTGAATCCACCCAGATTCCAATTTTAAATTACGGTGGACGGCCACGGTGACCATTGCCACCGTGATCCACGGTGACAACACAAATTACGGTGACAACACGGTGGCGACACGATCTATGAAAAAAAATAAGAATAAAATCAATAAGATCGCAGAACAATTACCGTATAAGTCGACCAAAATTAATATGGGTCCTGAAATTATATCCGTAAAATCCAAGTAAACTTATGGCAGTGTAACAAAAAAAATATTTTCAGACACTTACTGTACACAGCACTAAAACACATTAATTAAAGTCAGTACGTATTTTTGCACAAACAGTGGGAAATGGTGCAATTTGTCTTGCTAGTGAGTAGAACTATTATTGATTTTCTATTTTTAACACTATTGAAACTAACAAGGTTTAAAGTCAATGTAGAACTGACATCATGAATGATGTTATCTGTCAATCAGATGACGTATATCTTGCTCTCTGGTTAATATTTTATTCCCATAAATTGAACAGGAATTTCCTAATTTAAACGTGTAATATGTCAACAAGGTCAGACTTTATTGCAATTTAATCCCAATATGGTCTACACACATTGTTTTGATGAAGATGTGTTGAAACTGATGCATAGCATGTGCTTAGCATGTGATTGATGAATGCTAGCATTTTCATTGGTTGTTTGTTTTCCAAATTGACCTTGACTGGCAAATTAACCTCCATTTAATTATAGCTGTAAACCCTGCGCGCAATCAATATGTAGTGCTATTGACTGTTCGAGAGAATTTGTACCCTACTTATTTAGTAATTAGTGTTGAAACTGAAGCAGTTTGGTCTATTTTGGCGACAAAACTTAGCGAAGTAACTATAAGACATTTTCTGAAAATCACTTCATAAAATTTAATGTGTTAAGTCACAGGCACCTGGTTGTTAATGATAAAAAATATCTTTCGCTAATCTATATATAGAGAGAAGGTATGACAGCCGCCATTTTTTTGTGCTACGGAAGTCGTTTGACTGGTTACTGATTCACATATCCGAAGTACCCTTCCTTCGCTCACGTTCGATATACACAAAATACAGGAACCACGTATTTTGGGAGTTGTCTTTCTTATGTATTTAGGATACATGCGGTGTTGCTTGACAGGCCTTAAACTGGTTCCCGTTGACTTGTGTGTACAAAGCCAACAGGTCGTGTTATGCAAAATTGCATAAGAACTTCTTAATTGGCTACTTATCTTGATTTTATCAATTCATGTATTGAAATTGAGACAATGATATATACTGGTCAATTGATGATCAACTATACTGTTTGCATTAATTAATTTTAAAACACGTAGTCCAGAATCAGATTGGGCACAACTTTTAAATTTATTATTAGCATCGAGGACAATCTGATTAAAATCATATCATCAAACCCGCTACGCTATGAGGATCTGAAGACGACCTATAGAAGGTCACCTCAGGTGACCTTTTCCACTAGCCAATCAGCGCCTTACTTTCATAATTCTGAAAGTGATCTGATTCTATTTTTAACCGCAGTAAAAAACGATATTTGACTTGTAGTTATCACGAACACCTATTCTTACGCAACTAAATGTAATGATAGCGCCCATGTGACATGCGTGTTTACTAAATTTTCTATACTACTATGGCCGAATCGATCAGGATTACTAAAAAAATCAAAATGTGGTTGCAGACAAATATGTTATACGTAATTTAATGTTTACTAACGTTTAAATAACATCGTCAGGTAGAAAGTTCATTCGGCCAAAGTACCGATGAAACGAGTTATACGATTGGCTGAATTATAAATAGATATAAATAGTGATCATGGAAATTCCGACTTTTGAAAATAGAAACTGGTATAGGCCGTCATCAGATCTTGCCGTAAGGAAGATCGAATACTTTAGTCAGATTGCATCGAGGACTTATATACATACATGTATGTATATAAGTCCTTGTTAGCATCGCATATTTATATGAATTTTATAAGAATATAAAATAAGGTTGTAACACTCAAAAAGTTGCAATTGTGTCCGGTGATTAATGTTATTTGACAGTTCAACGAATAATAATAAAAATTATAAAAATCTACATAAGTGAAAAAAAAATTCTCCCACACCGACCATGATCGAGTACTCGATTTTAAAAATATTTCTTAAATATATTTTTTTTAAGGGTCAGTATTCTATTTCAAAATACATTTAAGTACACTGTGTGTATTTAAATGCTACTTAATTAAGTGTTCCAACGACCAAGATCAGAAAATAACTATCCAGTTCCCTAATCTTTATCTATTATTTAAATTATGCGCGAAATGTGCATCGATAATACAAAATCTCGCGATTCCGATCGAAATTGACCAATCAGCGTCCTGGAAATTTTAGGCCTTACCTGTTGGCTTTGTACACACAAGTCAACGGGAACCAGTTTAAGGCCTGTCAAGCAACACCGCATGTATCCTAAATACATAAGAAAGACAACTCTTAAAATACGTGGTTCCTGTAGTTTGTGTATAGCTAAAGATAGTGCCGGGAGCCGGTACTACAGATATGTAAATCAGTAACCTGTCAAACGACTTCCGTAGCGCAAAAAAATGGCGGCTGTCATACCTTCTCTCTATTTATAGATCAGCAAAATATATTTTTTATCAATAACAACCAGGTTCCTGTGTGTTGAGTTTGTTAGAAAACACTGCCAACCCATTTTCGATATTTATTATTCAAATTTGGATTTACAAAGCTTAGTAATGCATATAAATCAGGCATATAAGTGCGTATACTTAAAAATATATACTACAGTCCATGGTAGAAAAAAACCCAACAACTTTGTATGAAATTTGTAGCAGAAAAATAAACCACAGTCAAATAATCACCGTGAATCCCACCACGGTGTTTCCACCTTGACTGTCAATTTTACAATGTACCAGGAAATGGCCACAGTGACAATTTAGGGTGGCAATTTCTGTCCACGGTGGTCACGCCACGGTGACTTGCCACCTCAATTTTATTTTTGACGTGTATGTATGTGAAAAGTTTGAACATGCAGGGATTTTTTTGGGGCGATTTTATAGCCGAAATTCGGTCATATTCCCAATGGAAAATAGTATCTTTTTTTCCCAATTCACAGACAAAAATTCCCAATCAAAAAAAAAGAAAAAAAAGATTTTTTTATTTTTCTTTTTATTAATTTTATAAGTTCATTAACATCACTATTGGTAGTAAATACCTTATTCTGCTACTGTTCTATGGGAGAATAAGTAGAATAAGTTGAACATTGTTGAAAAATTGTAGTTATACATTTTTTCCCAATTTTGATTAAAACACCGCGAAAATTCCCAATCCCAAGGGTATGGGTCATATTCCCAAAATACCGAGAAAAAACCCTGACATGGATCATCTGGGGTCAAAAACTAAGTCATCAGGTCAAATCCTAGGAAAATCTTGGATAGACTGGTGGGTTACTTGCAGTGTTGACTGGATGTTCACCAGACCTTTTCAAAGTGTTTGTCTTAATGATATGTGGGACAATTTCAAACATATGGAAAGGAATATCCGCCAGTTCATGCATTATGCTATTTGATATTTCAACATGCTAATTCATTTCACGTGTTTCATTTTAGAATTGTATTATGCTATTTGATACTTCAGCATGCTAATTTATTTCACATGTTTCTTTTTAGAATTGTATTTTCCCTATTTTTATGTAAATTAGTTAGATCGTATGCACCAGCTTTAATGTTAACACCACTGTTTTTAATTGCTTTCTCTTTTATAATTCAATTATGAGACTTCATAATTATGTAGATATTTTAATTACATGTGAGTATTTTTTTACTTCTGCAAAATTCAATTTCTTGTTACATTTTGTTGTTCCCAACACTTAGTTTATATTCTGTTATCCAGTTCTAGATTCAATGGATTATTTAGATTCTTCGATTCTATAAACTAATTTGGATTCAGATCTATGTAATTATTAAATTTTAAAAAGTGAAAAAAGCATCAAACAAACATCATTATACCCCCAAATATGAAATATATGGGGGCTATATTGGATTCACACATGACGGTCGGTCTGTGCATCTGTAGACACAATTTGTCCGGAGAATTTCTCAGCAACTACGTACAGGATTTCAATGAAACTTCACAGAAGTGATCAGTAGTAAGCCTAGTTGTGCATGCTTAAAGCATTTTTAGTTCGGATTAATTTTCACTAAGTTATATATACCCCTTTGTTGTTTTTATTCAGTATATACAATAGGCAAATTTTGTCCGGACAATTTCTCAGCAATTACTCACAGGATCTCAATGAAACTTCACAGAAGTAATCAGTA
Source organism: Lutraria lutraria (assembly GCA_964023205.1). NCBI lineage: Eukaryota > Metazoa > Mollusca > Bivalvia > Venerida > Mactridae > Lutraria > Lutraria lutraria. The sequence continues at coordinate 42,452,187 of OZ026834.1, read as the reverse complement.
GTAAGCTTAGTTGTGCATGCTTAAAGCAATTTTCGTTCGGATTAATTATCACTGAGTTATACCCCTTTGTTGTTTTTAGCTCACATGTCACAAAGTGACAAAGTGAGCTATTAGGATCACTCTCCGTCCGGCGTCGTGTGTCGTCAAACTTTTTAGATGTCACAGTTTTAATTGGATCTTCACCAAACCTTGTCAAAATGTGGGTCAAGGATGAACATGGGTCAGCCGGGTTCAAAAACTGGGTCACAAGGTCAAATCTTAGGTAAAAATCTTGTAAAAGCTCTAAATGTCATGGTTTTGATTGGATCTTGGCCAAACCTTGTCAGATTGTTTGTCTTAATGATATTAAGGACAAGTTCAAATATGGGTCACCTAGGGTCAAAAACCAGGTCACAAGGTCAAATCTTAGGAAAACTTTATTAACACTGTAGATGTCAAATTTTGATCGTATCTTCACCAAACCTAGTCAGACTGTTTGTCTTAATGATATGTGAGACAAATTCGAACATAGGTCGTCTGGGGTCAAAAACTAGGTCACCGGTTCAAAACAATGTTTTAATGAGTGAACAGTGATTGTCATGTGAGCGATATAGGGCCATCTTGGCCCTCTTGTTATACAGTATATACAATAGGCAAATTTTGTCCGGACAATTTCTCAGCAACTACTGACAGGATCTCAATGAAACTTCACAGAAGTGATCAGTAGTAAGCCTAGTTGTGCATGCTTAAAGCATTTTTCGTTCGGATTAATTATCACTGAGTTATACCCCTTTGTTGTTTTTATACAGTATATACAATAGGCAAATTTTGTCCGGCCAATTTCTCAGCAACTACTCACAGGATCTCAATGAAATTTCACAAAAGTGATCAGTAGTAAGCCTAGTTGTGCATGCTTAAATCATTTCTCATTTGGAATGATTTTCACTGAGTTATAGCCCTTTGTTTTTTTCTACAGTATATACAATAGGCAAATTAGGCTTACTATTTCTCATTGACTACTGTCAGGAATTCAATAAAACTTCTCAGAAGTGATAAGTAGTTAGCCTAGTTGTGCATGCATTAAGCTTGTCTTGGTTGGTTAAATTTTCACTGAGTTATGGTCCTTTGTTGTTTTTTATACGGTGTATATACAATATATCAGTAACTACTCATAGGAATTCAATGAAACTTCACAGAAGTTATAAAAAGTCAGCCAAGTTGTGCATGCAATAATCAGGTTTTGTTTGGATTAATTTTCACTGAGTTATGGCCCTTTGTTTTATACAATTAGGTAAATTTTGCCCATACCATTTCTCAGCAACTACATGCAGGAATTCAGTGAAACTTCTTAGAAGTGATAAGTAGTTTGCCAAGTTGTGCATGTCCACAATAGGTTTTGTCCAAGTAAATTTTAATGAGTTATGGCCCTTTGTTATTTTTTATTTGCTCACCAGAGCACGAATGTGCTCAGGGTGAGCTTTTGTGATCGCCCTGCGTCCATCGTGCGTCGTTACGAATACGTGGCGTCCATGTTTACTTAAAACAACATCTCCTCCTACACCGCTATGCCGATTGCAACCAAACTTGGCTGGAATGATGCTTGGGTGGTCCCCTTTCAAAGTTGTTCAAACAATTAAATTTCATTAAAAATTCTGGTTGCTATGGCAACAAATTGAAAAAACTTAAAAAATCTTCTTGTCTGAAACCACAGGGCCTAGAGCTAAGATATTTGGTATGTAGCATTGTCTAATGGAACTCTACAAAGATTGTTCAAATTATTCCCCTAGGGTCAAAATTGGCTCCGCCCCGGGGGTAACTTGATTTTACATAGACTTATATAGGAAATTTAAAAAATCTTCTTGTCAAAAACTACAATGCCTAGAGCTTTGATATTTGGTGTGTAGCATAGTCTAGTGGACCTCTACCAAGTTTGTTCAAATTATTGCTCTAGGGTCAAAATTGGCCCGCCCCGGGGGTCACTTGATTTATATAGACTTATATAGGAAAATTAAAAAAATCTTCTTCTCCGAAACCGCAAGGCCTAGAGCTTAGATATTTTGTATGTGGCATTGTGTAGTGGACCTCTACCAAGTTTGTTCAAATTATGGCCCCGGGGTCAAAATTGGCCCTGCCCTGGGGTTTATTCTATTTTATATAGGAAAATTTAAAAAATCTTCTTCTCCGAAACCACAAGGCCTAGAGCTAAGATATTTGGCATATAGCATTGTCCAGTGGACCTCTACCAAGTTTGTTCAAATTATTGCCCTAGTGTCAAAATTGGCCCCGCCCCGGGGGTCACTTGATTTATATAGACTTATATAGGAAAATTTAAAAAATCTTCTTCTCCAAAACCGCAAGGCCTAGAGTTTAGATATTTTATATGTGGCATTGTGTTGTGGACCTCTACCAAGTTTGTTCAAATTATGGCCCCGGGGTCAAAATTAGCCGTGCCCTGGGGTTTATTCTATTTTATATAGGAAAATTTAAAAAATCTTCTTCTCCGAAACCACAAGGCCTAGAGCTAAGATATTTGGTATGTAGCATTGTCTAGTGGACCTCTACCAAGTTTGTTCAAATTATTGCCCTAGGGTCAAAATTGGCCCCGCCCCGGGGGTCACTTGATTTATATAGACTTATATAGGAAAATTAAAAAAATCTTCTTCTCCGAAACCACAAGGCCTAGAGCTTAGATATTTTGTATGTGGCATTGTGTAGTGGACCTCTACCAAGTTTGTTCAAATTATGGCCCCGGGGTCAAAATTAGCCCTGCCCTGGGGTTTATTCTATATTATATAGGAAAATTTTAAAAAATCTTCTTCTCCGAAACCACAACGCCTTAAGAGCTAAGATATTTGGTATCTAGCTTTGTCTAATGGACCTCTTTTAAATCTGTTCATATAATGGCCATGGGATAAAAAACGGCCCAGATGGGTCACTTGATCTTACTTAGACTCGTATAGAAAACTTCAACAATGTTAATCTGCAAATGACCTTTTCTCCTGGTGAGCATTTATAGGGCCATCATGGCCCTCTTGTATAATGTATATTTAGAAAATGGCAGGATATATCTAAGCAACAATTTGCAGGTATTAAAAAAATGAAAATGCATTATATTTCCCTCTGTAAAATGTAACAATAACTGTGTCAAGGCCGCATTCTAGTTCATCATTAATAAATCAACAGCACTTAATTAAACATGTGTAATAAAAATTTGATTGTCGTCATAATAATTATTGTATAATAAGTCGCAACAAAAGATAATTGTGCTCGTACTAATTTTGATGTTATCACAAAATGAAGCCCAGAACCAGCGTGTATTTTGACGACAGAGGTCGCCTTATTTATAATTGCTGCTCCCTCTCTGGCATTCTATAAATAGCGTCTGCGTCATCAAACTAACACTATGTGAGTATCACGTGACCTGGGTATACACATTGCCTCTCCAGCGTCAATTTTCAAATTCTCCTAAGAAAAAAACCATATACCGCTCAGCCGAGTTATCAGTTTTTTCGGAAGAGCAAAATTGCTTATATTTAGAAATTTTGTTCTGACGGTTCTATTGCTTTCCAATCAGTTTCTACAGCCTGTTGAAATAATGAAAGTTGTAATGAAATTTGTAGTAAAAACCCAATTTAACGCTAGATACAGTATGTTGATCTTTGATATAAAGTGTACTTTGTCCAGAATGATTTTTATGCATAATTATATACAATTAGCTCGATATATACACTTAATCAGCTTTTAGTTAACATATCTTCTGTAAAAATACATGAAAATGGACATTACACAAATAATGTAGGGTCTGCGAAGTGGGTCCTGAGTTCAAGCAGGAAACACCTTTCGAACTGACCCATAACGTGACTGGTGTAATACCTTTACTGAAAAGTACTCGGATAGAGCTTCAAGTGCATGTTACTTACTAAGGAAAATATAAATTCATTTTGAAAATACTGGCGTTTGAGGTTAGTCATTTTTAGCTCACATGTCACAAAGTGACAAAGTGAGCTATTAGGATCACTCTCCGTCCGGCGTCCAGCGTCGTGCGTCGTCAAACTTTTTATTGTGACCACACAAGGGGCCACATTTTTGGCTCAATTTTAGCAAAACTGGGTCAGAACGTTAATATCAACAAAATCTCGGACGAGTTCGATATTGGGCCATTTGGGGTCAAAAACTAGGTCACCAGGGCCAAATAAGGGAAAACCTTGTGAACACTTTAGAAATCACTGTTTTGACTTTATCTTCATGAAACTTCGTCAGAATGTTTATTTTAATAATATGTAGGTCAAGTTTGATAATGGGTCATTTCTGTAGTAAAATTAGGTCACTAGGGCAAATTGCTGGAAAACCTTGTGAACACTCTAGAAGTCACTGTTTTGATTGGATGATCATGAAACCTTGTCAGAATGTTTGTTTTCATAATATCTTGGACGAGTTCGAACATGGGTCATCTTGGGGCAAAAACTAGGTCGCTAGGTCAAATCTTATGAAAAACCATGTTAACACTGTAGATTTCACAGTTATTATTGGATCTTCACCAAACTTTGTCAAATCGTTTGTTTTAATGATATAACGGTCAAGTATAAATATGGGTCACCTGGGGTCAATAACTAGGTCACCAGGTCAAATCTTAGGAAAACTTTGTTAACACTGTAGATGTCACAGTTTTAATTGGATCTTGTCAAACCTTGTCAAAATGTTTGCCTCAATGATATGTGGGTCAAGGATGAACATGGGTCAGCCGGGTTCAAAAACTGGGTCACAAGGTCAAATCTTAGGTAAAAATCTTGTAAAAGCTCTAAATGTCATGGTTTTGATTGGATCTTAGCCAAACCTTGTCAGATTGTTTGTCTTAATGATATTAAGGACAAGTTCAAATATGGGTCACCTAGGGTCAAAAACCAGGTCACAAGGTCAAATCTTAGGAAAACCTTATTAACACTGTAGATGTCAAATTTTGATCGTATCTTCACCAAACCTAGTCAGACTGTTTGTCTTAATGATATGTAAGACAAATTCGAACATAGGTCGTCTGGGGTCAAAAACTAGGTCACCGGTTCAAAACAAAGTTTTAATGAGTGAACAGTGATTGTCATGTGAGCGATATAGGGCCATCTTGGCCCTCTTGTTTTCTTATTTGGACCCCTATACATACACACACTACCCCAACCAGTCTCTCGGCTTTATCGATGAAAGTGCTCTAAATTAAAGTCGGGGTTAGCTTCAGTCAATAAATGTCATAACGTCGATTCAATAAATTATTGTTTTCAATAATGTTAAAATACATTCACAGCTCACTGCTCGAAGTCTGACTATAAATGCTCTTTTTACTAATTCATTTATTTTCGATTGTGAAGAAATTTGTTTCCACTTATATTAATCGCTCTCGAGACTCAACCCAGATGGAATCAACCTCAAAGAGAGACAGAGGCAATGTGGAATTTAAAGTGTCTTGCCTCAGGACATTACACTATGACATTTTTTTGACGCTGTTGAGGATTGAACCCGGGACTCCGATCCTGAGGTGCTATACCACTGCGCTACGTCGCTCTTTTTCTGTGTTTAATTTGTAGTGTCACACATGTATGTGCTGTAAACTTGATCTGTATTGAGGCACTATAAATAAGTTAAATGGATATTTGGGGATGTTTATGCAACCAAATACGTCGTACGATGCTTGATTGCTTAGGGCCAATTACATATATCTCTTGGTGTTATCTGTCAATATAATACACATGTAGGTCCATTTAAAAAGGTTTAGTAAAAGTTAAAACCTTCATTGATCATCTTTATTAAGCAGTCATCTGTATTTAAAGGCCAATATTTTCTCTCCTACTTGTTTGGAACTAAATGAGCAAGTTTTAGACACAGATACTTGGTATATGGACCATCGTGACATGCTCACTATACCCATGTACTATGGATCAGATATAAATTTATAATATACACTGTCACCCACAGCATTGGGTCAGTAGGTAAGTAGAAAACTGACTTGAATCTGAATGATTAGCATTGGTATGCATGTGTAGGATGTATTCCAGGTAGTTTAGCTGAGCTGAGCGGACACTAAGGGTGGGGCGTGAGGGGGAGGGTCGCTATCAATAAACCCAAGCATCTGTGGGAGATACTGCCATGAGATCTACATTACGGCCAGTCTCGGTGCAATTAGGTTTGTCAAATTCAAACATTGCTATTACACCGCCACTTCAATGCGGACCTTTTTCCTTAGTATAAAATGTTGTCAACACCAGTTCGGGGAGCTGTTATTATTTCTACCATATTAATCAGTTATCTCCCTTTATTAAAAAGGGCCAATTTTAGCGCAAAGAAACAAATTTACCTTCAATTTTCTTTTCAATTGCTTCACATGATTTGTAAAACAAGTTTTGCTGTTTGAAACAAATATATATAAGATATCAACAAAGATTGTAATTACGGAAGTATTATTCGTGAATTTAAACCATAGATATATTAAAATGAAACTGGAACATAAAGTTATCAATTTCAATTTTTAAGCAAACATGAGAAAAAATGCAAATTAAATGCTTACTTGTAATTAAAATATTTGCATATGAAGTCTTATTATTGAATTACACAACGAGCATTTTAATATGAACGACCAAATTAACATAGTAAACACTTAATTACAATGAAAATATCTTCATATCAAGTATCACATTTGAATTATAAAAAATAATATTTCATTAAAAACAGTGGTCAATACTCCAACATTAGTGTTATAATTAAAATAACAATGTACATTTACACTAAAATAGGGAAAATGCAATTCTAACAAGAAACATGTGAAATGAATTAGCATGCTGAAATATCAATTATCATGATACTGCATGAACTGGCGGATATTCCCTTCTATACGAACATAGGTCATCTGGTCATCGTGTTAAATTGCTGGAAAACCATAGCAGCAGACCTAAGACAGGCTCAGACAAATTTTCATCAGCAAGCAACGATTCCCATGTGAGCAATATAGGGCCATCTTTGGCCCTCTTGTTTCAAGAACTTTTCACTTTTGGCAAGTTAAAGATTGTTTATCATAATTTGATAAAAAGGACAGACAGTTATGATTACACAGCCATTAAAATATGCTGTACAAGTCATATTTGAAAACTCATATGGCATAACTTGTATTCCTGAACCGAATATTGTTAACAAACAGGCAGTTAAACAGGGCCCTCATTTGACGTTTTTTGGGGCCGAATTCCCCTCCTAGAATAATATACTTTTTTCCCCTATTTTTGATAAAAATTCCCCTCAAAAAAAAAATATGCTTAAATGGTTGATATTTATTTATTAACTTTTGATTAATTGTATATTAATGTATGCAATATATTTAAAAACAGCCATTTTAAGCTTAAAATGCTTATTGCAGGGTTATAAGGCAGTTAAAAAAATCCCCTGAAGTTCCCCTTTTTTAGCTCACCAGAGCACGAATGTGCTCAAGGTGAGCTTTTGTGATCGCCCTGCGTCCATCGTGCGTCGTTACGTGGCGCCCATGTTAACTTAAAACAACATCTCCTCCTACACCGCTATGCCGATTGCAACCAAACTTTGCTGGAATGATCCTTGGGTGGTCCCCTTTCAAAGTTGTTCAAAAAATTAAATTTCATTAAAAACTCTGGTTGCTATGGCAACTAATAGAAAAAACTTAAAAAATCTTCTAGTCCGAAACCACAGGGCCTAGAGCTGAGATATTTGGTATGTAGCATTGTCTAATGGAACTCTACAAAGTTTGTTCAAATTATTCCCCTAGGGTCAAAATTGGCTCCGCCCCGGGGGTAACTTGATTTTATATAGACTTATATAGGAAAATTTAAAAAATCTTCTTCTCCGAAACCACAAGGCCTAGAGCTGAGATATTTGGTATGTAGCATTATCTAGTGGACCTCTACCAAGTTTGTTCAAATTATTGCCCTAGGGTCAAAATTGGCCCTGCCCTGGGGTTTATTCTATTTTATATAGGAAAATTTAAAATATCTTCTTTTCCAAAACCACAAGGCCTAGAGCTAAGATATTTGGTATGTAGCATTGTCTAGTGGACCTCTACCAAGTTTGTTCAAATTATTGCCCTAGGGTCAAAATTGGCCCCGCCCCTGGGGTCACTTGATTTATATAGACTTATATAGTAAAATTAAAAAAATCTTCTTCTCCGAAACCACAAGGCCTAGAGCTAAGATATTTGGTGTGTAGCATTACCTAGTGGACCTCTACCAAGTTTGTTCACATTATTGCCCTAGGTTCAAAATTGGCCCTGCCCTGGGGCTTATTCTATTTTATATAGGAAAATTTAAAAAATCTTCTTCTCCGAAACCACAAGGCCTAGAGCTAAGATATTTGGTATGTAGCATTGTCTAGTGGACCTCTACCAAGTTTGTTCAAATTATTGCCCTAGGGTCAAAATTGGCCCCACCCCTGGGGTCACTTGATTTATATAGACTTATATAGTAAAATTAAAAAAATCTTCTTCTCCGAAACCACAAGGCCTAGAGCTAAGATATTTGGTGTGTAGCATTACCTAGTGGACCTCTACCAAGTTTGTTCACATTATTGCCCTAGGTTCAAAATTGGCCCTGCCCTGGGGCTTATTCTATTTTATATAGGAAAATTTAAAAAATCTTCTTCTCCGAAACCACAAGGCCTAGAGCTAAGATATTTGGTATGTAGCATTGTCTAGTGGACCTCTACCAAGTTTGTTCAAATTATTGCCCTAGGGTCAAAATTGGCCCCACCCCTGGGGTCACTTGATTTATATAGACTTATATAGTAAAATTAAAAAAATCTTCTTCTCCGAAACCACAAGGCCTAGAGCTAAGATATTTGGTGTGTAGCATTACCTAGTGGACCTCTACCAAGTTTGTTCACATTATTGCCCTAGGTTCAAAATTGGCCCTGCCCTGGGGCTTATTCTATTTTATATAGGAAAATTTAAAAAATCTTCATCTCCGAAACCACAAGGCCTAGAGCTAAGATATTTGGTATGTAGCATTGTCTAGTGGACTCTCTACCAAGTTTGTTCAAATTATTGCCCTAGGGTCAAAATTGGCCCCGTCCCGGGGGTCACTTGATTTATATAGACTTATATAGGAAAAATTAAAAAATCTCTGAAGCCACAAGGCCTAGAGCTTAGATATTTTGTATGTGGCATTGTCTAGTGGACCTTTACTAAGTTTGTTCAAATTATGGCCCCGGGGTCAAAATTAACCCTGCCCTGGGGTTTATTCTATTTTATATAGGAAAATTTTTAAAAATCTTCTTCTCCGAAACCACAAGGCCTAGAGCTAAGATATTTAGTATCTAGCTTTGTCTAATAGACCTCTTTTAAAAAACGGCCCAGATGGGTCACTTGATCTTACTTGGACTCGTATAGAAAACTTCAACAATGTTAATCTCCAAATGACCTTTTCTCCTGGTGAGCATTTATAGGGCCATCATGGCCCTCTTGTTATGCCCCCGTATCGATCAGCTAGGGCCCTGTTAAACTTACCAGTTTTCCTGGACTCTTTACCAGTTCTTACCAATTTCTACCCAAGTGACTGCTAAGTTCTCCATATGAATGACCATTGGTTTTAGGACAATCCATTACTAAAACGTTATAGAAAAGTGTTGTGGCCAGGGACTTAAGAACCTGCTTAGTGTGTAGACAAACGTGTTTGAAAGCCTAACAAGTTTGTGATATACAAAGTTAACTGACCTAGATCTGATCTCTTTTGTTTTTAGCTCACATGCGCACTTGTGCTCAGGGATAGCTTTTGTGATCAGTCTTCATCCGGCCTCGTGCGCCGTCAAACTTTACCTTGTGAACATACTAGGGGCCACAATTTTCGCAAAACTGGGTCAGAATGTTAAATCTCAGACAAAATCTCGGATGAGTTCTATATTGGGCCATTTTGGGTCAAAAACTATGTCACCAGGGCCAAATAAGGGTAAACATAGTGAACACACCAGAAATCACTGTTTTGATTGGATCTTCATGAAACTTTGTCAGAATGTTTATTTCAATGATATGTAGGTCAAATTTGATAATGGATCATCTGCGGTCAAAAACTAGGTCACTAGGGCAAATTGCTGGAAAACCTTGTGAACACTCTAGAAGTCACTGTTTTGATTGGATCATCATGAAACCTTGTCAGAATGTTTGTCTTTATAATATCTTGGACGAGTTCGAACTTGGGTATAAAACAAGGTCAAATCTTATGAAAAACCATGTTTAACACTGTAGATTTCACAGTTATTATTGGATCTTCACCAAACTTTGTCAAATTGTTTGTTTTAATGATATAACGGACAAATACAAATATGGGTCATCTGGGGTCAATAACTAGGACACTAGGTCAAATCTAAGAAAAAAACTTTGTTAATGTTCAAAGTTTTGATTGGATCTTCACCAAACCTTGTCAGAATGTTTGCCTCAATGATATGTGGGTTGAGGTCAAACATGGGTCAGCCGGGGTCAAAAACTATGTCTCCAGGCCAAATCTTAGGTAAAAACATGTCATGGTTCTAATTGGATCTTCGCTTAACCTTGTCAGATTGTTTGTCTTAATGATATTAAAGACAAGTTCAAATATGGGTCACCTAGGGTCAAAAACTAGGTCACGAGGTCAAATCTTAGGAAAACCTTATTAACTCTGTAGATGTCAAATTTTGATTGGATCTTCACCAAACTTTGTCAGAATGTTTGTCGTAATGATATGTAAGACAAATTAGAACAAGGGTCATCTGGGGTCAAAAACTAGGTCACGAGGTCAAATCTTAAGAAAACCTTGTATAATATTATATGCTGTAGTTGTCATGGTTTTGCTTGGATCTTCACCAAACCTTGTCAGAATGTATGTCTTATTCATATGTAGGACAATTTCTAACATGGGTCTTCTGGGGTCAAAAACAAGGTCACAGGTTCAAAACAATGTTTTAATGAGTAAACAATGATTGTCATGTGAGCGATATAGGGCCATCTTGGCCCTCTTGTTTCCATATTTGTATATTGTGTAACTTTGTTATTACAATGTGATTAACTAATTATAAATGCAATTAAAGAATTATATTTTTATGCCCCCACAGTTTGAAGAATGGTGGAAGGGCATAAAGTGTTACCCCTGTCCGTCCGTCCGTACATACCAGAGGTAGGTCGTGGGGTTGGGATTAGGGTTAGTACAAATCGACATTATGGGGTTACAGTAAATACAAACCACCGTTGTGGGGTTAAATTTTCTCTTATGGGGTTAATAAAATACTCTTGTGGGGTTGAAAAATAGTAAAGGAATATAGAAGGAAAAAAAACATTATGTAGCTCTCTCATAAGAAAGTCCGTCCATTCAAATTTTGGTTTCCGATAAATAACTCAAGAAATATATCATGGATTGGTTTCATATTTTACATGGAGGTGTGTAGTATTAGTAATGATTGATTTCCGTTAAAATCTAAACATTTTCACAGGAGTTAAGTCCCCTTTTTGACTTGGCTATCAGTGGGGGCATTTGTGTCCTCCACACACATTTCTAGTTCTATCAGTACAATGACTTGTATACTGAGTTATGGCTCAGAATTTCTTTTGACAAGCATCTTTTCATTTTTATGCCCCCTTTCATAGAAAAGGGGTGTATTGCTTTGAACATGTCGGTTGGCTGGTTGTAACCAAACCTTTTCCGGGCTGTAAGTAGAGAATTAATTGGCCTAAGCTTCTCAGATTTGGTTGGGAGGTTGGTCATCACATGTAGAATCTGATGACCCCTATTGATTTTCAGGTCAGTACTTACTATCCAGTTGGCCTTTATGTGGAATCCATGTTTTACAAACACTTCTTGTTTTACAGGTTTAATCCATACAGCAAGGAGTTTGAAAGATGTAGGATTTGTAAATCATCAGTGCATCAGAAAGGATCCCATTATTGTCAAGGTAAATAAGAATGACTAAAAGTAGATAAAGCTATTTAATTAATTTTATATTCAAATGAATTTCTTATAGGCTAATTCTCAAAGAAACACAGCAATCACTGTTGCCGTAGTCTTGTGATTATACTACTCGTATTCTCCCCTGTGTTTTATGGTCATACATTGCCTAGGTACATGATCTTCCTGTTCGGAGGGGTTTTATGCATTTTAAAGTCACACATCAAAAAAAGTGACAAATAGCCCTAAAAGAAACATATGTTACTGTCGCCAAACAATCATTACGTATTCATCAGTCTGTACAAAAAAAACAGAATCGATATTTTACTCCTTTTTGTCCGAAAATGCAAAAGTATTGTCTTGAACACCTATCTATATATCAACATAAGTGCCAGGCACTGTTTGTGTTTATTTCTGCTTCATGTATAATTTTTCGCCAAAATCGTGAAACATACGTTACCAACATTTCCAAGATGTAGATCAATAGGTAAAACATTTTGAAATAATCTTACAAGAGCATAGATATCGTAAGCAACTTGAATACAAAAATATCATAATTGTTTGTTTTTAAGAAAAAGCCATAATATTATATGGTCATATTCGTGAATTACATATTTCCCATTGAGATTGACAGTTAAGAGTGAAACATATGTTATCGCTACACTGAGTTCTTCCCATGATCAAATCAGCCACTGGCAGTTTCTGTGGAAACATTCAGGCCTAACAGTTATTTGTATCATAAATTATATATTTTCCTTGAAATATGGGAATTTAAGGGGACCAAAATATATAAAATGTAACATACATTATGAAACATATATTCGTTACCATATTATGAAAACGGAATGTAATCCAAAGGAAATAACCACTAATTTTAGTATAGAATTATGTTAAAAGTACACAATATGATTTCATATAACCACCATGGCGGGATTCCCATAATATTTTATTACATATGTAGTCGAAGGGTTTTTGACGATGATACGTTTGCATTACATTGCAGTTCATCGTCAAAGCCACTTGTTCGTTAAAAGCTAACAGGTAAACGACTCAATCTGAGTCGCGTTCGTTTTCCTATTTAACCCACAAATTTCCGTAAAATGTGTGTATAATTCGATGAATTATAGTATAATCTATCAACATGACCAAAAATATACCTTCAACAGACGAAAGTTATCAAATATTTTGCCGATGTTTCATACTACCCTTAGTTTCAAAATTGTCCTCGTAAATGCTTTGGATTAAGTCCGTAGCATTCCGGAAAGCATGTAAATTGATTTGATTCAATAGACGCATGAACAAGCGTCTTAAGCTGTTGACTTTGTAAGAGGACAATTCCATAACTAAAATGGTCAACAAGAAGAAATAAAAAAGACCAATTTAGTTATGGGACCCAGAACTATTACATATGTTATTATGGATTGGTGAATGACTGGTCATAGATGTCTATAAACTGCATAATGAAGATTGTAAGATACATAAGTTTATGTCCAATGTGTAAATAACACGAGTGGACAAATAGAAGTTACTGAAACATACGTTACTTTTGGTAATGTATGTTTCAGTGAAAATATGTGACAATTCTAAGGGTAACATTTACAAGGTTCTAGGGTTAGGGATAGATCTCAATTAGTTCTGTATAAGTCATTGCCAGTCAATTCCCCCCCAAAAAAAGGAAGATTTAGGGGATTTTAGGGGACCTGAGTTACATACCGAGGTATACATCAGTTAGATTTCTATGTAAATGGCATACAAACTGAGGTACAGTTTATAATGGAAAATGCTTTAAACAACATCTCCTTCTTAACCGGTTGGCCAATTTCAACGAAACTTTACATGGATGTTCCTTGCGTGAAGCTCTACCAAAGTTGTTAAAAAATTTAATTTCATTAAAATCTCCATGTAACCAATAGGAAAAACTTTTAAAATCTTCTTGTCCAAAACCACAGGGCCTAGAGCTTAGATATTTGGTGTGTAGCATTGTCTAGTGGATCTCTACCATGTTTGTTAAAATTATTGTGCTAGGGTCAAAATTGGCCACCCCAGTGGTCACTTGATTCAAATAGGCTTATATAGGAAAATTTTAAAATCTTCTTGTCCGAAGCCACAAGACCTAGAGCTAAGATATATAATATGTAGCATTGTCTAGGGGACCTCTACCAAGTCTGTTAAAACTATGGCCCCAGGGTGAAAATTAGCACTGCCCCGGGGTTTACATGATTTATATAGGCTTACATAGGAAAATAAAAAAATCTTCTTATCCAAAACCACAAGGCAATAGAGCTTAGATATTTTGTGGGTAGTATTGTACAGTGAACCTCTACCAAGTTTGTTCAAATTATTGCCCTAGGGTCAAAATTGGCCCCGTCCCAGAGTCACTTGATTTTACATAGGCTCATGATAATTTTCTCCGAGCGTGTCTTTTTTCTGGTGGGCGATATAGAGCCATCATGTCCCTCTTGTTTTTCTTTCTTTTTTTGGCATTTCAATGAAAACATGTTTTACATCAAACTAACACTGAAAACGAAACACTATTATTTTTTAGACCTTTATTAGCTTTTTAGGATCGAGCTATGTCCGTTGTCCGTCCGTTGGTCTGTACAAACAAACTGGGTTTAGGTGACTCTAGGGTTAGGGTTAGGACTCTTTGTTCAACCGGAGTCACTTAAAGAAATGTCCATAAGTGGATTTATGTGGCTAAAATCGGGTTTATGTGGCTAAATTTTAACAAATTTTAGCATGGGAAAGCCACTTAAGTATCCTATCGTTAGTATGTGCGCTCGTCCGTCCGTCGTCAACAATTTCTTTAAACATCATCTCCTCCTAAACCACTTGGTCAATTTCAACCAAACTTCACTGGTGTGTTTCTTGCTTGAAGCTCTACCATTGTTGTTCAAAGAATTCCATTCCATGCAGAACTCTGGTTGCTATGGCAACCAAAAGGAATTTTTTTGAAAATCTTCTAAAATCTTCTTCTCAAAAACCAGAGGACCTAGAGCTTAGATATTTAGTGTGTAGCATTGTCTAGTGGACCTCTACCAAGTTTGTTCAATGTATTGCCCTAGGTTCAAAATAGGCCCCGCCCCGGGGGTCACTTGATTTTATATAAAGGCTTATATAGGAAAATTTAAAAAATCTTCTTCTACAAAACCACAAGGCCTAGAGCTTAGATATTTTGTATGTAGCATTATCTTGTGGAGTCCAGGACCTCTACCAAGTTTGTTCAAATTATAGCCACGGTGTCCGGGGTTTACTCTATTTATATTAGAAAAATTTTAAAAATTTTCTTGTCCAAAACCACTAGGCCTAGAGCTAAGATATTTGGTATGTAGCATTGTCTAGTGAATCTCTACTGAGTGTGTTCAAATTACGGCTGCAGGGTCAAAATTGGCCCCGCCCCGGGGGTCACTTAATTTATATAGGCCTATATAGGAAAATTAAAAAAGTCTTCTTGTCCAAAACCACAAGGCCTAGAGCTTAGATATTTTGTATGTAGCATTGTCTTGTAGACCTCTACCAAGTTCGTTCAAATCATGGCCCCAGGGTCAATATTGGCCCTGCCCAGGGGGGGGGGTCAGTTGATTTCAACAACTACTTGACAGTTGGGGTAGATAACTTTTTACCATGACAAATAACTTCCCTTGATTTCATTATGCCTTAGTGTTACGATACTCTGACTCAGGTGAGAGATTAGGGCCATCATGGCCCTTTTGTATATATATATTATTACTATGTATACCTTTATAAATAAACATCTTTATAAAAGCAGGTTTTATGCTTTGGATGTATAAATTGCATCTAGACCAACTTAGATTTTGTAATGCATGTTTCTGTGAAATTTAACTAAAGCAACTAAATGTTATAGAGTTTAAAACTGTTTAAACTATTTCAAAGTATAGTTAAACTTTCAAATGTTAAGTATTGGATTAATGTTGGCTCTTAAAGTAACAATTGCGATTTATATACAAAATAAGCAGAAAATATGTTGAAACTATTTCTCGTAATATGTTTGATACATATACAGATACATTATGTGCGTATGTACTAAAAACAAGACTAAAATGAAGTTACCTTTAATGTTTGTGCTTCTATCGTCACCTACTCAGTTTGATAAGCAAATGAAATAAAATATGAAACATATGTTACCATTAATGTAGATTAAAGACGAGGGCTCAGGAAAAACCTTTCCTTAGATACTAATTTTGTTTGTCTGGAAAGGAAAATGTTAATGTACGTTTATCAGGTAGAATTTGAAAGATTTTATTGTTATGGCTGGACCAATTGATCATATAAGGTTTTAGTTTGTTTTCTTTTTTATTTCTCTCTCGTTTTCTACTTCTTCTACGGGACAAAAACACTAATGAATCGAAAAAAGCAACTGTTAGCTTTCAATAGACTTCACTTAAGCATCTTATTTATCTTGTTGGTATTGGCAATCTATGCTGGAATATTATTGGTACAAATGTAACCTATGTTATTGAAGAAAGCGGGTATACATTTTCTAACCATCGTTACTTGAAAACAAGATGACTGATGTTCAAAGCATTTTAAGATACGGGTAGTTAAGTATACACCTTGTGGAAACCATAAAATAAATATAAGTGGAGAAAGCGAAACTTTTTTTCAGATCATTTTTCAAACTCTGTTTGCTGTGTTTTATTGACAAATAGCGATAGTATTCATTGACACATAGCTACAACTAATACTAGCTCATTTTGATTCTAAAATAAGTTTGCATGCTTGAGTTATCGCGGAATGTCATGGTATGTGTCCAGTTGCTTACATCGTTTTAAACTTCAGTTGAGTACAGTCAAGATTTCAAACATTTTTATTCAGAAATATTGAACGATGCAGTTATCTTTGAATTTATAAATTATCAATCATTATTTAATATTTGTTTCTGTCTCTGACTAATTTTATTCATATTTTATCCTTAGGGTGTGCATATAAAAAAGGTATTTGTGCGATGTGTGGAAAGAAGATCATGAGCACCACAAACTATCGTCAATCTTCAACTTGAAATAACAGAAATATGTCTTCTTATCTTTTAATCTATCTTCATTTCAGTTTTTTTAGCTCACCAGAGCACAAAGTGATCGCGTGATGTCCGTCTTCCGTCCGTCAAATATTGCTTTAATCAACATCTCCTCCTTAAGCAGTTGGCCAATTTCATTTAAATTTTTCAGGAATGTTCCTTGCATGATCCTCTACCAAAGTTGTTCAAAAAATTAAATTTCATCAATAGGAAAAACTTTAAAAATCTTCTTGTCAGAAACCATGGGGCCTAGAGCTTAGATATTTGGTGTGTAGCATTGTCTAGTGGACCTCTACCAAGTTTGTTCAAATTATTGCCCTAGGGTCAAAATTGGCCCCGCCCCAGGGGTCACTTGATTTTACATAGACTTATATAGGGAACTTTTAAAAATCTACTTGTCAGAAACTACAATGCCTAGAGCTTAGATATTTGGTGTGTAGCATTGTCTAGTGGACCTCTCCCAAGTTTGTTCAAATTATTGCCCTAGGGTCAAAATTGGCCCCGCCCCAGGGGTCACTTGATTTTACATTGACTTATATAGGGAAATTTTTAAAATCTACTTGTCAGAAACTACAATGCCTAGAGCTTAGATATTTGGTGTGTAGCATTGTCTAGTGGACCTCTTCCAAGTTTGTTCAAATTATTGCCCTGGGGTCAAAATTGGCCCTGTCCTGGGGTTTACTCTAATCTATTTAGGAAAATTGAAAAAATCTTCTTGTTCGAAACCACAAGACCTAGAGGTAAGATATTTGGTATGTAGCATTGTCTAGTGGACCTCTACCAAGTGTGTTAAAAGTATGGCTCCAGGGTGAAAATTGGCCCCGCCCCGGGGTTCACATGATTTATATAGGCTTATATAGGAAAACGAAAAAATCTTCTTGTCCAAAACCTCAAGGCCTAGAGCTTACATATTTCATATTTAGCATTGTCTGGTGGACATCTACTAAGTTTGTTTAAAGTATTGCGGTAGGGGCAAAATTGGCCCCGCCCCAGGGTCACTTAATTTTACAAAGGTTCATGATTTTTCTCTAAGAGTCTTTTCACCTGGTGAGCGATATAGGGCCATCATGGCCCTCTTGTTCAATTGTAAACGATAAGTGGTCATGTGTGTAATAAGTACAGACGTGCAAAACACTTTAGGTGCTGAAGTAAACATCGTCTTGAACAGAACAGAATCAATAAGAACATAATCTCGCAATTTTATTACGATGGTCACATCTTTTGATATATTGTTGTAAAGACAAGTTTTAGACACAATTATTCAGTGATGACAAACTGTTGACAAACATATTATTTAATCACTGCTATTGTATTATCAATTAGAATGACTTACTTTAAGGTGCATAAAAAATTTTTTTGATTGGATCACTGGAAATGACCAATAAAAAACATCTGTATTGTGTAATGTTGAAATGTATTTTTTTGCCACATGTCACAAAGTGTCAGGGTGAGCTTTTAAGATCAGTCTCCGTCCGCCGTCCGGCAGCGTGTGGCATGCGTTGTCAAACTTTACTTTGTGAACACACTTGGGGCCACATTTTTAGTTCAATTTTAGCAAAACTGGGTCAGAATGTTAGTATTGACAAAATCTCGGACGAGTTTGATATTGGGCCATTTTGTGTGAAAAACTAGGTCACCAGGGCCAAATAAGGGAAAACCTTGTGAACACTTTAGAAATCACCGTTTTGATTGGATCTTCATGAAACTTTGTCAGAATGTTTATTTCAATAATATGTAGGTCAAGTTTAATATTGGGTCATTTCCGGTCAAAAACTAGGTCACTGGGGAAAATTGCTCAAAAACCTTGTGAACACTCTAGAAATCACTGTTTTGATTGGATGATCATGAAACCTTGTCAGAATGTTTGTCTTTATAATGTCTTTGACGAGTTCGAACATGGGTCATCTTGGATCAAAAACTAGGTCGCTAGGTCAAATCTTATGAAAAACCATGTTAACACTGTAGATTTCACAGTTATAATTGGATCTTCACCAAACATTGTCAAATTGTTTGTTTTAATGATATAACCATTAAAGTACAAATATGGGTCATCTGGGGTCAATAACTAGGTCACCAGGTCAAATCTTAGGAAAACTTTGTTAACACTGTAGATGTCACAGTTTTGATTGGAACTTCACCAAACCTTGTCAAAATGTTTGCTTCAATGATATGTGGGTCAAGGTTGAATATGGGTCAGCCGGGGTCTAAAACTGGGTCACCAGGTCAAATCTCAGGTAAAAATCTTGTAAAAGCTCTAAATTGCATGGTTTTAATTGGATCTTGGCCAAACCTTGTTTGATTGTTCGTCTCAATGGTATTAAGGATAAGTTCAAATATGGGTCATCTAGGGTCAAAAACTAGGTCACAAGGTCAAATCTTAGGAAAACCTTATTAACTCTGTAGATGTCAAATTTTGATTGTATCTTCACCAAACCTTGTCAGAATGTTTGTCTTAATGATATGTAAGACAAATTCGAACATAGGTCATCTGGGGTCAAAAACTAGGTCACAAGGTCAAATCTTAGGAAAACCTTGTCTATGCTGTAGTTTTCATGGTTTTGATTGGATCTTCACCAAATTTTGTCAGAATGTTTGTCTTATTTATATGTATGACGAGTTTTAACATGGGTCATCTGGGGTCAAAAACTAGGTCACCAGTTCAAACTAAAGTTTTAATGAGTGAACAGTGATTGTCATGTGAGCGATATAGGGCCATCTTGGCCCTCTTGTTTATATTTTTAATCATGTTTGTCTACTTTCACAGGGTAAATGTCTTGTAATTATTGTACTTTTTTGAAATAATGTTTGAACCACCTTCTAAGCATAGAAGGATTGAATTGTTACACAGAGTTAAGCATATTTATACCCCCGCAAACAAAGTTTGAGAGAGTTGTATATTGGAGTCACTCTGTCGGTCGGTCCATCCACATGTGGAGCGAACTACTTTCACATTTTTTAAGCAATTGCCATGAAACTTGAAATATGTTATCACCATCAAGTGTAGATGTGCAAGACACAATTTTCATTCCCAGCAATTCACTCATTCCAGAGTTGTGTGCCCTTGAACTTAGCCATATCGTGTACAATGGCAGTCTTAGTTTGTGGAGTGAACTACTGCCACATCTTTCAAGGGATTGAATTGATACTTGAAATGTGTTATCACCATGAAGTGTACTCTTGCAAGACACAATTTTCATTCCCAGTGATTCACTCATTCCAGAGTTATGTTCCCTTGAACTTGGCCATATAGTGTACACTGGCACTCTTAGTTTGTGGAGCAAACTTCTTCCACATTTTTCAAGGGATTGAATTGAAACTTGAAATATATCATCAATATTAAATGTAGATGTGCAAGACACAATTTTCATGCCCAGTAATCAACTTATTGCAGAGTTATGTCCCCTTCAGGATTCATTCTAGAATCAAAATTAGTTGGGACATTTGTCCCACCAAGTAAGAAAAACATGCGTCATACTGGAAAAAAATGAGGCCCTAGCAATAACTTCTTTCAGAATGTACTCGTCCGAAAATTGTTCGTGCCTTCGGTCATTGTATTGTTCTTTTTATGCTTGATGCACAAATTACAGTACATAAACTGTTTGTCTCCATTGTAATGAAGCCACAAGTATTTTTTGAGGGGGTTCTAATTTCTCAACCACACATACTGAAATGATCGACTTGCCTTTGCCAATGACGATGTTTCTCTGGCAGATTTTGTGTTTGAGGAGGGCTATTGTTGTTTGTCAGTTGAAACTATTACTAAATTGTTGTTTTCATCGCTTAGTTGCACATTATTCGTTTTTTTATTCACGAAAAAGTCTTTGATAGTATGTAATTTTTTACACATCGCCATTCTGACAACGTTACCAAACGGTTTATAATAGAAGCATACAAATTGGGTGTGAAAAAGCTGTTAACCAATCAGCTGGCTTGTTACATATATCCTGGAACTCAGCGCGCTCGATTAATAAGCGTTCTACCAAGAATATGTTCTATTCCGGCGAAAAAAAGACGCACCCGTCGTCTATTCCGGCGAAAAAAAGACGCACCCGTCGTCCGCAAATACGGACTGAATATGCGCCATTTCCGATCTTGAACTTAGCCGTATAGTGTACTATCACATTCTTAGTGTCAAAGCGGCGGCGGTGGTATTAGTCACCTCTGTGACAGTTCTAGTTTTCCTTGGTTAAATACTCCTTCAGTAATTCATCAGTGAGGATAAATTTTGGATAAAAAGTTCTCTGAAAACCGTAATTCTCAGAAAACCAGACTTTTGGCCCAGTCAAGAAGGGGTCCAGTTTTTAGAGGTTATACTGTATTTGAAATTTTTGATAATTATACCCCTGCTTAAACTCCGTTGGACTTGGAGTCACTCTGTCGGTCAGTCGTTGGTCGGTCCGCATACAAATTTGTGGAGCGAACTTCTTCCACATTCTTCTAGCAATTGCAATGAAACTTGAAATATGTTATCACTATGAATTGTAGATGTGCAAGAGGCAATTTTCATGCCAGCTATTCACTCATTGCAGAGTTATGTTCCCTTGAACTTAGCCATTTAGTGTACTATTGCATTCTAAGTATTAAAGCGGCTGCGGGGGTATTAGTCACCTCTGTGACAGCTCTAGTTTTGTGTCTGTTATATGTGACTGTAATTAAAAAATGTATGTGTATATGTGTAATCATGCTAAAATATTTCCAAATCATTTTGCTCATGTTAATGCAAATTTGAACACTTGTAAATATTTCATTTCTTCATAGCATTTGATTTTATGGTCCAAAAGTGACTTAACATAATTCATTTGGTGTTTTCTCTTATTATATGTGTTGAGTAGTCAAAACTTGTTCTCTGATTTTTTATCCCCTCGAAACAGAAAACGGATAGTCTCTGAAAACAACTATCTCTGCACTCATTACGAAAGTTGTGACATCAACATATAGGCTGAAATGTCAAAAATGTGTAACTCAATTTCTTACATTTCAACTGTTGAAATTGGATTAAAAAGTATTTGAAATGTCTGTAAACTGATGCTTAGGAACAGATAAGTTAGTAATCTATTGTTTGTACAAGTATTCCATGGTATTCGCCTTTTCATTTTCTGTAGAATGTGTTGTTTTTATTGTGATCGCATGATGTCCGTCGTCCGTGTGTCAGTGCGTCAACAATTGCTCTCCTTCATAACCAGTTGGCCAATTTCAACGAAACTTTACATGAATGTTCCTTGCATGAAGCTCTACCAAACTTGTTAAAAAATTTAATTTCATTAAAAAATCTTCTTGTCCAAAACCACAGGGCCTAGAGCTTAGATATTTGGTGTGTAGCATTGTCTAGTGGACCTTTACCAAGTTTGTTCAAATTATTGTCCTAGGGTCAAAATTGGCCCCGCCCCAGTGTCACTTGATTCATATAGACTTATATAGGAAATTTTTAAAAATCTTCTTGGCTGAAACCACAATGACTAGATATTTTGTATGTAGCATTATCTAGTGGACCTCTAACAAGTTTGTTCAAATGATTGTCTTGGGGTCAAAATTGGCCCTGCCCTGGGGTTCACATGATTTATATAGGCTTATTTAGGAAAACAAGAAAATCTTCTTGTCCAAAACCTCAAGACCTAGAGCTTACATATTTTGTATATAGCATTGTCTGGTGGACATCTACCAAGTTAGTTTAAATTATTGCCGTAGGGCTAACCCAGGGTCACTTAATTTTACAAAGGCTCATGATAATTTTCTCTAAGAGTCTTTTTATCTGGTGAGCGATATAGGGCCATCATGGCCCTCTTGTTATGAGATGAATTTAGCGATATAGCGATCATATAGCGATCACGTAGACCATGAATTTCAACACTGCACTGCTCTCTACAGTAGCCTTAGGATTAACTTCGTACTACATTTTTTCGGTCTTTTTCGTTACACAGACTCGCTAACAGAGCGGTACTGCACGCAGTTCAAATACAGTCAGTAAGCAAATTCCATCGGTGCTGTAACTTTATCGATTTTTATGCCCCCGCCATGAAATGGCAGATGGCATATAGTGTACCCTGTCCGTTGGTGTGTGTGTCTGTTGTGTGAGTGTGTGTGTGTGTGTTACCGATTTTCGTGTCCGGCCTATAACTCAGTCATGCATGATTGGATTTTGAAATAATTTGGCACAAATGTTCAGCATAGCAAGATGATGTGTCATGCGCAAAATCTGTTTCGCTTGCTCAAAAGTCAAGGTACCAGTGGACACTTAAAGCATTATATGTATATATGTTCGTGTCTGGCTTATAACTCTGTCATGCATGATTGGATTTTGAAATAAATTGGCACAAATGTTCATCATAACAAGACGATGTGTCATGCGCAACGACTGTGTCGCTTGCTCAAAGGTCAAGGTCACAGTAGACACTTAAAGCATTATATCTATATGTTTGTGTCGGGCTTATAACTCTGTCATGCATGATTGGATTTTGAAATAAATTGGCACAAATGTTTAACATATCAAGACGACGTGTCATGAGCAAAAACTGTGTCACTTGCTCAAATGTCAGGTCACAGTCGACAATTAAAGCATTGTGTATATATGTTTGTGTCCGGCTTAGAACTCTGTCATGCATTATTGGATTTTGAAATAAACTGGAACAAATGTTCCATCATATCTAGACGAGGTGTCCTGCGCATCAACTGCCTCACTTGCTCTAAGGCCAATGTCACAGTGGACGGTAAAAGTTTGTGCATATTATTATGGATATAGTGAAAGTTTATGTTCGTGTCCGGCTTATAAGTTTGTCATGCATGATGGGATTTTGAAATAAATTGGCACAAACGTTCATCATATTAAGACGACGTGTCATGCCCAAAAACTGGGTCGCTTACTCAAAGGTCACAGTGGGCACTTATATATTTATGTTCATTCCTTACATTGAAATAGTGAATGTACATGTAGTTGTGTGTTTACCACCCTTAGGTGATCTTTACCTCCCACTATAGGCAGCATTCCCAAGCAACCTGCTCTATGTTGTATTCCCATTTTGCCACACAACACTCATTTCTGTGTCCAGTGTGAAATGGCGGGGGCATCCGTGTCCTAAGGACACATTTCTAGTCTATTTTTAGCGTTCAGGACTCTACTCTCTTGGACACTTCATATACGCACTCTGTCTGGCACTTCATTGGTCATTGTTATGCATACTAACTCGCTAAGGGAGCGTTAAGGTATCTGGCTTGGATATCAGGTCAAATCAAGTTTCACCAATTTATAGATTTAACAAGGAAAACTATAACAAAACGTTATAGGTAGACAAATTACAAGAAGCATATTGGTTTATGTTTTTTAGCTCACCTGATTCATCAGGTGAGCTTTTAGGATCGTTGAATGTCCGTCGTACGTCGTACGTCCACAATTAGTTTGTTTACACTCTAGCATCCACAGCTCTTAACGAATCTTTATTAAACTTGCTCACAATGTATATGGCCACAATGTATCGGCTAAGTTCGATTATGGGCAAAATCTGCCAATAACTTCTAGAGTTATGGGCCCTTGACTGAAAATTTGCTATATTTTAGCTTGTTTACACTCTAGGGCCTTCATTTATTCACCGATCCTAATAATATTTTCAGTAAATGAGTATAACCAAAAGATCTTGGACAAGTTCGATTACGGGCGGAATCGGACCACATCTTCAAGAGTTATGGGCCCTTGACTTAGAAAAATTGCTAAAATTTAGCTTGTTTACACTCTAGCGCCTTCATTTATTCACCGATCCTAATCATATTTACAATGAATGTTTATGACTTTACAGTATTGGACAACTTCAGTTATGGGTGGAATCGGACCAGAAATTCAAGAGTTATGGGCCCTTGGATTAGAAAATTTGCTACGTTTTAGCTTGTTTAACAGTATTATACCTTCATTGTTGGTTTTGATCTCAAAATCTACATAAAAATGGGTTATACCAGTTATAAACTATATTATCTGGTCATTAATTATTGTGACTTTGTTCTCAGATTAGCGATAAAGGGCCCTCTTGTTTTATGAAGTTGCTTTTTAGCTCACATGTCACAAGTGACAAAGTGAGCTATTAGGATCACTCTCCGTCCGGCGTCGTGCGTCGTCAAACTTTATGTTGTGACCACACTAGGGGCCACATTTTTGGCTCAATTTTAGCAAAACTGGGTCAGAACGTTAATATCAACAAAATCTCGGACGAGTTCGATATTGGGCCGTTTGGGGTCAAAAACTAGGTCACCAGGGCCAAAAAAGGGAAAACCTTGTGAACACTTTAGAAATCACTGTTTTGACTGCATCTTCATGAAACTTTGTCAGAATGTTTATTTTAATAATATGTAGGTCAAGTTTGATAATGGGTCATTTGTGTAGTAGAATTAGGTCACTAGGGCAAATTGCTGGAAAACCTTGTGAACACTCTAGAAGTCACTGTTTTGATTGGATGATCATGAAACCTTGTCAGAATGTTTGTCTTCATAATATCTTGGACGAGTTCGAACATGGGTCATCTTGGGTCAAAAACTAGGTCGCTAGGTCAAATCTTATGAAAAACCATGTTAACACTGTAGATTTCACAGTTATTATTGGATCTTCACCAAACTTTGTCAAATAGTTTGTTTTAATGATATAATGGTCAAGTATAAATATGGGTCATCTGGGGTCAATAACTAGGTCACCAGGTCAAATCTTAGGAAAACTTTGTTAACACAGTAGATGTCAGTTTTAATTGGATCTTCACCAAACCTTGTCAAAATGTTTGCCTCAATGATATGTGGGTCAAGGATGAAGATGGGTCAGCCGGGGTCAAAAACTGGGTCACAAGGTCAAATCTTAGGTAAAAATCTTGTAAAAGCTCTTAATGTCATGGTTTTGATTGGATCTTGGCCAAACCTTGTCAGATTGTTAGTCTTAATGATATTAAGGACAAGTTCAAATATGGGTCACCTAGGGTCAAAAACCAGGTCACAAGGTCAAATCTTAGGAAAACCTTATTAACACTGTAGATGGGCATAAATCAAAATAATGAAGACAATTTTTCTTTTCAAGATTTAAAGAATACCACACAACACAGGAATGTACTTTAATGTTCTGATGGTGTGTCTTGATGTTGTTAAAAATGTTGCAAAATGTCAGCTTGATTGTGTTACTTGTTCAAAAGTTACATTAGAAAAACAGGCAAAAAATGTCCCAAGTGTAACACTTTTAGCGTGACATTTTTTCTTTACACATTTTTCAATCTTTTATATTTTGTTCAGTTTTTGGGTAAGTAATCAATGGCTGTTCTTAATTTCATAAATATAAAATATAATGCATTTTGTTCAAATATTTCAATAAAAAGTATTATTTAGAAATCACCTTTCATATGCACATGTCAAATATTTTGCTCAAGGAAAAAACGGAAATTCAAAATGATGATATTGCTGTAAGTAAACTAATGCTTGGACAGAAAATGCAGTTTAACATATTGATAGGCATATTTGTCCATGTTGTTTAAAAAAAAGAAATGATCAAAAGAATCATTTGTTTTTTAAGTTATGCCATCTTGAATAAAGCTGATTGGAAATGTCCCGAGTGTAACATTTTGCATTTAGATAATAATTTTTTTATCATTCTTTGAATTTGATATGTTTTTTTCTCTATTTCTCAAACAGAAGCGTACCCACAAGCTCACAAAACTAAAACAAATTCATGTAGTGCAATTCATTTTTTGTGTACATGGTTTTAAGTGTTGTCCCGAGTGTAACGCTATGTATTCATCATCTTAATTTTGATATGTAACTATAGAACAGTAGTCCATGTTAATTGTTTTCCACATTTATATCAAATAACTGACGTGAATATATACTTTAAAGTCTGAAGCAGTGAAATGGAGCATGTTTAAAAAGTTTGAAAGTTCTTATAAAAATAGTTATATTCAGATATATATACCAAGTAGATTTGTTCAATATACTGAAGATAAAAAGTAATTTATCTTTTATTTTGATGAAGAAACATTCTCAGATGAAAACAGTACAGAATCTATCGATTTATTTCATGATTTCTTAACATATTTTACATTTTATATTATTTATATATAACAATTGAAAATGTTACACTCGGGACACAAACACATCTTCATGCAATATTATACACAAATTCGGTTTGCTTTTACAGGAACTATACCAGTAACAATATACTAACACTGCAGGGTCATGAAGTTACACAATGCCTAAATAAGTGGTAAAACTCCCACTTATAGAGGACTGAGAAGAAGCACACTCTGAGTAGAAAGACTTGAAATTGATATTTTTTTATTAAACATTTTCTAGGATATACGAGGGTTGTCCTTTAAGTATGTAGACTTTTCTGATATCTGGGTTATTTTTAAAAAATTTGAAATCTAATTTCAGTGACGCATATCTTCCTTGTGTTGAGTTGCAAATACATAGTTCATAATCAAAACATTTCAAAAACGTTTTAGTATTGGTATTGTTGAACTTAAAACAAACAAAGATGAAATTGTGAGTCCTGACTGTTTTACTTAAAATAAACAAAGAAGAAATTGTGAGTCCCGAGTGTATTTTCTATATGTCTGTTTATATGACTTAATTCATGTTTAAAAGATTTGTTCAACATAGTTAGAAATAGTTTGAATGTGTTGAGAAATCATTTCTTTAATTTGATAAGTGGCAAAATTAGTAAATATATGATAATGCAATATTAATTGTTACAAGTTGACAAATCTACAGTTTTAAATGATTTCTAATTCCTCCCCTCCCTCCAACAACATTTTCAACCAACAACATATCAAACAGGACAGATGTTTGTGTATCTTTTTATTATCTTAAGAAACATAGAATGAATTGCAACGCAATGATCATAGCACTTTGATATTTGTATGCTAAAAGACTAAACAAATTTGTATGGAGTGTAACCTTTACTTAGTCTGTATATATATAAATTAATAATTCATGTTCAGTAACGCAATTGACTTACCAAATTGGAAATAGTTTTGATTTGTTCAAAAAAAAAATTCTTATTTAATGAATTGCAAAATACATTTGACAGATGTTGTTATAAATCCATTTTATGATACTCCTTTTCATAACAGTTTCGTAGCACATTTTTGTATTTACATTACAGTTTTAGAACGTCCCCTGGTGTTGGTGTTGTCACCATTTAAAACTAAAACATTATCAAATAGATTATCTGTTTGTATTTTATAATAAAATAATTGAACAAATTGTATAACAATAGATTAACAATACTGTCATTATCATAAGACCATACACAAAGAATATCTGTCCCGAGTGTAACGGTAACAGAAGATATATACTAGTTTTGGGGACATTGTTAAGTTACCCAAGAATAGTACCAATTAAGTGAAAATTCACATATATCTTTGAATATACCTGAAAATTGATAAAATTGAATTAGCTAATTTGTATCTGCAGCAGTAAATGTTACATAAAAACTTTTTGAAGCGTATTTAAAAAAAAATGAAGTTCAAAACGCCATAAATATATATTTTTTGGAAAATTATGGTTGTATGTATATATTGTTTGTATTAAAAAGTTGTTTTCATGAAAGTCTGCTGAAAAAATCACAAAAATGTGTTATTATTTCCATAGTTTAATCCATAAGATTGTTTGAATTTTAAGGATTGCTATTGAAAATATAATATTTATTTGATTAAAATGTTGTAAATTTGAAGAAGACTTTAATCCTATACTTTAGCCATTGTCAATTTTTCACAATATAATATATTTCCAACCTACTTCTGGCAATATTATGAACTAAAGTATCATTCTAAATTTGACCCCCCATGTCACGCTTTGTCTTCATTATTTTGATTTATGCCCAGATGTCAAATTTTGATCGTATATTCACCAAACCTAGTCAGACTGTTTGTCTTAATGATATGTAAGACAAATTCGAACATAGGTGGTCTGGGGTCAAAAACTAGGTCACCGGTTCAAAACAATGTTTTAATGAGTGAACAGTGATTGTCATGTGAGCGATATAGGGCCATCTTGGCCCTCTTGTTTCATAAAGGATATTGACTGTATATTTTATTCAATCCTCCATTAAGGAGAGTATAAAATATTTATATGTATGAGTAATACACATTATAATGACAATCATGAGTATTTGACAAATGAATGAATTCATGTACATTGTACATGTATATAGGTCACAAGCACATGGTAATATTATACCCTACATCAATCAAATAGAATCAACCCTAAATGTTAACGAATTCACCATTAATCTGAGCACTATCATACAACCACATTGAACTTCAAATAGCCACACAACAACTTATCTAGGCAATGCCTTCATGATTTACTTACCTTTCAACTATTAATAGATTCTGTCATCACCATTAGCCAATCAAATGGCCAGGATTAGCCAAACTAGTATTACACACTACAATATATACTCGCAAACAGCTATAATAAACTAAGTATAATTCGTCTAGAAAACTAAACCATAATTATATACTAAAATAAACCCACTATATAAAGTACATTGCAAGGAATTTGAAACAAATATTACATTTGATTTGTCTTCTATAAACCACTATCGCACGTAATTTACAATTTTTTTAACAACGATAACTACTTTGTATATAGGAATATATTACAAGTAGCCTTAAAATTACTATAAATGTATAAAGCAGGGAACCGTGCCTCAGTTCTTTTGATAAAGTCCTCCGTTCGTTAGATACTCGACTTTAAAGAAATTCCGTATCCAGAACCCCGCTCTTTATTGCGTAATACTCCATAGATAAAAAATGAAAACAAGTATCAAAATTTTGGCACGGTTCCCTAGATTAACATTTCCACTACAAAATACCGAAAACCGCTTTGAAATCCGTCATCAAATAAGACGGCAATGTTAATTCGAAAATGACACCTACTGTGTTTTTTAAGCTAAGCAATTAACAAAGTGTCGGATCATTATCGCCTCATGAAATCAACGAATTTGACGCACCCCATTCAATTTTGATAGCCAATCAAAATCGCTTATGTTTAAGGTTCAATAATTGAAACCACGCATAGGTTTGATGTCTAGTAAGAGATTTTATAACAAATTTTTGTCATTAATGAATTAATAGTATCATATCGTACCGATACAATGCACATTGCGTTAGATAAGGAAAAGTCGATAAAGGGGTGCCGTATTCATCGCTAATAAACACCATTTTTGAGCGTTCTGTTAGAATTGTTTGTTGCTTGGTATTAAAGTATGATATTTGATCTTTGTAAATAATGTAAAATATCATTTTACGTTATTTTAGCGATTATACCCAAGCCAGATACTTTAAGTACTGCGCAAAGTTAAACACTGCTGATATATGCTTACTGCTATAACTGTATTGATTTTCTATTTTTAGCGTAGTATGTATATTCTACTGTACTGCTCAGTTAGGATAATTGTATAGTGACGCAGTGGTCGAGTCCATTTTTACGGTGTAAAACCGTTGTCAAATTATCATTGGACATATAGGCTGACTATATGATTTACAAATTCCAATCAATACATCAACTGTCGGCGTAGCGCAGTTGGTAACGATGGTGTCTGACGATAATCTATTGATGTGAAAAGAACTGTGTGAGACCGCGACTTGGTACTTTTTCGCAAATTATTTTCTATTGCTATATATCTTTTTTTTTAAAATCGTCAATTTTTTCGTCGTTTTTTTTTGTGTAAGGAATATACTAGATCTAGCCAGTGTTTATATTATTATCATCATTTTTATCGTTTTGCATATCTTTTTTGAATATCTTTATACGTGTAATAAACATGATGAAAAATAGTCTTAGACATTTCGTTGTAATTCTGGTAATTACGATTGGTACGCCATTAAAAGTCCACCTATTTTCAGTCATATTTAGCTAGTTGGCATTCAGATATTAAAGTTTGCACGAAATACCTGTGCGCGGTACTAATACTTCATGTACTTTTGCACTACACACTTTGCGTTACACAGGACAATTATATATTATGCATTCTTTTTCTTTACAATTTACTACTAAATATTATAAGGAAACTACAATTCATTTGCAAAAAGTTGAAAAAGAAAAAAGAGACAACCGGTGAGGTTCGAACTCGCGAAAAAATTTTAGTTCCTGATCAATCCTAAAGGCTTTACCAACTGCGCCAACCAGACATATACAATATCATTGCTAAACTATAATACTATATTTGTTTCTTATAAACCCATTTTACCTGTCAGGGGTGTGATTCTTCCTCCTTTCAGCTGATTTCCTCTTTTTTGTCTTAAAATCTTTGAAACAAAAGGGTCCAGATTCAGTCTGACATACTCAAAAATGATGTTTTTGCAAGAGTAAGGGGGTGGGGGTAGGGTATTTCAGCTTTTTTGCTCTTGGAGTAATCACACCCCTGCCTGTTCAGACAATGGATGTAAACTTTTGTGTACACATAAAATGAAACGTCACTATCACATTATCCTAACTGGACAGTACCTGGTATCATTTTGACACGAGGTTTATAAAAAGTGTGTTTTTCAGCTGTTGAACGTGTAAGCAAGGAAACTGATAATCAATGCATATATTTCAACGAACAACGACAAAGAAATATGACAAATAACCCACTAGAGTTCATTGTGAAAACTTTATGCAGGCTGCGGTTGTTGCATAAACCATGACAAATAACCCACTAGAGTTTAATCCGCCTATAAATGTATGTATGAGGGCAGTACAAAGACGTGTGCTTTAGTTTACCTTCTCCACAGCGAGCGATACGGGAAAAAGCAATTACACCGAGTATGATAGTGAAACCCATATATATTTAGGACCCATTTCTAAAGGCTATCATTTTGCTTATAAAATACGTCCTGAACTGGTTTAATGTAGCAATGTTTTGAGTATCATCTCCATCCTGGATTAAATGAATAATCCC
This sequence comes from Lutraria lutraria, assembly GCA_964023205.1. NCBI lineage: Eukaryota > Metazoa > Mollusca > Bivalvia > Venerida > Mactridae > Lutraria > Lutraria lutraria. The sequence goes on along the minus strand of OZ026834.1, from coordinate 42,420,368 downwards.
CTAAATATTCAAATGAGTACCGACATGGTTTTCCCAACTCAGTCTATAAATAGCGCTTTAAGAAGGACTAGAAAGACATTTAGACGAAATTTAATACTATGTTGCGTGGGAAATAAATTCCGTCTGAAGGATTGAAATTTGTAAAATGTATACCACGGTACCAGGGGTCTCGATTTAGCGTTGGCCCGGAACCAGTTAAAAAGCCCACGGACCAACTGAGTGCCAAATGAGCTGGTCCGCGGGTCCAGGCCGAAAATCAGATGACAACGAGTGGCGAAATATCTTTTTAAAATCATAAATGGTCACATTTTAATTATCTACCTAAACATAATACCCGAACTAGTCCTGATTCATTTAATAATCAGTTGTGAAAGTCAATAACCGCTTATCGTAGTCAGTCTTAATTCACACTACACTGCAGTACGTCCCGCCCCCGAATGCTACAGTGGGCCGTCGAATAGATCAATCACAGCCAATCGCAGCTTTCGTTGTAACAGCTTATAGTTATCAACCAATCAGAGTGCAGTTAACATTCGTAAACCGAATATCATGAATGTCTGCTTGACGAAGATTTTGCCAATTGTTAAAAAATGACAATAAAATACCAGGCGTGATGTCAAAACAACGGTCCGATCAATAGATAGCCGGTCTAATTGATGCAACTGACATCTTTTTGTTCCAATTTCGTTTTTTGCCGACCCTAATTGACCGAACATAAACTTGAGAGGCGACCCGTTCGCGAGTTGAATAAGTGACGGGGTAAGTTTTGCAAACTGCGAAGAATTAATAACAGCCATCTGTAATTAAAACTGCTTCTCCACAATCATTCTGTATTTGCTATCTATAATAATTAAAGTACTGAAAGTACTGTCGGACTTGATTTTTACCATACGAGGCAAAAGAGAGAAATGTGTACCCACATCGATCGAGCCCATGCAAATATTTTAACATTAAAAATTACGGACCGATTTTTCATTCATATTGTAATGCAGGTCATATGCATGTAGGTAAATGACATACGCTAGGGCTTTACTATATAGTCCCTTTGCTAAAAAAGATGAAAAAAAGCCTGATATTGGAAAGTTTAATGATTAGCACATTAATTGAAGACAATTTAATTGCATTAAAAACTCTATTGTACACAAATTAGTGACCAACACTTCAGTAACAGTAAATACAAACATTGATTCTTCACAACAGAACATCGTCGCATTGAACACATTCAGGGTCACTCAAATCAAAAAGGTCCTGACACAGTAGAGTAAGACTTATATGACCTATAGTTAACCCGATGTTGCATGAAATTAAGACGTGATTATGTAATTCTAAATAATCTGGCGTAAAGGGAACTCTTAAACTGTAATTTTTAAAAGCACGTAATTTACGTTCGTATTTAGCGACTCGAATCATTATTCGTAAGCCGCAGTTTAAACATTCAACCTTCGATGTTTACCTGACATGAACTCATTCAATAAACCAAACTCCGCACACCGGTTACGCTTTACTACTAGCCACTATGGGGAGTGAGTCTATAAATAGCGATTCCGTCATCAAACTAACACTAGTTGGTGTGAATATCACGGAAATACGATTAGATGAGAATTCGCTTTGTAATATTAAGAAATGTTAGAAAGGCACAAAACACATGCAAATGCATGAATACGTCCGTAGAGATGTTTCTGAACTATCGAACGAAAACCGAAAGTAGAACTACTTTTACGGCAAATACTTTTATTGGACAGTGAATACGCGATTTTAATTCTACGCATTTGAATATCTCATGTATCTACCGACAAGCACTTATTTAGATACATGACTCTTTCCATGTAGTTACAATAAAATGATTTGAAATATATATAAATCTGACACACTAGTTGCGTACTATTTCCTTAATGCGGCATTCTTTTAACCAAGCTGTTATGGAGTCCAGCGACAAAATTCTGGTCAACGATTACAAAGGACTTGATTTTGATAAAAATCAAGTCCAAAAACACGTGATTCAAAAAGGTCGCTAAGTATCTTGGTTACAGGTTTCGACTTCATCATGAAAGTCGATTTTCGGGAAATTTAAGGAGGTCAGTCGGTGTTCACGGCAAATAAATACAAATTTAATCTGATGTATGATAATTCTTACCACTTGGAACTTTAATTACCGTTAAGTGGTCATTTTTGGGAAAACATGCGACATTGACACATGATTTATGCGTCATTTGTATTTATCAAACCGAAAATAGATTGTCAAATCCACCCAGTGATCTCCCTTACTTTGTTACATCGAGTCTATTTTATTCTTTTCATAAACGCCGATGTGGGTATAAAATCACGATCGAACGATATAAAAAAATATACTGTAGCTAACAGCGGTCCGAGTGATGTCGAGACATACTTCTTGTAAGTTGAAGGGCTTGCTGCTCCAGTTCACAACAATATATTCATATATATAAAATTTTAATGTAACATTAAATGTTGCATAAAGAAAAAGAATTCTGCGTATTATAAGACCATCGTTTAAAAAAACAGTTTTAATTAGTATATCACGGCCTTGATGAACACAGGTAAATAAAACTACCTGATGAACACGATTGGTGTATATTTTCGTGATTTCTAGACCCAGGAGTTCTTTGATATTAAGGATATGTTACAAGGCCTTGATAATTCATAAGGTGAAATAATTCTTTTTAAACAGGCAACATGATCCTTGTACTTTAATATTTGATTAAATAAACAGTAGCCTACAGTACAAGGTCCTCGTTTCGGACAATATTATTGATACAGTTTTAAATTTTGTATCGACTCAAAGATATCCCTGCTTCACAAAATTCATCTCATTTCAGGCCCTCAGGCCTTTGATATATAAATGAACAGCATGATATTGATAAAGTTTGCTAAAGGTTGGATCAATATATACTGTGACCTCTGGTATGTTCACAAGGTTGTTCTACCATTCAAACATGTGACTTACTTTCTCACCAAAAAATTACCACATTCCCCTGTTGAAGATAAATATTCAGACTAAACTGACTGAAATGGAAGAATGCTATTCTACAGACATAATAATTTGTGAATAATTTTCATAAAGATTGTGTCAAATTGTAACCTGTTCAAAAGCCTTTTCTTCGACCTTATGACCTATTTCTTATGTCCACATGACCCAATATCAAACCTGACCTAGATTTTCATGATAGATGATCATCATGACAAAGTTAAAACATTTTATACAGAGACAAATTTAACAGTAGCTTAGCATTTTAAAAACAGTACTTAAAAGTACATAAAACATAAAATCACAGTTTAGAAGAACGGATGACAAATTTCTGAGCTTGCTCCAGGATTAAAGTTTTATTTATCAGTAATTCCTTCCTCTAAACTTAAAATTTTCCGGTTTGTCAACATTCCTGTTGTTCAGGTGATACAAACAATCACACATTTAGGACAACACACCACACAGCAGTTGCTTAGCAACTACGATATAGACAGGAAGTAAAGGTCGTTAACCGCGTTTGACAGGTGTGGTTGCTTATAATAAGTTAAATTAATGTTTAAAAACTCTTGGGAGGAATTGAGAGTAGTCGTATAAGACAGTAGGTCGTTTGTAAAAGGTGGTCGGAAGGACAGGTTTTACTGTAGAACACTGACACAGCTGATCAGTTGTCCACCAAAGCTTTAGCAATATAGCCAAATAGCATAATTAGGTGAATGTAGCCTGATTCCTGGCATTGACTTACTAATGATAGTGCTAGGCATACAACCCTATCTTTCTTATTGGCTATTTTTTTCCAAATACAACTTTGCTATATGGTTGAATAAAATTCTACATGGTAGAAAAATATTTGTATCAAACATCATTTACGTGAAGAACTACTTTAAGTTGGCATCACTCACAAAAGACAATGAAAAGATGACTTCATGAAAACCAAGTTTATAAAGAATTTGGTTTTATTTAGAATTTTATCATTTTTTCAGTGTGTGATATTAACATTTTGGACATGATAGCCAGGAGGGGTATAGTCTCCAAAATTTTGAAAGCCCGAGCTATTTGTAATAGTCCGAAACCCTTATTATCAATTAATAGATTGAAGAGATGTAAAGAGATTCAGATTCAATCTAACCACTATTCTTAGGCTGTCATTAATGTCACACACTGATCTTTTAAAGGCACATTAGCTTTTTGAATTAAGCAATACAGAATAATATATAAAATAATTGTAAAATATAAGAAATATAGGCCTCGTTCCATCAATATATTCTTATCTTTCGTAAGATTCTTTCCTACGAAGACACTTACGACAAAAGTTACGAAATTCTTAAACCGTTTTATTAACTGTTCTTATCTAAATGTGTAAAGACCGCGACACAGTCTGCACGGGTAAAGTTTATTCACCGGCCCTAGCTATGTAAATAAGAAAAATACACTTGATTCTATACATATGTTATATAGAGAATTTTATTTTATTTCTCAACAGATTGTTGTAAATTATATACCAAATTAAAGATGAAGCTCTAATCTTTCAGAAAATGCAAACTATTTGATATATATTAACTGAAAATATGTTTTTAAACAATGTGAACATTGACTCATGATAAATGTGTTTTTGAGTCGCTCAAACTTGCACATACGAGAATTACTTCGCACGCCTGTGTATGTTGTGCTCGTCAGATAAAATTATTATCGTTTGACCAGTAAGATTCCACAGCAAGATTCGGAGAAAACAGTTAATAAATACGAAAACTCCAAATGTATTTAAATATCTATTAGCTTATTTTTCATTTTTTATCATGAAAAATATTTATTATGGCTATTAAACGCGCATACGATCGGTTAAAGAGAAATGAAAAAAAAGGTTCCTTTTGAAGATTTGTTCGCGGTCTTAAAATGAGTTTTAAAAATATCAGATTGTCAACAAGTTATAACATCAGCGATGTAATATTATGTCTAACAATCGTTATCACGGTGTTTGAAATAAATGCATTCAAATAAATAATATTTGACAGTGCCTCTCCCTGCTAATACAACTGAAAGTTCACCATTTGAGTTCTAATTTAAACTAGAAATCTTTCCGGAGGACACGAATGCCTCTCCAAAAGCTATGTAAAAAGGGACCGTAACTACTGAGAAAATGTTTGGATTTTAAGTGAAATCGATCTTGACCTGCATTTTATTATTAATATATTCATTCATGTAAAATATGAAACCAATCCTTGAAATATTTCTTGAGTTATTGCTCGGAAGCCAAAATTTGAACGGACGGACACACAGCCGCACGGATGGACAGGGGAAAAACTTTATGCTCTTCCGCAATATTTCGAATAGCGGGCCATAAAAAATCCAGAACCAAACAACAGCCGGGGTTACATTCTTCCTTGTGTGCATAAAATTCATTTGTAGCTGGCTACGCCCCTGAACATAAAACTGAATTTATTTTCCATTATTTACGAATATCTTGAACATTGCACTCAACAGTCTTAAAATAAAAGGCCGTCTCGTAATAATAAAGGCAAAAGCCGCGTTTTCTTATCTTTAAGACAGCCCATGAGCTATCGTAAAGTTAAGAAAGAATTGTTCTCAAACTTAAGAATTCGTAGCTGAGAAACTATTGATGAAACGTATTTTAACGCTAAGAAGGGAGATAAGACACTTCTTACTAAAGAAGTTGCGTAAGATGTTTGATGAAACGAGGCCATAGTTTATAATGCTCTAAAAAACATCTACATAATGCCTTTCTTTAGCCACATCTCATAAAAATGTTGTCGGTGCGTTTTCATATTTTTTGCAATATCATTGAAAAAAATACTGTGCTACATTTCTAAATATCTTGTACTACTTCTTTCTAGGTAAAATAAAACTTCTTCAATTCTAATATCCAAAAAGCTAATGGGGCTTTAGATTCACATTAAATTACCTGTTCTAACATGTCAGTGTTAGTTAAAACATTTTTAAAATGTCTAAAATGATAACTAAATAAATTATGACCATTGGCATATCAATTCATTGTAAATTAATTTCACTTAATTTTGTTAAAAATAAATTATCAATACCTTGTTATTCAAAATTCCATTTTAAAAACTGCTCATGTACAAAGGTAGATTTACTTAAAAAGATCAGAGATTTCAGACATATCTTATAGACAATAGTGGAAAGAAATCAACTCAATACAATTAAAAAATTGAAGACATGTGCTTTGACAAAAAAAAACAGAACTGGAATTAACAACACCATGCCGTTATAAGTAATACATGCAAAGCAATTTTTATCATACAGTAGTACTGTTTATAGTATAATCTGTTACTGTTTTCAGCTTCAACAGCTTAAGATACACAGACATTCACCAAAATTTGAAACTTAAACAGACATCAGTAGTTGCTTTCTTACTGCGTTGGCATGCTATACATGCTGCAAAGAACTGGTAAAACTTTATAGCTTCAGTGTTTCTTTTTTTTCTGTAGGTAAAACAACAACAAATAAATCATCAGGAAGAATGGGTAGTTCCATTTAAAAAAACACCATTTGAAATCACATGAACTGCTGAAATCTGACTTGCTAAGCACATTGCCTTTATTGCAACATTCTCATGGTTCTATTCCATACACCATTTTAGAATATTTCCCTTAATGGTGATTGTTATGTCATGGGTATATATTCACAAGAACGACTATATGTTCTAACTATATTTATTCTAAAGATCATGCAAAATATCTGTTAGTTACGGAAGCCTCAAAGGGACACCAGATGTGAGAAAATATTTACACATGTCGACAAAATTAAAGCGATAAACCTTAATCTTTTTGGTGTTCTCGCCTTAATTTCCTCGAATTGATGTAAAAATATATAGCATTTCACCTTATTTTTTATGTAAAGACAGAAGTTTTGCGTATTTCGCGAATTAATTTGTCGAGTACATTTTCGTTAACTTTTTATTGAAAAAACTTAAAGTGCAATACTTAGAAAATATTGCAATTGACGTCTAAGTATAGTCGTAATCATGCTTTCTTTTTAGCTCACATGTCACAAAGTGACAAAGTGAGCTATTAGGATCACTCTCCGTCCGGCGTCCGGCGTCGTGCGTCGTCAAACTTTTTGTTGTGACCACACTAGGGGCCACATTTTTGGCTCAATTTTAGCAAAACTGGGTCAGAACGTTAATATCAACAAAATCTCGGACGAGTTCGATATTGGGCCATTTGGGGTCAAAAACTAGGTCACCAGGGCCAAATAAGGGAAAACCTTGTGAACACTTTAGAAATCACTGTTTTGCATTTATCTTCATGAAACTTTGTCAGAATGTTTATTTTAATAATATGTAGGTCAAGTTTGAAAATGGGTAATTTCTGTAGTAAAATTAGGTCACTAGGGCAAATTGCTTGAAAACCTTGTGAACACTCTAGAAGTCACTGTTTTGATTGGATGATCATGAAACCTAGTCAGAATGTTTGTCTTCATAATATCTTGGACGAGTTCGAACATGGGTCATCTTGGGTCAAAAACTAGGTCGCTTGGTCAAATCTTATGAAAAACCATGTTAACACTGTAGATTTCACAGTTATTATTGGATCTTCGCCAAACTTTGTCAAATCGTTTGTTTTAATGATATAACGGTCAAGTATAAATATGGGTCATCTGGGGTCAATAACTAGGTCACCAGGTCAAATCTTAGGAAAACTTTGTTAACACTGTAGATGTCACAGTTTTAATTGGATCTTCACCAAACCTTGTCAAAATGTTTGCCTCAATGATATGTGGGTCAAGGATGAACATGGGTCAGCCGGGTTTAAAAACTGGGTCACAAGGTCAAATCTTAGGTAAAAATCTTGTAAAAGCTCTCAATGTCATGGTTTTGATTGGATCTTGGCCAAACCTTGTCAGATTGTTTGTCTTAATGATATTAAGGACAAGTTCAAATATGGGTCACCTAGGGTCAAAAACCAGGTCACAAGGTCAAATCTTAGGAAAACCTTATTAACATTGCAGATGTCAAATTTTGATCATATCTTCACCAAACCTAGTCAGACTGTTTGTCTTAATGATATGTAAGACAAATTCGAACATAGGTCGTCTGGGGTCAAAAACTAGGTCATCGGTTCAAAACAATGTTTTAATGAGTGAACAGTGATTGTCATGTGAGCGATATAGGGCCATCTTGGCCCTCTTGTTTAACTTCGCAACTTAAACATTTCGCAAAGACAAAAGCACAATTCGCATTTCGTATATTTTATGACGACTTATCAGTTTGTAAGTGGCATCTCGAAATAATGAATGCCCGAAACTGTAACATACATACGGATCAGTGGACACGGAACACTGCATTAGAAAGGTAAGCGCTCCGATTTGTTTTTAATTTGCTTGTTATATATTATAATTATTTGTTTCATTGGTGTTAACGCTATTTTTCAACGATATTTCAGTTTCATACGACGGTTGGTTTACCAAACAGTTCTTTTTTGTCAGACTGTAGCTAACCACTACTAACGTGTCCATACTTAATGAGCAGACAATGTATTCTCCTACGGAGAAACTGATAAGATTATCTTTGTCACAATTTTCGTTGTAAATTATAACCTGCCACAATCAGGATTCAAAGTTTGGAAACAGACCTTGGACATTTCGTATTGACTTCCGTTTTTGCCGATTTTGACATATTTAACAGCATATTTTATGTTTGACTTTTACCGGGAGAAGCTTATCAAATACAGACAAACATATTTTGGGGGTATATCGTTCTTTAAGAAAGATATGGTTTTAATCAGCTTGATATTCTATTGACAACGTTGTGCACGGGGTCAACATTTCTACGCGATGAGTTATAGTAATATTATATTCGCTTGTAAAGCTGAACGTGTCTTTATTCATGAATATATAAGTTGTTCAAGGAAGTAAAATTTACCAAGTATAATTTTATTGTGGCACAGATTGAGAACATGTGCATGCTCACCGGAACTCGAACCCTGGATCATCGGGAATGCCATTCCGCAGTTCTATGTTCATTATGAACCAAATGAGATGGAAATATTGAGATATTTTATGTTAACATATAACCATGGGTATTCTTTGACCTGAAAGGATTCCAGTAGGGTGTGGCAGTTATCCATGCCCGAATGTAAGTCAAAGTACTTGTTATAAAAGGAACAAAAGTAACCAGTAAAATGGAATTACGAACGGCATTTACAAATCTAAATGAGAATTAGTTTATAAATATACTACATTAAACATTGCTATTGGTATGTAAAAAATCATTTCTTCAATATTTCAGGTTCAGTTCAGGCTGTCAAATAATGAACGTCCAGTATATAAGGACAGATTCAAAGATTCTGTCATATTCCCGTGCGGACACCCTTGTGTTAGTGTTATCCATGTGGCCTTCAACTTCAATTGAACAATCATGCCTGTCCATTCTGCAGAGGACAAATACGAAATATTTGTTATGTTAATGACCACTAAGTATGAGTTATAGAATACCCACAAGTAGAAGTGATTATCATTACGGTATGTCATGATATCCTTTTGTGAAGATATTTTTAGATATTTTAGCTCACATGTCACAAAGTGACAGGGTGAGCTTTTTTATCAGTCTTTGTCCGGCGTGGTCAAATTTTACCTTGTGAACACACTAGGGGCCACATTTTAGCTCAATTTTTGCAAAACTTGGTCAGAATGTTAATATTGACAAATCTCGGACGAGTTCGATATTGGACCATTTGGGGTCAAAAACTAGGTCACCAGGGCCAAATAAGGGAAAACCTTGAGAACACTCTAGAAATCACTGTTTTGATTGGATCTTCATGAAACTTTGTCAGAATATTTGCCTCAATGATATGTGGGTCAAGGTTGAACATGGGTCAGTGGTCAAAACTTGGTGAAATCTCAGGTAAAAACCTTGTAAAAGCTCTAAATGTCTTGGTTTTAATTGGATCTTGGTCAAAACTTGGTCGCAAGATCAAATCTTAGGAAAACCTTATTGACACTTTAGATGTCAAATTTTGATTGTATCTTCACCAAACCTTATCACAATGTTTATCCTAATAATATGTATCACAAAATCCAAAATGGGTCATGTGGGGTCAAAAACTAGGTCACAGGTTCAAGACAATGTTTTAATGAGTGAACAGTGATTGTTTTGTGAGCGATATAGGGCCATCTTGGCGCTCTTGTTGTTCTTACTTTTTTATACTTGTTGGTAGTTTAGCTGGAATTAGTGTTAATGTTTTAGAATGAGTCCATTGTCTGGGGTTGATTTCTTATTTTCTTATATCATGGGCAATATTCATAAGCCTGTTGAAATGATATGTGATATGAACATTAATGATAATTTAATGTGGTGTTTTGGTCAAAATATCTAACTAATAATGATGTAGAGGACATATAGTAATATTGTCTGTCCTAAGTTATGTAACTTATTGCATTGTCTATTGTTTCGATACTGATAAAGTTGTAGATTTTAATGTTTTGTCTATTGTTTCGATACTGATAAAGTTGTAGATTTTCATGTTTGTCTATTGTTTTGATACTGATAAAGTTGTAGATTTTACTGTTTTGTAAATTATTTTAATACTGATACAGTTGTTACCTTGAACCATTTCCATTGTATCCATATCACCTATATAACTTTGCGTTGACCTTTAAACTCCATATGAATGGCCTATTTCTTATTATTGTAATATTATAATCGCATTCCATGGCAGATAACTCAAAAATGAGCACTGCGACCCCCATTTTTCTTTCGCTTAAATTGTTTCTATTATCACATGCTTTGATCATGCAAAGTTTTTAAAAAATATGTCTGTACGCGTTTTCATTTTGCCTATATGTCTGTGTGAAAACTATTAAGGATTTCTATCTCTAATGCATAACCTCCATTTTGAAGAGTACTCAATTTCAGGAATTTTACTTATGTATTGACATATTCCTGAGGGGTATGAGTTCAAACCCCATACTGTGACCATACCTTTTTTTTAGTTTGTAAGTAATGTTTTGTATTTAGAACATGAATTTATACAGTAATATGGAGGGAAAAAAATATTTCGTTCAGTTTATAGGAATTTATATATGGTTAATTAATGAAAATCAAGTACCTTTTCAAAACCGATGGTTAAAACGTTTTATAATTTGGTGAAGTCATTCTACACAAACAGTAGTTAATTTTGAGAAAATTTCAGGCGTTGCCCTGCTTTAGTTTTTATTTTAATGATATTTATCAATTTGTTACTTGTTGGTAAAAAGGCAAAAATCTTAACTTAATTTTAAAGGGTCAGGGTTACATTTTAAAACATGTCTGCAACATAGTAGTTCATCATCATATTAACAATTTTGATTGACTAAACATTGGTTCCCCATAGACTTATACACATTCTTGCATTTTTTGTATCATCTGTAAGACAGGTAGTTCAATTTTCATAAAGATGTCTTCATTTGATTTCAAGGTACTATTTTATGTTAGGGGTAGAGGTAGTAACTCTCTTAACTGACAGTAAAAGTTTTTAAAGATTATTCTGTAAATGTTTTAATATATATACAAAAGAATGACAATATTTGAAATACAATCTTTAACACTTCATATTAGACTTCAAAATCCTTAAATACATTATACCATTTTCTCTAATATCGATGGTATTTTCATGGAAGGCTACATCTTAATGTTTTGTATAGCTAACACCAATCTTGCTTATCTTTGATTTATGTTTATATCACATGATTTTGGGTGCAGTTATGGGACTGTGTTATTTTTCCTATGTACATGTAAATTATGTATGGAACTATATTATATTTATTTCAAACTTTGCTTCTACTTTTACATATTGACCCCATTTAGTTACAAAGACTACTGTCAAGCATGCCATTAGTTGGGTATGCGTTTGTAAAAAGCATCTTTTTGTTTGTCATAAAGAGCTGTACATGCTCTTTCTTGCTCTCCTATCCAGAATATTAACATAAATATTAACAGGAATATTGCAATATTAAAACATTCTTGACAGTCTGATTTTTGGTGTGGTTTATGACAGTTTTTCATTCATGTGAGACTTTCTATTCCTAGTTCTCTACAACACTTGAAAATAAAGACATTATATCGAAACATACAAAAATAAAAGATAATTTAAAACAGATTGTGTTGACAGTTTTATATTTGTTATTCTAGAATGATGTAATGCAATGTATGATTATGTTTATATTCATTATAAACATGAATGATATGATTTTTGTAGGGTCTAAGGTTGCCTGCTGGGACCCACTCAAGTACTTACAAAAAGTCTAATTACTTATCTAAGATCCTACATGATCATATATAATAGGAACAAATGTCTAGCATTTGGTGCACGGTCCTGGTAGAAAATGGTAGACTACGGGGTATACATGTACAGCAGATTGTAGAGGGTTGTTTGCATCACGGTTACAGTTTACAAAAAGGTAGGTGAATCACAGTCTGGGTTAGAGAGTTGATAATGTACGTATTTATCCTTTAGTCTTTGGTATCTTAAGGATTACGGACAATAATATTAACAGCGCCGTCAATAAATATGAACAAAGGTTACGCTCAAATATCCATCTCAGATCACCCAAATGCAAATTCGACGTCAATGGATCATAATAGTTCTTGTAATTTAAAACATGCGGGGTCGCATGTAATCGGAGGCGTGGGTAATGTAACGAAATTACCTCCCTTTGTTCTAGTCCTTTGATAAATTAATGACGAAATATCTTGTTGATAATATGAATAAGTTCCTGAACACATGTAACTTTGTTTAATGTCTGCTTTCAGCATTGATTTGTGTGTTTTAAATCTAAATAGTATTTTTAGTTAATGATAAATGTGATTTATGCAATAAGTCAACTTTAGACATCTGCAAATGCTTGCTTACATATAGAACAAATTTTCGGATAGATTTTACACCAATCAAACGCTTAGATTTTGGAACCAATGATCTTATTAGTACGATTACATTTTGACCAATCATCTTTCACCATTATTGACCAATCGTTTGCAAGAATTAAAGACCAATCAGAGTGAGTTTGATAATCAAGTTATGGTTTAAAAAGAGACTACATTGATAATTTCGGGGGAGAAGGGACTTGGCATGCAAGAAGTTAGGGACACATAAATAACTTATAGGATATATAGATATCAGTCTGGGACTTTGCGTTCGCATCTTGCAACATCAGTGTATCCTTCATTACTCTATGAGACCGCTAGGCTGTCTATGGAGTCGGATATACTATAATTGCAGGACCAGAACCGGGTCGTAGTTCTGTATCTTGGGATATATATGGAAGATAAGTTATTTGGCATGCGTTGTGAAAATGATCTGAGATCGCTTTGGAATCTAGATCATATTATTAGCTATCTGCGGAAGCTCGACGACGGAGAGATCAGTCTTGGACGTTGCGTTCGCATCCTCTAACATCAGTGTATTCTTCAGTACTCTATGAGACCGCTAGACTGTCTATGGAGTCGGATATACTATACTTACAGGACCAGAACCGGGTCGCAGGTCTGTATCTCAGATAGAGGTCTAAAAAAATAGTAAAAAGTATGATTGCATCATGTTACTTACTTGATTAGCTATAAATTTCGTTGGACGTTCAAACATAATCTTGTCTGCTGATCTACATAAGTCCATCATAAGATTTTATTAATTGTCCAACGTTTGTGATTATTGATAGCTGAGATGAAGTAAATCATTTGAACCATTGATTATTGCCGTTAATTCGTTTGAAATATATATCAAACGCATGCTGATTTCATTTCATTTTTACACGATCAAAGCCAAAGTAGGCTGGAGGAAAATTATGTATAAAGTTGTTGATTGTGATGTGATAGCATCAACCCGCTCGGCTCGATACACGTTACACTAGCACTTTGGCTTTTCATTGATCATATAAAAGAATTTTTAATTTCATGTTTACATATAACACAAATCAGAAAAAGCTTGTGGTGAATGATTATAATTTCAATTAAAACAAACAAGAGTTTAGTGGTTAAATGCTTGTATTAGAGTCTGTAATCCTTCAATTCTTTTAAAAGGGAGGAGAGATGCATGTTGCATTAATCATGACAAAATAACAATAAATAACTGACAATAAACTAAATTTAAGTATATGTACAATGTACAGCTTAAAAATGTGAATGAACTATATTAAGATGACATGGTATGTAAGTATCGTCTTTCAATGAAAGCATGGTGAATAAAATTGGCTAGGTTTCTAATTTCAGATACATTTTCAATGGTAATTAATTGTGTCAATTTGAACAAAGTTGGATTTCGCCAATAATAAGGTTTAATTAATTTTTTATGAAACTCTTTATAAATTGGACATTGGATGACAAAATGGTATTCGTCCTCTAACGAACTGCATGCAATGCACAGGCGTTCACAAAATGTTACCGGATGAGGTTTTTTCCATCGTCCAGTTTCGAAATACAGCCGCTGCGAAGACATTCTTAATTGTGACATAGATATTCTATACTTTTAATGTTGATAATCTCGAGATATTTATTGTGAGCAAATGTTTTAAAGAACAAAGTCCTTGATGAGTTTTCTAATCATGGATTGAAGTGCCAGAAAATACTTGTCATTGACTACGCCTTGGTTCGCCCAAACATCGTGGAAGCCAAGTTTAAATAAGAGGAGCTTTACGTGTGAGACCCAATTTACCGTGCGCGGATTTGATTCAGTATTAGTTTCAAGTAATAAATAAGATTGTGCAATATATCTCGTGCATAGCATATTTTTAACCATTATTTAATTATCTTGTATATTCTCGAAGCTTCCATATCATACCTGCCTAGTTCGCCATACACAAAATCCTTTTGGGTCGTTAGTTTTACACCAAGTGGATGTTTGCAGAAATGCAATTGGGTTTTTTCCAACATCGGTCGCTTTATAAAAAACCCATACTTCGGATGAATAGTTTAGTATTGGCGTAATCAATTTATCAAAAAGTTCAAGATAATGTTTTGGAGATAAATCAGTAAACTTATACAGTCTTTTGTTCATTTCAAAAACAGACTTAAGAGCTTGACCTGCTAACATTTTGTTTTGACCTTTGGAAGTACCACCCGATGAGAAAACAACACCAATATATTTGATTTTATATTTGTGAGTAAGCGACCACCCTTTCTAAAGACTACAGTTTGGGTTTTACTGGTATTAACTTCGAGTTTCCATTTGTCACAGTACTCTGATAAAACTTCTAAAGCATGTTGTAAACCGTCAATAGTTTTAGAGAATATAATAATGTCGTCTGCATATAACAAGAGGCAGATTCTGAAATTACCTAGATCAATTCCATTTACACCTTTTGAAACAAATTCATGTCCAATGTCATTTAGAAACATACTAAATAAATATATATAAGCTTTCGCCTTGTCGAACACCAATATTACACGAAAACGCTTCGTTAAACTCTTGATGAAATACCGTACATGGATTATATAACCTTAACAATATTACATTGAACGCCATATTTAATTTACTTGTACCATAAAATGTCTCGAACGATAAAACCAAAAGCTTTGGTGTATGTATATAAATCTTAGGCATTACTAAATAGAATCAATGGAGTCAAGTATGAGGCTGTTCTGGATCAAAAATATGTTTTTATTAGCATATTTCTATTAAAACATTCTCAAACAGTCTGGCTATTTAATGTTAACAACAAAAGTCATAATTAAGTTGCTGAAAATAAGGCACAACATCTCATATTTTGAAGGCACATTGATCCCAACCCACCGCTATCACACCAATAATACGAAATGGTGGATGACGCATGCGGTCGCCATGTATTTCTATGCTGGTTCCTGTTGACTCTGTCTGTTAACAGCCTTTGGCGCACTACAACATGGAACGGGAACCAATCTAACTCATCAGTTAAGGTCCAATTGTTGAAACTATCAGTTTGTTTAGGTTTGGTTACACGTTGGACAGTAAACTAAAACTGGTTTCGATTTAAACAGAGTGGCAAACAAACGGACAGTTTGAAGAAGTATTTCAATCTCCATGGCGACAGAAAAGAGCTTGACTATGTTCTTAATATATTAACAGGAGCGCACTTTTAAAAAGAAAAATAATAAAAAAGAATGAAGTTATTATCTCTTTTGTTATTCCCTGATTATGATGTCATATTTGGAAATTTGGTTCATTTATTAAATAGGCTGGGTATATGATTGAATTTGCTCTCTACACAGTACTAAACCAGAACATGGTACTCAAATAAAAATAGTGTACACATGCCAAACTAAAATCCGCTGTGAGATGTTTTGCAGACAGTCACTAAGGGGGGGGGGGGGGTCCATTGATGATTATAATGTAAAAATCTGACCATAGCTAATCTGATCAGATAAGAAATTGTGTATTGAGAGTTTCAGTAATGGTCAACATATTGGGTCGGCCATTTTCCCGCGCTAAACTGCATGTAATATTGGACGCATCCAACCGACCAGTCTATGAGGTAGTTTGGAGGGTTTGACAATCCGGTTCGAGATTTTTTTAATCAAATGACAAAATTTGTTCGTTTCAAACCAGCTTTACTGAACAAACGGACAGTTTGACAAACCAGTTGGAAACAAAACCTGGATTGTTGCAAACAAAGGCGCCCTTAAAAATGAAGTTGCGCATGGTAGGAGAGGTCGTTTTATTACCATTCTTTTCAGGAAGATGATTAGACACATGCTGTTAACTTATCTGTTAATATCAATATGTTATCAAATTGAACAATGCGGTATTTTGCAAAATCAGTTATTTTTTTGTTGCAAAATCTGAAACAATATAACAGACTGGTCCCGAAAGTAAGGGTAAACATAGAGTAGCTAAGGTACTTAAAATGTAGGTGACGTATTAATTTATTCGGTTCGAAGTTCTGTTTATTTACCTATAATTATTTCCATTTTCCAAATAAAGATATATTTATAAGGGAGAAATACACGTACATAAGTACATTCTTGTCTTACCTGATACAGATTTTGGCAATAATATTTTTTTGGTAATTATTAACATTTTTGTGTTGCATTAGAGATGTAACACCTTAAGAACCAGCGTATAGGCCTGTTCAGAAAGTAGATTATACCCCTTGGAGAAATCAGTTGCATTCGGAATACTAGTATTCTCGAGACAAACTAAGCTATCATTGATGATCCGATATTGAAATTGACTATTATGTTGAAAATAAATGATATCGATCAACTGTTCAAAAAATGATATTATACTTATTTTGGTTGTTGATTGAATTAAAAATTATTTTACGATTTTGTTAATTGTGTTTATATAGAACATTTTACTGCGAAAGCAAATCTAATAAGTGATATATTGTTTTGTTGTAAGTTCCGTAAAGTTCCTATAGACACTTATTAAGCTTCGTAATATTCCTTGAATGCATCTATTTCAGACCCTCATTCGGAATTCATTGTGTTCTGAAATAAAGGCCTTTATTCAACGGGTAACCTTTTATTATTATGAGAAAATACGAATGATAAAATATTAGTACATAATTATTGACAATAGTAATCATTTAAACTGTATAACTTCAATAAACTTGCGTATGTACAAGGTAATCGGATAAATGAGTTACTTATACATCATCTTGGTAGTTCGTATCTAAGTGATGCTGTGACTGTAACAAACTTACAAATCAATAGTAATAGTGAGGTGTATTCATGACCAGTACTTACAACAATTGTTCTCTAATGTTACAGAATTATCAAGGTATTGGATATCTGAAATCGGTTTCACTTCTGCAAAGTAGTTAAGTTGTATAAAATATTTAAAAAAGTGACACATAACGAATTGATATAGGGAGATTTCGGTGTTATGCTCATCGAAAGATCGCTACTTAAATATTCTTAGAGATTAGAGAATTTGAAATAAATGTACCGTGTATGTCGAAGAAACGGACTATCATGTTTTACTTGCATGTCCATTCTATAGAAACTTTCGAAAGCAATATCTTCCGATTTACTATTCTTATTGGCCGACTAGCTGTTAACAAATATAAACCATTATATATACATGTAATATTATCAACAAAGAATCCGCTTCTAAAGTGCAATATGTTTTTGTTATTACAACTCGTAAATGAAAATAATGTTGTTCAAATATCTTTGACTCAAAATGTAATATTTGTTATAGATTTTGATTTTTTTTCTTACTGTATCCCCTGTTTAATCTGATATACGTTTTTTGATATACTGAAGAAGTTTTAATCCTTATTTCTCAATTTACTGAAGAGCTCCATGTGAATATGGGAACCTTCACAGAATACAAAATTCCAGATGACACTCACTGGACCCTTAAATCTACTGAGTTTCGCTTCGACCTTACCAGTGACAAAAGTCAGAAACAGACAGTGATACTTTCCAAATCAATTACTAGTAGGCTACCACGAACTAAAAGCAACTTATGATACACATCAACCCATAAATCTAAAGCTGGTGATAGTGTGGCAGGTACAGCAGTATCCGGAAATGAAATGAAAATTGCCGTCTTCCAGACAAGTCCTTTTTTCAGCTGAAATAAAGGTCATCGATCTAGTTCATTAATTAAACCGTAATCATTTAATAATAACGTCTGTCTCATTTTCTACCTTACACACTGTGTGTAATACGACTTTGAAAAGTTCTCGTGTTTGTGTTATCCTCGAGTGAGTACTTAGAACTGGTTAAGGCCTAAATGAAGTCCAGGAAAGCTGGTTAGGATAACTGCACGCCACGATATGACTAAAATAATGAAACAAACAAACAAACAGAATAAACCGATGAATGTGTTCCGTGCAATGCATCACCTTTTATCAAACATATTGTTATTGACTGCATTGTCCTTCACCCAACCTGTATTAGACAGTTCTATGCTAAACACATGAACTCAGTATTCGAAACTGCCAAACCTGTATTGATCAAGCATTTGTTAAATACAGGAAGTGGGTTTATACAATAAATTTGGGTGATAACGAGATTCTCACTCTTTTTTATAAAGTTATTACAAGTTATTTTTTTATCAATTTACATTTTGTATATCATTTATCCTTCATTCGTATTATATTCATGTACGTATATGTTCATCTATAACTTCATTAAATAAATGTGTTATTAAATGTCGCTGAACTAAGTTACTAGAATGGACCATTATGTAACTCTTGCATCTCTATATTTTTAATGCTAATATGATTGTGCAAATGTTAAATATCTTATATTATTCACATTATTTCATATACACCATCACATGAGTTGTATTGTACTGAACAAAAGTGTTTAACTAAATAATTATTATCTTTTAGCTTTTGAACACTTGTATTCACTGTATAAATGTCGTCCGTCGCGTTGAAGTATCATGCATGACATATCAAATTGATTGTCGTGTGCTCCGGATGTCGTATACAATGAATTGTATTATAAACCATGTTATACCTCGTGTACATTTTCGTAACGATGAGTCTGTATAATGTAAGAAAATTGTTTTTATATATTGATATTTTGGAACCATGTCATGAAGAAAAATTAGCATGCATAAACTTATATACTTCTAAGTATGTTTCATACATTGATGATATGGTTTCATATTGTTCCATGTTAACTTATATATTGATTGGTTGTTTCCATGTAAGAACTCGTTCCATACATTGAATACTTTGGTACCAGAATTACTTCGATATTGCCACTTTGGTTCCAAAGTATTATGTACCAACGTCTGTACATATCATTATGTTCTAAACAAACTACAAACAACATAAATTCCCCTCACCAACAAACTATTATTTATATCATTCAAACAACTATTTACAAACAAACATCTTAACATTTGGCATAATTGGCACAAATTATGAATAGCATATGTGTTTCATTCTTGGCTAAATTGAAACTGGATAAAGTACATGAAAAATTGATTCATTAATATATAGTGCAAAAAGTTCTCTGCTTATATCCGACCATAATATATAAAAAAAAAACTTAAATGAAAAAACTCATATATATAACTTGATGTTATAAACAATAATATTAATCTATTATGCAAGGAAACTTTTTGGATGCATAAGTTACAAACGCTTCACCCGAACGGTTTGAAATCAAAAACCTTGTTTACAGTATAAAATACATGTTAAATATTTAGTTAGGTACTATCACGTTTTTTCCTATCACCCGTTTTTATATATCATAATTCTATAGGAAATATTTGTATTTTATATCCGTATAGTAACGTTACTATAATTACATGTTTTATTATAATTATATAATATTCCACCCTTTAACGTAACGTCAAATTTTACATGACGTCAGGTCCGTTGTTTATTATTATGTATTATATTATGAAGAAGGCGCAATGCCGAAACGTAAAAATACAAATTTAAACACGTGTTTTTGTTGTTTAAACAGTATTGTCATAATATCAAACAAATATTTATGATGTTTTATCTACTAAAACAAATCATTTAATGTTTTTCTCCAATCTAAATATGGGGTTTGACCATACAATAAAAAGTGAAGGGCTTTTGTCCTACATTCACCTATGTAATTTTAAGACCCTTACACGAGTTTAACGCACACAGTATAACGTAACACATGAAGAATGATCAGAAACAATATATGCATAATTTCGATTTCAGAAAGATGCAAATCAGTGAGTACACTATAAAATAATTCAATCATTAAACAAGATGGTCATTTTATTGTAGTCGGTTAGAAATATTGTTCAGAATTGTTGTATAGATAAACTTTGCTTCTTCTGCTGTTCTCAATTCTTGAAATAAGTCCGCATTTAATCCAGTTATCATTTCACTTAACTGCAACATATCGTCGGAGCATCCATGTACAGAAGGGTTCTCTGTGTACAACTGTATGAGTGTTTCCAGATCTTCATCTGAACATTTGATTTCAAAAGAACAATCTGCACCACCAAACAGCATAGGTTGGTAAAACATCATGTTGGGTTTGCCCGACACACATTCGGCATTCCTTTGCGAGCGAATTGTGTGTATATTCCAAGACTTCTTGAAACTATCAAGATGGTGGCATAAAACAAAGTCTTAAACATTCAATATGCAGCTGGTCAGTGTTATTAAATAATTATGTTTTGATCAATCATATCTTTAAAGAGGTTTCTCAAAAAACTCCAAAGCATTTCTATTCTTTGATTTCCTGTCGATCTCCCTACAGAAAAAGAATTATATCCTGACATGTTGTCAGTATGGAACATTCTTAATGCGATTTGAAGGTTCCCTAAAGTACAATTTTCAGTTCCTGCATCTACCCTTACCAGTCTAGGTACACGACCAAGTTTTCTTATATACTGCATGAAGTAAAATGCCACAAAACGTGGGGATTTGTTTGATGATGCAGCCTTCAACCAAAGGATTTTTCTGGAAAAACCATCAATAGCTCCGTGTATAGAAATTCCAAATGACTTTAACTTATCATATCCGTCAACGTGGATTATAAAGTTTGGTCCGTTATTTACATAAAATCTACGTCTTAATCTTCTAGCTATTCTATTGTTTACCCCAATCAGGATCTAAGTCTTACTGTCCTTTGATGAGCCCTTACTCCGTGTCTTAAAAATAGCATTCGCCATACGGCTCTATAGCCTAATTCTGAATATCCACCTCGATGTAGCTGTAAAATCGCTCGAGCGATATCTTCTGGTCTGCTTTCATCTCGTCTCCGCAGATTAAGACGTTGCAACACTCATTTTATTGTCATTTGATTAATTACAATATGATATACGAACAAAAACAGTCCAGCTATTTCGAGTGTAGTATATCCAAGGTTAAAATAGTTTTGCACATTTTCCTCTAACGACCAATCTTCATTTGGAAGCATACAGTAGCAGCACTTGGAAGTAACTAACACTAGGAGTTGAAACTGAAACAAAATGAAATAACACATCTGTTAAATAGATGTTGTATTTAAACTACAAGAACAGTCCAACACATTTCTAAAACCTTGGGAAAATGATTGAATTTATGATTCTAGGAAAGATTTTAGTTGGACTGATATGTCAAAATACAAAATATATATGATCGAAATGAAAAGTATTATTATGTGTTTATACCGGAAAAGTTCCTCGAGGACACGTAACTATGCAAAGTTTGGATGGTAATGATCAAATATTTGTTTTGAACTAGAAAATTTATTTATAAACACTAACACAAAGTTACACTGTCAGTCCTTAAAAACTGGAGATGTTCGCTCCATACGGTCCTATATGGACCAAGATAAAAAATAAAAGGACATTGCAAAGATTCGAGGGCAAATAATCATCGAGAAAGAAAAGCTAAACATTTGCTTAGCACTACTGCTTTTTTAATTTAAAGTTAAACATGAATGAGGTTTAAGAGTAGAGTCTTTAGAGTCTCTGAAAGCAGTTCGTTCCACAACTTATAATAATATACGCAATACACTTAAGAAAACCGATCGGCCGACAACCTGATCGATATAATTACTTATATACGATCTCAAGCTACAAATGGTGTGTATTTCAATGTAGAATTAATATTTTAAAATGAAAATAATGCTAATAATGGTTTTCTTACCAGTAAAATACGACCTTCATCCATTCTTGAAAATCTGTTACACTGTCCTATCACCCTATAAAATGTTTTTGGCAGTCGTATGTACGTACTATGTTATAGTTTCGGGCATTCATTATTTCGAGATGCCACTTACAAACTGATTAGTCGTCATAAAATAAACGAAATGCGAATTGTGCTTTTGTCTTTGCGAAATGTTTAAGTTGCGAAGTTAAAAAAGAAATCATGACTACGAGTATACTTAGACGTAAATTGCAATATTTTCTAATTATTGCACTTTAAGTTTTTTCAATAAAAAGTTAACGAAAATGTACTCGACAAAGTAATTCGCGAAATACGCAAAACTTCTGTCTTTACATAAAAAATAAGGTGAAATGCTATATATTTTTACATCAATTCGAGGAAATTAAGGCGAGAACACCAAAAAGATTAAGGTTTATCGCTTTAATTTTGTCGACATGTGTAAATATTTTCTCACATCTGGTGTCCCTTTGAGGCTTCCGTATACGACAGATGTAAAGCGAAAACACGACACAATTTTGGTGTCGTATTGTCGCCCTTCATCTGTCGTATTTTCGCTTTTTCGCCACGAAAATGCAACAATGCAAAGATACGACAAAGTCAACTTTGTCGTATTTCGCTTTTTCGCATTTTCGCTTTGTTGTGGCGAAAAAGCGAAAATACGACATGGCATAAATCAGCCACCATAGTTAGTTGCTAAAGCAGTGTCCGTGATTGGAATGGTATAGTGCCCTGGAAACTCTCTATTATAAAGGGGCTGTACACACATGGAGTACGTATCATGTTACATGAATAACTGATAATGCTACAGTGATGTCATTATTTTACTGGCAAGTTCACTGACATCGGAGGACACTGAAATAAAGGAAAACAAACATATTAGCATTGTGACTTTGTCTCTTTAAGAAAAGAATTGACTCTTAAATGTTTACAGTCTACCTCACTTGGTGAGTCACAAACATTACAACATGTCAAGTTAACTTTACCAACTGTATGATTGACAACTAACAAAGAAATTAAAATATGACATTCCCATATTTTTTTAGCCAGTACACCAACTCCTTGTAACTAACACTATAGAAACAGAGTTGGGTGACAAAAATTGTCAGCGTCGGGTCTGTCAGTGCTTGGAACACTAACGATTGGCACATAAGCTTGTGGCTCTATCGAATGAGTTAGTTGAACAGATCACTGATTGTCAAAATATTTTTTTCTGTAATATTACTATACTTTTACACACCAGCAAATCCAGCATGGCTGGCTTTGACCTTTTGGCTGTTGTGGTGTGGTTCCAGGAGATACTTTTCTTTTACATTTCTCTTTTTGTTGGTATTTTAACTCGAGGGCTACTGAAGGAATGATCTGGACTGGTTCTACCCATTATAATCAGGAAACTGGCCATTCTTTCTTGTGTCTTTCCAGATGTGGTCTTTCTGAAATGTAATGTGTGTTGTATTTATTTACATATATATACACTTCTGAACGACAGATAGACATTCCAATGAAAAATATTTACATACAGTATCGTTTTCGAGTCAGTTGGACGTTTGATATGAAAATTTATCCGTAATTGCAGTTATGACCGTTCTATCCGAATTCATTTTCCCTTCATTGATAAATCAGATTATGAGAATCCGCCTGATTATCGTGGAAAAATACCTTTAGTCAATACAAAGACATGCTTTTCGATTGAAAACGCTTGTTCGCTTGTTTTCAAAATGATCAATATTGTTAAAAAATCTCTTATCTTATGTTGTTGTATGTCGAATACACAGGGATACGGCTCATTGACTTTGTTCGCTATATAGGTACTATATATTTAGGGCGCTTTTGTTTGCAACAAACGAGGTTTGGTTTCAAACTGGTTTGTCAAACTGTCCGTTTGTTCAGTAAAACTGGTTTGAAACGAAAAAAAGTTTTGCCATTTGTTTAAAAAAATCTCGAACCGGATTGTCAAACCTTCCAAACTACCCCTAGATGCGGTTTGGTCGGTTTGATGCGTCCGAAATTACATGCAGTTGAGCGCGGGAAAATGGCCGACCATGTTGACCATTACTGAAACTCTCATTACACAATTTCTTATCTGGTCAGATTTCTACCATTTAATTATCAATTGATAATTTTGTAATATAACGTTGTTGTTTTTTAGCTCACATGTCACAAAGTGACAAAGTGAGCTATTAGGATCACTCTCCGTCCGGCGTCCGGCGTCGTGCGGTGTGCGTCGTGCGTCGTCAAACTTTTTGTTGTGACCACACTAGGGGCCACATTTTTGGCTCAATTTTAGCAAAACTGGGTCAGAACGTTAATATCAACAAAATCTCGGACGAGTTCGATATTGGGCCATTTGGGGTCAAAAACTAGGTCACCAGGGCCAAATAAGGGAAAACCTTGTGAACACTTTAGAAATCACTGTTTTGAATTTATCTTCATGAAACTTTGTCAGAATGTTTATTTTAATAATATGTAGGTCAAGTTTGATAATGGGTCATTTGTGTAGTAGAATTAGGTCACTAGGGCAAATTGCTGGAAAACCTTGTGAACACTCTAGAAGTCACTGTTTTGATTGAAACCTTGTCAGAATGTTTGTCTTCATAATATCTTGGACGAGTTCGAACATGGGTCATCTTGGGTCAAAAACTAGGTCGCTAGGTCAAATCTTATGAAAAACCATGTTAACACTGTAGATTTCACAGTTATTATTGGATCTTCACCAAACTTTGTCAAATCGTTTGTTTTAATGATATAACGGTCAAGTATAAATATGGGTCATCTGGGGTCAATAACTAGGTCACCAGGTCAAATCTTAGGAAAACTTTGTTAACACTGTAGATGTCACAGTTTTAATTGGATCTTCACCAAACCTTGTCAAAATGTTTGCCTCAATGATATGTGGGTCAAGGATGAACATGGGTCAACCGGGTTCAAAAACTGGGTCACAAGGTCAAATCTTAGGTAAAAATCTCGTAAAAGCTCTAAATGTCATATTTTGATTGGATCTTGGCCAAACCTTGTCAGATTGTTTGTCTTAATGATATTAAGGACAAGTTCAAATATGGGTCACCTAGGGTCAAAAACCAGGTCACAAGGTCAAATCTTAGGAAAACCTTATTAACACTGTAGATATCAGATTTTGATCGTATCTTCACCAAACCTAGTCAGACTGTTTGTCTTAATGATATGTAAGACAAATTCGAACATAGGTCGTCTGGGGTCAAAAACTAGGTCACCGGTTCAAAACAATGTTTTAATGAGTGAACAGTGATTGTCATGTGAGCGATATAGGGCCATCTTGGCCCTCTTGTTTTATCTTTTTACTGTAAAGAGAGCAATTTCAACCATATACCCAGCCCATTCAATATATCAACCAAATTTCCAAATATGACATCCTGATCTGGGAATAACAAAAGAGATTAATTTCATTATTTTTTATTATTTTTCTTTATAAGCGTGCTTTCCTGTTAATATATCAAGGACATAGTAAGGCTCTTTTCTGTCGCCATGGAGATTAAAATGCTTCTTCAAACTGCCCGTTTGTTCGCCACTCAGTTTAAATCGAAACCAGTTTTAGTTTACTGTCCAACGTGTAACCAAACCTAAACTGAAACCGGATATTTTCAACGAAAGCGCCCTTAATATTATACTAAACAAATCTTCCAACTAGCCTAAACGCATTAGAACTATATTTCTTCATAGTTTTTTCAATTATCATTTCCTTCAAATAAAATTTGCAGAAAATGTTACACAGCAAGCAATCTATTCAAAACAATGTGTATTGACAAAATGTGTGACATAATTACGCGGCTAATCACCGTAAATTATTAATTATAATAATTCATCGTACTGTACACAAGTATTACTGACACATGTTCGTTAAATAGGAAAACGAACGCGACTCAGTTTGAGTCGTTTACCTGTAAGCTTTTAAAGAACAAGTGAGTTTGACGATGAACTGCAATGTAATGCGTATTAGTATCATCGTCAAAGAAACATACAAAAACTGGGGGGGGGGCTAGCAGGACACCACTAGAAGTACTAGAATGCATAAATAGAGGGCACTGTCTCGGAATTCATTTACTAACAATATAACACCGAACAAACACATTAATGAAACATGTAATAAAGCATACAGGACACTAGGATTACTTATAACTTCGTTCGTGTTGAGAAGAAAAGCACTCGTAAATAACAAGAGAATTGGCGGTAAAATTGCATCAGAGATAGCGTTTCGCAAATTAAATTCTAGTAGGGGTGTATTTCATTAAATTAACTAATCCTCCGCTTATTACTTTCAGCAATGATGTTGATAATTAAACAAAGAGCTAGTAAAGTAAAAGATTGAGGCTGTATTAAAATATCTTATCTTTTCGTGTCATAACTGTTGATGGAACAAGCCGATTTATAGTGAAACACCCCGATTTCACAATGGACTCGCAAATGTGTACATCAAGATCACGTGACAAAATTATTGGCTGCAATAGCATTTCGCAGGTTACATTATAATAGGGGCTTCCTTAAATTCTCTTGAACAATCCTCCGCTAATACGTCTTTCAGCAATGATTAAAATAATTGATTTAAACATGATTGTACATAGACAGTTTTGAAATGTGTACCTTTACGTGTAATTAAGGTTAATAGAACAAACCGATCTATAGTGAAACACTCTGATTTCATAATAGACTAGCACAGTGAAGCTGGTACACTCAAGTCACGTGATACCGATTCACACAACGTAAACCAATCACCGGACCGTTATCATATAGCTCTCAACCAATCGCCGGACTCTTAACATTTTTGTGCACTTGTACCCAGCTTTCGTATTGCATCTACCAGCACCTAGGGAACAAACGTAACCGAAAACAATACATAGGCTTGGAGCCAATAACGATTTCATCCATTAGTCTGGTTGCCGTCGTACTATGCTACGTAATAGTCCGTCTGGCACAAACCTATGATGGCGGCTCACTGTAATGAAAATAAGGTAAGTAGAAGTAAAAGAGATATGACATAATTACATGGATCATCTTTGAATTAAGCTGTCATTTGATCGTAAAATAGTATTGATAATGTGAGTGAATAAGAATTTATGAAATTAATTGAACGTATATTGTCGAATTTACATTCAGTATATTTTGCACTATTTCGGATAAACAAATAACAGTTCAGATTCGGATAAATAACAGGATGTCGCTATACGTTTCAAGTAAATTGTATGCCTAAGACTTGGTTTGTTTTGCTTTCTCTATAACTGTTTAACGTCATTGTAATTAAAAATTGTACATGAAAGAGTGGTGTTTACAGATCTAAAAAATGTGAAACTAAAAATGACTTACAATTTGTTTATGGTTGTTTAGGTGTCTTTAATGTCGGGATCAATCAAACGACATGTTTCTTCTTTACAGAATTCTAGACAGTTTTGAAATGTGTACCTTTACGTGTAATTAAGGTTAATAGAACAAACCGATCTATAGTGAAACACCCTGATTTCATAATAGACTAACACAGTGAAGCTGGTACACTCAAGTCACGTGATACCGATTCATACAACGTAAACCAATCACCGGACCGTTATCATATAGCTCTCAACCAATCGCCGGACTCTTAACATTTTTGTGCACTTGTACCCAGCTTTCGTATTGCATCTACCAGCACCTAGGGAACAAACGTAACCGAAAACAATACATAGGCTTGGAGCCAATAACGATTTCAACCATTAGTCTGAAATGTAAAAGTGCCAGTTATTAATACAGTGTAACTTCTGACATCCAGACACCCATGGGACCGGACAAAATGTCCGGATTTTGGAAGTTTCCGGAATTCAGAAGTCTGAAATTATCTGAACAAGTACTGTGACAGTACAGATGTTATTTATGGTGAAAATATAAGGGACATCATTGTTTATGCATAATGCATATGGTGTTATAATCACTGAGACATGATGCAAAAATAAAAGATAAATATTAATAAGATTTATAAGTCAAAATCTAGTATACTTATATATTATTTCTAACAATGTATACAACAAGATTTATACTTTTTCATAGTGTGAAAATTTATTTGTTATATATAATATACATTTGACATAATATTGTGATTCTAATGCATGTCAAAGTAAACTAACACCACTGATTGGTAAACAATTGAAAGAGGGGAAAATGACATTTTGTCTTAGGGCATATATAAACACGGGACTAATTATAATTAAGGTTGACACTTACATAAACCAAACTTTATGAAAATATCGACCGGAATTCAGAATTCGGAAGTTCCGTAATTCATAAGTATAATTTCGGGACCAAGAAAATCGTCCGGATTTCAGAAGTTTCTGGATTTCAGAAGTTACACTGTAGTAAGAATAATCAATGAGTGTTATATACCATGTCATGATATTTAAGCATAGCTAGTCAAATGTTGTTGGACACTATTTATCTATCTACGGAATGACCAATATTACATAATATTATGTTCTGTAGATGAAGAGACTTGAGTGTGATGATACTGTGAATATGATATTATATGTACTGCTTAAGACTAAACCATGTGCATTGTTAAATAAATTCTGTTTAACTTACTTTGTCTTTATTTTTAGTAAATAATAAATATCTTTGAATGCATTTATTCCAATACATGGGTATAAATAGAGGTATTTTGGCTGCAATAAGTGCACAAAAAGTTCAAGACAAATTCTCACTTATTCGCGAAGGTGTCTAAGCTCACTTTTGACCTATATTTCTTGACATGACGTATTAATTATTCAGAAGAAATTCCTCATTCTATTGGATGATTCAGAGGAAACCCTTCCTTCCATTGGGTGAAATCTACAAGGGTAGACAAATTAAGACCACGCCAACTTATAGCGAATCTGCAACCGTTTAATGTGTACTTCTTGTGGTTGTGAAATATTTAAAGTGAAAATGTACGAAAATGTATTCTTATGCGGTCGAAATAAAGTAATATACTGTTCTTGACTAACATTTTACATTTATTGGAATTAATATACAGTAGATATCACTAAATGCGTGATTTATTTAGCTGACTTAACATCAACATTTTAAGGCGCGACCTAATTGGATTGCTAGCAATAAGTTGTGTTCACACGGTACTGTAACGGCAATTTAGGAATTTCATAAAATATTTACTTTTGGTTTCAACAATGTAAATAACATTAAAGAAACTTCGCGACTGTCTTTCTAGAGGCATTTCTTGTTTTTACTCAAATCTCACTGGCTTAAAATGACACTTCAGAAGCAAATCTGACTTATTTGAACCTTTGAAGATATGGCATGTGTGATGTAGTCAGTATTAACTTTAAGCAGTATGAGTTGTGCCTTGTTAAGTGCCTATGCTGTTATCAGGCAGACCGAATCAAGCTTAATACTAATTAACAGAACATATTCAACATATGAAATTGTTAATTAAAGTTTTCATATTTTGGTAATAATCTAGAAATAATTGGGGAAAAAAGTTGTACAAGTCATCATTTAAAAACCATTTGAAAGATGCACAAAATGACTGATTCCCTAAAGCTCAGATTTTGAGAAAATTACATGATACATGGCACCTTTATTAAAATCACAATTTTGAAACTTACTAATTACTAATATTATTTTCAATCTCTCTACCTGGCAGATGTCTGTGCAATAAATTAGTCTTTTTTCTGAAGATTCTAAATACAGATTTCCATTAAAATTGTGCTAAATAAACAAAATTCCTAGGTTCTTGGCCCCCTCCATTGCGCATTATATCGAGGTAATGGAGTATTAACTGTTTAACACAGGGTTATCACTGTAACCATACAGCTCATTGTCGCCAAGTTTAGGAATTCGTCTTATTTATAAAGGCTATTATAATTATTATTTCTACATTCAATAAGTCCTTACGTCCTATAAAATAATTTAACTTTACATTATCCGGAATTTGAGTTATCCGAAATGAATACACTTATATTTTGAAACTTATGTTAAAACAACAAAATGTTGACGGATCAGATAAAAACTGACATCAAAAATATTTTTCGAAGTGTATTTACATCATAAAAATGATATAAATTTCAAATTGATCCGTGTAATTAAGGACATATAACAATACCTCTCTTTCTAGCTGTCATACGTACAGTGGGCGCCGCCATTATTAGCTTGTGCCTGACCCTATATCACTTAGTGTAAGGGGCAGGTAATCCAGACTATTTAACCATCAGCATTTTTCATCTCAATTGCGCTTTTAATTCGAAATCCATTAAAACTCCAATGCGTTGTTTATTAAATGCTACATGGTTTACAAGGCTATGCAAATGTGCATTGTTTGGTCATTATAACTACAGTTTCTCAAACATACAGGCTTGTATGAAGAAAAAACAAATGTAACCATTGTTTGTATAAAAACTGATGTTTAGGTAAGCGTAAACAGTCTTCGAAACAGTTTTCGGGACTTTGGTGGATGGGGATAGTAAGGTTTAGAAACGAACCTATAAAAAAGTGTAGCCTAACCGTTTGGGGACAAGCTGTTAAATATGTACAATAAACATTTCAAAAGCTTTGTAGTAACGGTAAAAACATACATTCTAAATATTCTGATATTTTTCTTATCACTTAATAGAAACATTCAGGTCAAGTCAGGTAGTTTGAGAAAAGATGAAAAGAAAGTAAATGTTTTTAGCTCACCTGGCACAGAGTGCCAAGGTGAGTTTTTAGGATCGAGCTATGTCCGTCGTCCGTCGTCGTCCGTCCGTCCGTACAAACAAATTGGGTTTGGGTGACTCTAGCGTTAGGGTTAGGACTCTTTGTTCAATCGGAGTCACTTAAAAAAATGTCCATAAGTGGATTTATGTGGCTAAAATCGAGTTTAAGTGGCTACATTTTAACAAATTTTAACATGGGAAAGCCACTTAAGTATCCTATCGTTAGTATGTCCGTCCGTCCGTCGTCAACAATTTCTTTAAACAACATCTCCTCCTAAACCACTTGGTCAATTTCAACCAAACTTCACAGGTGTGTTCCTTGCTTGAAGCTCTACCAAAGTTGTTCAAAGAATTCTATTCCATGCAGAACTCTGGTTGCTATGGCAACCAGAAGGATTTTTTTTAAATCTTAAAAAATCTTCTCAAAAACCAGAGGACCTAGAGCTTAGATATTTAGTGTGTAGCATTGTCTAGTGGACCTCTACCAAGTTTGTTCAAATTATTGCCCTAGGGTCAAAATAGGCCCCGCCCCGGGGTTTAATCTATTTTATATAGGAAAACTTGAAAAATCTTCTTGTTCGAAACCACAAGGCCTAGAGCTAAGATATTTTGTATGTATCATTGTCTAGTGGACCTCTACCAAGTTTGTTCAAATTATTGCCCTAGGGTCAAAATTGGCCTCACCCCGGGGGTCACTTGATTTACATAGGCTTATATCACTGGGGACCAACGACGTATCACGAGAGGCGGTTCGCATCGAAAACATGTGTATGTTATACAACGACAAATGGCACATGTTATGTACACATAACGTGGTTGAAAAGCTAAGGACGACATTTTTCGTAGTTAGTGACATTGTATTTTGCTGAAATATCATATTCCAAGCACGAAACATGGTGAGTAGAAACGTTTAATACTATGAAACAGTTGTATGCAGTTAATTGAGTACCAATTACGTATGAATTAAGCTCAAAAGTTAGGGATGTTCGTAGACAGTCTTGTTTTGGTAGATTTTTCATTAAAATATTTTTCGTGAGTATCATTTCTTATACTTACTGGGTAAGGTATACTTATTCAATCATTTTGTCTTCATTAGAAATGTTCTGTAGGTGTAATAAGCACATATGAACGGATTTTTTGCATACTACGACTGTGTTTGTTTCTCACAGAGTGTGTGTATGGTGCTAAACGAAGGTCACTCTTCATGTGTGCGTTGCTCATTGAAGTCAAAATCAATTTCAGGATGCAGACCACGCGGTGTGTATGTACTGCCGGTCACCATTTTCCAGCATTTTAGAAGCGCAATGACACTGTGCAAACTCCAGCACATAGAGCGTTACGTTCATGAGGGAAGCAGATGATAGAGGTACAACTAAATATCACAATGCAACTTAAAATGAAGGACCATTACGTTATCTACAACATCGACGACATGACAACGATCACGGAAACTGGAAAAATTAATACCTACAAATAATGTAACAAGTGACAGACCAATATGGAAATTTCTTAAAGTGAACACACCAACTAAGTCTGTCCATTGCCAATTGTTCCTGAAACAAGCGGAATCCGGGATGTAAAGAAGTTTCTCAACCAGATGGTGCTGAACTGACGGAACAATTGGACACAACTATACTATGCTCAGACGCAGAGGACTTTGAAAAAGTAGATCTAACGTTACCGATGAAACAATAAAAGAGACCGTAGTACAATTACAAAAGCTTCTTCAATCCATCACATCTACTCTAATTATACACCCATCACACTAGGGCAACGATTGCACTACCCTCACCGCGTCCTGACAGGACGTTAGCAAATGAATGCATTTTGTTATTGTACCACCTGAAAAGCCATTTGGATGCTGAAATTGCCGTTTTCTAAATAAGAAATGGAAGAAAAAGAAACATGAAGCAACTTAGATTATGTTGCGTTAGTGCATGACTGTAAGCAGAAAGAAGACTTCTGTTTGGCCATCATGACCAGATAATATAAATGGACACATATGGTACAGTATACATACGGAGCTAGTGAATGCAATGAGGACGTTATTGGGACCTAGGGAGAGCGCAGTTCAGTTTGCATGGACGTAGTGAGCACATATTTTGGGCGTTGTATTAACGCAATAGACCTGGTGACAACGGGAAGCTGCACGTGTAATGAACTTACTGGCAATGTGATAGACGCAGTGAGAACCTGGCAAGGACGTTGTAAGGGCGTAGTGCGAGCCTGAGTGCATCATTTCTTTTCGAGTTTGACCCCGTCCCTGCCACGGCCATCAAAATTTTCAGGACGTGATAGGAACTTTGCGAGCGTGATGCGGACGTGCTCTGGTGTGATGGGGGCATTATAACTGACCGTAGACGTCTTCAAGACTGGGTCACCTTTTTTCAAATGGTGGATATTGGCGAATTCGGTGCAAATCACGCTTGGATTGACGAGCACGGTGCAACATTGCTATAGATACTAATGAATGGGGCAATGGTGTTAACGAATCGAAGAAATGCAATCAAACTCTTTAGATAACAGCAGATTTCTAAATTGTTCAAACTCGTAAATTATATTAGTATGTGCCTAAATCTATTATAATGCAGTTATTAAATGATAAGACCATCTGAGAATTTTAACTGTTCTCTTTAGACCATCACACATAATTAAATAGATAACTGTCAACTGCAAAATATTAATTGATATACACATTTGACTTCAGACTCCAACATCACACACTCTGTTAGTAACATATACACCAAAAAGAGACTTCAGTTGACACCATACACACTTGTCTAGTGCGTAAAGGCCTTGTTATATTAACGTGTATACATTCTATTGAACCTGATAAGCGGTGGGGAGATGCTAAGTTATGTTCACAGACATGATGCCTGTATCATGAGTGCTAAATATTTTACAAATGGGTTTCATGTCACAATAATTTTGAGGAAAACTGTTTTTTACACAGAATAACGGACTAATCTGGCATAATTTGATGAATGACAACGCAATCATTGTACAGAAAACGCATTTTACAACGGCAAATACAAACTTAATAAAAACAACTAACAAGACAATCCAAAAAACTAACATTTCGTCCCCCTGCATGTCAAACATTTCAAAATGGCATGTGGAGGTCAGAAAACCAGAGACTGTTTACATAAAATTTCGTTGCATACCATACACATGTTTTCGATGCGAACCTCCTCTCGTGATACGTCGTTGGCCCCCAGTGTATGTAGGAAAAAATATTCTTCCCCAAAACCACAAGGCCTAGAGCTTAGATAGTTTGTATGTAGCATTGACTTGTGGACCTCTACCAAGTTTGTTCAAATTATGGTCCCGGGGTCAAAATTGCCCCCCCCCCCCCCCCGGTTTTCTCTATTTTATATTGGAAAATTAACAAATCTTCTTGATCAAAACCACAAGGCTTAGAGCTAAGATATTTGGTATGTAGCATTGTCTAGTGGATATCTACTGAGTTTGTTCAAATTATGGCCCCGGGGTCAAAGTTGGCCCAACACCGGGGGTCACTTGATTTATATAGGCCTATATAGGAAAATTGAAAAAATCTTCTTGTCCAAAACCACAAGGCCTAGAGCTTAGATATTTTGTATGTAGCATTGTCTTGTAGACTTCTACCAAGTTCGTGCAAATCATGGCCCCAGGGTCAATATTGGCCCTGCCAAGGGGTCAGTTGATTTCAACTACTTGACAGTCGAGGTAGATAACGTTTTACCATGACAAGTAACTTCCCTTGATTAAATTATCCCTTAGTGTTACGATACTACTAGGTGAGTGATACAGGGCCATCATGGCCCTCTTGTTTAACAATGCCATGTTCTCCCAAATCGATTACGCAACCCCATGGTACTTTCTTAAAACCTATCCAATACTGAGCGCCGTCAATAATCAATCGCTCGTTATTGATTGTCGATATTTGACAAACCTTGGTAAGTTTATGAAGTATTTTATTCAATGCATTTAATAAGAAGCCCACGTTTTAGATCATTGTCATGATGTTTTGTTTGATTCAATTTCCAATTCGCGAACGTTATTTGATCAGATCAGGGATGCTATATTTCATAGCATCCCTGATCGGATAAAACGGTCGAAATCGCATTTTGAAATAGTTGAATTATTCGATATTTATACGTTCTTACGTACGATTTTTAGTTGTTACGAAGTTAAGAAGTTATTAACACCAAAGCTTGTCCGATTATTACATGTAAAACAATCCAGGAGAACATTATGACTTTCAGTTTCGTAACCGGACAATTTCGACCCCGTTAAAAATGCGCATTTTTATCTTTTTCTCATTTCTCTATTGCAGATTTAAGATATCAGAACGGAACACCTGGTGCCTGGAAATCAAAGTCAATTGATCAGAAAACAATAGACAAATGGAGCTTTACTTGAAATTAATAGTTTTTGTGATATTAGATTTTTTAAAAGAAAATTTCTCTAGAAATGATTTTGTCAATTTACTTGTTCAGTTAGAACATGAATAGAAGTTAGTGGACCCAAGTACAGTGGCTATAAAAGTGAAACGAACATATGAACAGAAAAAATACTGGAGAAAAAAGAAAGTTGCTGGATTTAATAACACAAATGAATTATTAGTATCAAGCGTCACTTTGGTCAAACAGCGTCAAGAAAAACAGACAAGAGACTGAGTGCTTATCCATCTCCCATGAATATCAGACGGAGACTGAGTGCACTCCTACCCCTATTTCCAAACAAGATACCAACCTATCGTGTTTTGAAAAAAGTGACAAATTTGCTTCATGTCAAACAGAAAATTATTTTAATGATGATGATGTTAATCAGTTGAAAGATACAAATTAAGTGTTAAAAAGAAACAAAATGTGAATATTTCATGGAAGATAGCATCAAAGTGTGTTTATTTTAAAAATGTTGAAACAACTATCGGTCATTATTCTATTCGCAATGTCAACAAAACAGATGATACAGCAAGAAAAAATCTACATTTGCTTAGAGACTGCCAAAGAAAAATAAGAAACTTGAAAAGTCTAATTATTCTCATTATTTTGTATACACTGACTGCACATGAATTATTCTTGTTTCATGCAATAAATTTTTATTTGCATTTGTTATTCTCTTATATTTGACAAACATTACTTCAAAATTGACACTAGAATTGGACTCTACAGAAAAATGACTCATATCTCTAAAAATGAAAAAGTTATGGACATTTGAGTTTTTTGTTGAAGTTGATAGTTCCACGAACGCGATATAAGTCCGATGGGAATTTAGAGTAAAGTCCAGAAATTCACCATATTTTCTCATGTTCAAATGTTCATTTATTTTTCATTTTTAGCTCACGAGAGCACGAATGTGCTCAGGGTGAGCTTTTGTGATTGCCCTGTGTCCATCGTGCGTCGTGCGTCGTTACGTGGCGTCCATGTTTACTTAAAACAACATCTCTTCCTACACCGCTTTGCCGATTGCAACCAAACTTTGCTGGAATGATCCTTGGGTGGTCCCCTTTCAAAGTTGTTCAAAAAATTAAATTTCATTAAAAACTTAAAAAATCTTCTTGTCCGAAACCACAGGGCCTAGAGCTGAGATATTTGGTATGTAGCATTGTCTTATGGAACTCTAAAAAGTTTGTTCAAATTATTCCCCTGGGGTCAAAATTGGCTCCGCCCCGGGGGTAACTTGATTTTACATAGACTTATATAGGAAATTTAAAAAATCTTCTTGTCAAAAACTACAATGCCTAGAGCTGAGATATTTAGTGTGTAGCATAGTCTAGTGGACCTCTACCATGTTTGTTCAAATTATTGCCCTAGGGTCAAAATTGGCCCCGCCCCGGGGGTCACTTGATTTATATAGACTTATATAGGAAAATTTTAAAAATCTTCTTCTCCGAAACCGCAAGGCCTAGAGCTTAGATATTTTGTATGTGGCATTGTCTAGTGGCCCTCTACCAAGTTTGTTCAAATTATGGCCCCAGGGTCAAAATTGGCCCTGCCCTGGCGTTTATTCTATTTTATATAGGACAATTTAAAAAATATTCTTCTCCGAAACCACAAGGCCTAGAGCTAAGATATTTGGTATGTAGCATTATCTAGTGGACCTCTACCAAGTTTGTTCAAATTATTGCCCTAGGGTCAAAATTGGCCCTGCCCTGGGGTTTATTCTATTTTATATAGGAAAATTTAAAAAAACTTTTTCTCCGAAACCACAAGGCATAGAGCTAAGATATTTGGTATGTAGCATTGTCTAGTGGACCTCTACCAAGTTTGTTCAAATTATTGCCCTAGGATAAAGTTGGCCCCGCCCCAGGGGTCACTTGATTTATATAGACTTATATAGGAAAAATTAAAAAATCTTCTCCGAAACTGCAAGGCCTAGAGCTTAGATATTTTGTATGTGGCATTGTCTAGTGGACCTCTACCAAGTTTGTTCAAATTATGGCCCCGGGGTCAAAATTAGCCCTGCCCTGGGGTTTATTCTATTTTATATAGGAAAATTTTAAAAAATCTTCTCCGTAAACCACAAGGCCTAGAGCTAAGATATTTGGTATCTAGCTTTGTCTAATGGGCCTCTTTTAAATCTGTTCATATAATGGCCATGGGATAAAAAACGGCCCAGATGGGTCACTTGATCTTACTTGGACTCGTATAGAAAACTTCAACAATGTTAATCTCCAAATGACCTTTTCTCCTGGTGAGCATTTATAGGGCCATCATGGCCCTCTTGTTTTAGATATCATCAAATTTCAAAGTGCTGTATGATCCTGAAGAAAGCATTTTTCTGTACATATATAGATATTCTAAGTGTGCTATCTTTGAAAATTTCATTGGGGTTGCTACTTCTCATTTCATTTTGTTCAATGTTGTACGCAAAAAATGCCAACATGCTCCGGAACTAAGGGCCTTTATTTCCGATGTGTCATTTAGCGAAATCGAATCCATTATGCGATGTCATCAAGATGTATTGATGGAGATGTCCCTTGGGAAAGCTGAAGGTTTATTTCAAGTGGGTGGGGTAAATAGATTTTGATTGCCAGATTTTTTATGTTGATTTTCATGAAATTGCATATGAATACATTCAAAAGATGCACAGCGTTTACGTAACATTATATATTCTAACTAAGTTTTCGGGTATATACTGGAATCATCCTGGTGGTTGTTCTGTTGGTTTTGACATAGTTCTGCAAAAATTGAGGTTCTTCGCAGAATAAATGCACCAAAAGCAGCCGGAAAAGCTGTAATAATCTTTGCTCTGTCCGACAATACCATGCAGTTCATGGAAGACAAAAAGAATATTATTAATAAGACATAATAGTCATGGTTGCTTACCTGGGGTAACACATTTTAAACATATTCAGTGAAATTTTGACTTATTATGTCTACGGGACAGTCCTTTCTAATTTACGGGACAGATTTGTTTTGCAACATTAAATTTTCCTTTATCTTTTAACATGAAAATGGTTGGTTTGGGTTATTGTGTGGACACATCGAATGCGTGTAACACGTGATTGGTGCATTTTACTCGTAGATTTATCTAATTATCTTAATGTTAGGAAGCAGGCACTTCATAATAAACTAATTTATGAAACATTTGACTTACTATATACTATTTCAAAAGCAAAAATTACCAGTTTACTTAAAAACACGTTTGATTCATACAATTTAATATCAAGACTTACAAACAACATCGAATTTATACATACTGATCAATACTAAGCATTTTGTTTGTCTAAAGGAAGGATACAGTCAATGTCTGCTTTCAAATGAAGTTATATTTTGTCTGCTTTGGAAAAAGATCAGCTACACCCACCATTAGTGGATAATGAACACGTCTTATGAAGTTGAAAATCTTCATTTCTAAACCCTAATTGGCATTTCTTCATAAGAATGGGTCAGCTGTAAAAACATACCGCGTTGAACTGGTATAGGTACACAGTAGAACAATGTATACTCGTGTAATTAACGTGCAAATGGTGAATTGATGGTGAGTTTATTTGGTCTGTTTTGGCGGCAAACTGACCAACTTCATATTGAGACACGTTTCGCGAAATCACTCTATACTTTACACGAAAGCTATAACGAAACGTTATAGGTAGACGAATTACAAGAAGCATTGGTTTCTGTTTTTTGTATGAAGTTGCTTTTTTCATAAAGGATATTGACTGTATATTTTATTCAATCCTCCATTATGGAGAGTATAACATATTTAAATGTTATGAATAATACACATATACTGACAATCATGAGCATCAAATAGAATATACCCTAAATGCTAACATATTCACCATAATCTGCTATGATACAACCACATTGAACTTCAAATAGCATTTCCGATGTTATGCTACACAACAACTTATCTAGGTCAACATCACAGAGCAATGCCTGAATGATTTACTTACCTATCAACTAAAAGAGCAGACGAACACATTCAGTCAAACATGACAGGTTATGCGACGAATAGCCAGTCCAACGATTGACCAATCAAAATGACCGACATCACCATTAGCCAATCAAATGGCCAGGATTACCCAAACTAGTAATAGACACTATACCCGCAAACAACTAGAATAAACTCATACTTATGACTAAAATTCGTCTAGAAAAGGTAAAGTAAAGTGAAGGAATGAGTGTTTTTCGAGTTTTTCATTTTCTGTTACTGTTACTGTTTGTAACACCCATAACTTGTGTTAGACGCTATCTCGAGACCACGGATGTCGCTAGGGCGGTACAAATGATCGAACTTGGGTCATCACAACGGCAAGTGGCAAGTTACACCAGACGTCCGGGACAGGGGCGCGGACGCTGTACCACGGACGCACAAGACCCATTGGTAACATGGCGCTTAGAATTTGACAGTCTACTGTTGTTAGGCTCCGCAATGAATTCCAGCTTACCACAGGTCGTCGTTTATCTAACCAGACGGTGCGTAACAGGCTACATGAACTTGGCCTTGACGCCAGACAGCCCATTTCACAGAAATCGCCGTCTGGACTTTGCTCAAGTCACTTGCAATGGGAAATACATGAATGGTATACTGTATTGTTCACGGACGAGAGCAGGTTCCGATTATCGTCTAATGATAGGCGTGTACGTGTTTGGAGACGTCGTGAAGAACGTTATGCAGGTTGTAACATTGTCGAACACGACCGTTTCGGAGGTAGGTCGGTAATAGTGTTTAAATATGTTTACGTGGTCGCACAGACCCGCTCATATGGTCACAGCCTACTTAAACAGTGAGGGTATAGATGTTATGTACTGGTCGGCACGACCCCCCCCCCCCCCCCCCCCCCCCCCGACTTAACCCCTATCGATCATGTATGGGACTACATTTACACGAGACGAGACAACCCATTACTGACGGTCCAGGACCTTATGCAGGCGCTCATATTGGAATTGGATGAGTTACCTAAACAGACTATTGCTAACCTCATAACGAGCATGCGTAGAAGGTGCCAAGAATGTGTTAATCATCGGGGTGGTCATACACATTACTGACAGTTGTTTCAGCAAGTTTTGATTCATCAGAGATGCTTGTTTTTTCGAATTCCTAATATTTCTTTCCATGAAATTGACATTTCTTATCACAATGCTGTAAAATTGTTATTCAATTGATTAAATGATCGTGTTATTATAAGGTGGCATTGATTATTTCTTCTTACACGCGGTTAGAATTAATAGAATCCGAAATTTGTGTGTGATCCTTTCAATATTTTGAGCAGTGTAGTTATATATTGATCATTTTACATGCATACAAGAACTATGTTCACAACAATATCAATCAAAGCACCGAGAGTACTGTCAGAAGCGAAAGTTATATTGTTATTGATAATACGTTTGTATATGGTAGATGTGCATTAGATAACACCCAAAAAAAAATAATTGTGTTAAAATTGATAGTAAAATCATACCTCCACTTCCTGTTCACTGTAAAACACATCTGACTCTGAAAACTTCGTAATTATATGTAATAATAGAGTTAATGTCTCCTTCATTAGGGTTAACATTTTAGCGATGTGGTTGAGTGTCCGCCTACACTGCTAGGGGTCCTGGGCTGAAAGAATTCTTAAACACGCCCCGAATTCAGACAAACGGGCTGTTTATAATTCTGTTTTAATAATAATTCATTTATGTTGAAGTTGTTTTTAATAAAAATGTATTATGCAAATTAACCCACCTCGCAAGTAAGAAATTCATTTCGCAAGATCGAGTCCATTCCGTACTTTATATAAGTAGTATTGGGCGGTACCCTGGGACCATTTGTACCCCATTTTGGTCCCCAAAGTTAACAAAATTGGGACAAATTGGGACAAATTGGAATCCATTGGAAAGCAATGTTTGGTGCTCAAAATAGTATGAAATGGATTCAAGGAATTTTCTGGGACCATTGAACTGTGTGTTTTAGGAAATTGTTGTGTGTGTATAGACTAAAATTTGAGACAATTGGAGAATTTTCTTTCGAAAAGACATGGTGGCCCTGGAAAGGGTCGTTGGTGGTTTCTTCATAGCAGTTAGGTTGTGGTTAGTCGGATCTTCATTTCTTTATTTCTTTACCATACTTGCCCCGAGGTTGTTTCTCAAGGTCATGTTTTCGTTTCTTCGTTTCTGTCATCTCCGGTTTCTTTTTCTCATGCTCCGGTTTCTTTTTCTCATTCTCATGTTTTCGTTTCTTTGAATCTGTGCCAACCATAAACTGTACAGGTACAATCATTTCTTGTGGCTTAAACCGTACTTCTTGATTCTTCATGAGTCTGACAATCTCTTGTATCACTTGATTCATTTGTACCATTTCTTCCCTGATACCTTGTAGAACAGACATTCCCGTTGTAGGCTTTGTATCACCCGCTGTATTCGCCATAGACTGTATAGGCTGTGTTTTCGCCATGGACTGTATAGGCTGTGTATTCGCCATAGGCTGTGTATTCGCTATTATGGGTTGTACATCTACCATAGGCTGTGTATTCGTCATAGTGGGTTGTACATCTACCATGGACTGTGGCTGTACATCTACCATGGGCTGTGGCTGTACATCTACCATGGACTGTATTGGCTGTACATCTACCATGGACTGCTGACTGTACTTGGCCAGGCTGTACTGTGGTTGACTGTATTTAGGCAGGCTGTACTGTGGTTGACTATACTGTAGTTGACTGTACTTTGGCTGGTTGTATTTCGGCTGGTTGTACTGATAATGCATACCCGCATTCTGGTCTATCAACTCAGACGATTCTGGTGCTTCTCTCAATATATCGTATGGCATGTTGAAGGACTCCATGCTAGCTAATGAAAAAATAGTGTCTGCGCCGGGGGTATTTATACTTTTAGCCTTCACGCGCCAGTGTTCTACATGTTGAAGGCCACGTAGAGCGCTACGTTCAAGGTTATTTTTGA
The DNA here is from genome assembly GCA_964023205.1 of Lutraria lutraria. Classification (NCBI taxonomy): domain Eukaryota; kingdom Metazoa; phylum Mollusca; class Bivalvia; order Venerida; family Mactridae; genus Lutraria; species Lutraria lutraria. The sequence continues at coordinate 42,377,796 of OZ026834.1, read as the reverse complement.
CACGTCAAGGTTATTTTTGACACGTCAAGGCCGACACGTCAAGGTTTTTTTTGTACCAGCGACACTTCAAGGCCACGTAGAGTGTGGCACTTCAAGGTTATATTGTATCACTGTTATACTTTGTACATTACACATAATACAATCACAGCACTTTGTAGAAAATATTATACATCATACAATCACAGCAATTTGAATACTGTAAACATTTGTTGAAAATGTTATATTTTGTACATCACACGTAATACAATCACAGCACTTTACATGCATTTGTAGGAAATGCTTTGTACATCACACATCATACAATAACAGCACTTTGTATACATTTGTAGGAAATGTTTATAGAAAAAAATATTATAATCACAGCAATCAAATGTTTAACTCTATAAAACGTACACTTACCTCACAACGTCTACGCACCAGCATATTAAGTTTATAAACGACGTCATGAGTTGACGTCATCAGATAGGAATGTAAATATAGTAGTAAATATACTAGTAAAGTATGATAATATTGACAATATGAGAGTGATTCTTTCTGAATTGTATGGGGGTCCTGAAAAGGACCGTTGTTGGTCCTGAAAAGGACCGTTGGTGCTTGTATGGGGATTAATGGCGTTGACCGCATCTCCCCATATAAGCGGGACACCACTTGTCCCATTTCTCCACTTCTTTCTGGTCCGGTGTGGGTAGATAGAGGTCCGAAGGAACCTCTACCAACTCATCTTCTTAGTTCTCTTGGGTTGATTCTTGGGGGGTATCCCCCCAGTCCTCTTCCCCAGAGCAGACCTCCACCTCCTCCACAAACTGCTTCCCCTCTCTCAGCTCTTTCACTTCAAAACGCAGCTCTTCTAGCTGCATCTCTAACTGCTCAATATACCGCCCTAAGGCGGCATATTTTCTCTTGATAATATTGACTGTGCGTTGAGACATCTCGATGTAGAATGAAACTTGATCAAGGTAAGGTCACTGACTATCATATGATACAAGGACTGTGATTGGTCCATTTTAACGGTATTTCATTGGTCTATTTTAATGGCATTTCATTGGTCTGTTGTTTTCAAGGTCAGTGTTTTTTCATGTTCCATAGCTCATTTGTGTTTCATGATTCAACATGGGCAACTGTTTGAAAAGTACTTGTGAGGAACCTATGGGTAACCCAGACTTGTCTGAGTTACAAGATGTTTGAGTGGTCAACATGGGTATCAAGATGGGTAATTTGTACCCAGACTTGTCATAGTTTCAAGATGCTTGTGTAGAAGTGAAGATGGGTAATTTATACCCAGACCTATCCATCTATTATGATGAGGAATTGACAGCTACTTATTTTTTGCAGAAATGCAATAAAATACCCAACGGCCCTTATTAGGGCCACCATATGTGTAAGATTCGTTTTGTTTCTCAAGCAAAGACAAAAGCATATTACATTGTATATCATTTTATTTTTGAAACAAATTGCGAATTAAGTAACAAAGTAACTGAGTACAAATAACAAAGTACAACAAAATACAACTAACTTGTTTTTCTCTATATACACATTGTCCCGAAACACAAATTGTCCAACGCATTGTCCGAACACTTTTACACAAAGTCACTCACAGTTTTTGTTGGATTCTTTTTGTATTTACGTTTTTTCTTACTCTGTTCTGCGTCCTGTAGGTCGACCTGTTCACCTTGTTTCTTAGGACAGTCTGCGATGAAATGTCCTTGTTCATGACAATAAAAGCATTCATTTTTGTCGACGGTTTCCGTACAGCTGGTAGAATAATGTCCTTTCTTTCCACAACGATAACACTTTATATGATCCCATGTTACATTTTTCTGTGCACAGAGCTGATCCGCTAAGCTGTTGAGCTCTTTAATTTTTTTCTTTAATGAATACATCAAAGTATTATCTCGGTTCTCTTCAGGTTGGTTCATTTTAGGATCGCTCATGTTGAAATGATAAAAAACTGACGGAGCGTACGTCTTTTATAGAGTGCCTGAAGAACGTTGTGACCTTGAACTTTACACAACTATAAAAACGGCGGAGAACTGCTAAGATCATAATCATGTCAGATACCGACAGTACTAGTGGTGAGGATGAACCTCCAACCAAACGAAGCAAGTTTGAGCCTGTGCGCGACTATTATGACATACAGTCACGCATGGAAAGAAAGTCAAGGAAATTCAAGACTCAATCTAGAGTATATGATGTGACATTTCAGCCGTATAATCAATCGTTTGAATTTACAAACCGGTTGTTTAATGATATGATGGATCAGCTCTACAAGAGATGTGAATGATCGAGTTCGAGTATCTATTCTACATCCTGATTTGGACTTTGGAATACATGTTCCGTTTAATAGGGCATCTCTTATTAGTGGAGATACGGTGTTGGATGAAATTGAACGTGTGGCACAAAGTAACCGTCAATTTAAAATTCATGATGGGGCGGCACAGATGGAAATTACGCATATTGCTATGCCACAGGGATCCGGAAAGAAAACATTCAAAGCACCAAACTTATTCAGTATGCGGAAGTCAAAGACAAGTGTTGTATGTATTGACAATAGTAAGGACTCTATGTGTTTAGCTAGATCGATTGTGGTAGGACGGTGCAAAGAACATGAAAATCAAACCCCGGAATGGAAAAAACGATGGGGTCTTATACGTCACTCTAAGAAAAATCTTCAAAAATACGAAGCTGAAGCATTATTAAAGCAAGTGGGTATTTCATCGGATCAGTCATGTGGTATAGAAGAATACCAAAAACTACAGGACTATCTCTATCCCAGCTACGTGATTAAAATTCATCCACAACATTATGGAAGTGACTTGTTATTCAAACCACCTGCTCTGACTGAAAAAAAGTCGTGTGATTCATATCTTTCACCATGATAATCATTATGACTGTATTGTATCCATCACCGGATTTCTCGGACGGAGTTATTATTGTGAATGGTGTGATATCAGTTATGATCACCGTGAAGGACACCAGTGTAGCCATATATGTCAGTGTTATGCTCACACCCTGTGCCCAGCAGGACAATCTATAAGATGTCCGGATTGTCATCGCCTATTCCAGAGTCAGGCATGTTTTGACAATCATAAAACAAAAACGGGAAAACAACGTAAAACCATTTGTGAATCCGTATGTATTTGTAAGAAATGTGGGCAAAAGGTGATTGGAACGAAACGGAATCACGTTTGCCCAGGGACAAAGAAATGCAGGTGTTGTAAAGCCATAGTGGGACCAGATCATGACTGTTACATTCCAACGTATGAACCACCCGATAGAAAAGGGACACAACCAGATGTACCATTCATCTTTTTTTATTTTGAATGTCGTTTTGATTCTGGAGAACATATACCTAATTTTTGTGTGGCTCAACGTGCTTGTGGTGACTGTATGTGTAAGTCAGTGAAAGCTCCGTGTGAGTATTGTGAAGAGGTGAATGAAGCCAGACAAATGACATTTCGTGGTGAAAATACGTTACAACAATTCTGTACTTGGCTATTCCTCACTACCCATCGAGGATCGACAGTGATAGCCCACAATGCTCAATGCTATGACGCTCAGTTTATTCTTAGATATGTGGTCACTCAGGGGACGGCGAAGCCCGAGTTAATTATGAATGGCAGTAAAATCATTCAATTGAGAGTGCATGGAATACGCATGATTGACTCCCTCAGTTTCCTGAGTATGCCTCTCTCCGGTTTTCCCAATACATTTGGACTGACCGAGTTAGCCAAAGGATGGTTTCCATTCTATGCAAACACATTGGCGTATCAAGATTATGTGGGACCTTATTTGCCGCTACACTTTTACAAACCGGATAGTATGAAACCAGAGCGACGTGAAGAGTTTTTAACCTGGTACAATGAAAGAAAAGGAGACGTATTTGATTTTGGAGGAAAATGGAGAAATACTGTCAATTGGATGTGGACATTTTAAGGCGCGGATGTGGAGAATTTCGTCAACAATTATTGGACAGTGATCAAATAGATCCATTTACTGAAGCTACCACATTAGCCCAAGTGTGTAACAAAGCCTGGCGCAAAAAATCCATGCCACCTCATAGTTTAGCCGTGATTTCTGATGCCGGGTATCCCAATAAAACCCGGTATTCCATGAAAGGCATACATACGTTGGCTACAAATGATGGCTGTCACAGAAGAGATTCATATCCGGCATGCCTTGAATAACAAAGGCGAAGTCAAAATTGGACCTTATTACGTGGATGGCTATTGTCAAGAGACCAACACAGTGTATGAATTCATGGGATGTTGGTACCATGGGTGCCCCACCTGTTTTCCTAACCGGGAAACCATCAATCCATATACTTTGAGAAGCATGCAACAGGCCTATCACGACACGTATAGCGACTGAAGTCTTTGAAAGAACAGGGGTATCCTGTAGTGGTCATGTGGGAATGTGAATTTGATCAGCGTTGTCAAAAGGATCCTGCCTATAAGACAAGAGTGGAACGATTCTATCATGGTCAAGACCCGATTCAACCCAGGGAAGCTTTGTTCGGAGGTCGTACGAATGACGTCCGACTGTACCATGAAGTAGACAACGACCAAGAAATCAAATATGTGGATATTTGTTCTCTCTATCCGTATGTGAACAAGTACAGGGCTTATCCGATAGGCCATCCAGTGATCATGAGTCAAGAACAAATTGATCACCAGCATATTGAGAAATACAAAGGATTGATTAAATTCCGTGTTCTACCACCGCAAGATTTATGGATGCCTGTCTTACCCATACACTATAATAGCAAAATGGTGTTTACGCTATGCCGTACCTGTGCTGAGAAGGAGATGGATTATTGTACACATTCACCGTATGAACGATTCTTGTATGGCACATGGACTCATGTTGAATTGGCTAAAGCTATTGCTTTAGGCTATCAAGTATCAAAAGTGTATCATGTATGGCACTGGGATGAATGGAGTACGGACGTCTATCGGCAATACATTGACAAATACTTGAAATAGAAACAAGAGGCTAGTGGATATCCTCCAGGGGTGGATACGGAAGAGGCTCAAGACAAATTTAAACAGGATTATTTTGAAGCAGAAGGAATTCGTTTGGAACAGGTGGAGAAAAATCCAGGAAAACGAGCTTTTGCCAAAACCATGTTTAATTGTCTGTGGGATAAAAATGCTCAAACCAACCTCTTGCCTAAAACAGAGTATGTTCATCGATTGGACCAGTTTTACGGAATACTGAACGATGCTAAAAAGTCTGTGAAATATGCAGAGTGTTTTGATCATGATGAATTCATGTTAATGAATTACACTGATGAATCGGACAAAGCAGACCCTCATTCATCATCCAATCCTGTGGTGGCTTCATTTGTGACGGCTTATGCTCGATTATAACTGTACAAAGTGCTTGAACCTCTAGGAAAGAGAGTACTGTATTTTGACACAGACAGTTGTATGTACATTCATGACCCTGATGGCTATAATGTTCCTATTATCTCCAGTCGATTGGGAAAATGGACAGATGAGGTACCAAAGGGTCGTATTGTGAGATATGTCGCCTTAGGTCCAAAGAACTATGGCTATGAATACATTGAAAACGATGAACTCCATCAAAAATGCAAAGTGAAAGGCATTACGTTAGACTACAATGCCACTCAACAAGTGAATTTCAATACGATGGTGGATTGTGTGAAAGACAGACACAATTATTCGACCGTAGTTGAATATGCTTCTCGGATTAAACGTCATAAGGACAGAACCGTGACCAGTGAGAAACAAGTCAAAACATTTCGTTCGGTATATACCAAACGTATTGTGGTCGAGAATCATATGACTGTGCCTTATGGTTATCTACATGAATGACCTTGACCTGTTTGGTAATAACTAGAAGTACTATACAAGTTGTTAATAACTAAAAGTCATTATTCATAAAGACATGGATTGGATACCCTTACTACCGATAGAGCTAAGACTTATCGTTATGTCATATGGGCTAAGGCTAAAACATGGAAGACGGAGTTAGTGCACACATGGGCTACTCATAATGCTATACATAGTTTACAACATACGAATCATCGACGGATAGAGAGACTGTTGGAGGATGTAGGTGAACGCCAGGACTTGTCATCCAACCAAAAATTACCTATTCTACGAAAACTGAATGTGGTACAACAAAGTATAGATCGCATGTTATCTCCGACATGGGATTTTTTAATCCACGATGCCAATTTGAGCGACGTATCTGCCTTAGTTAACAAGTTTCGTTCTACCCCCAATATGATATGGTTCAGTATGGCTGAAGAGGACAATGGGAGATCTCAACCCGGATGGCGTCCGTATTCACAGCTTAAAGTACGTGGTATCATGGTATTTAAGAGAGAGGTACCGTTCACTCATGTTATTCATATTCTAGAGTATCGTGCCGTGTTCTATAAGTTAAGGCATCGCTTAAGAGAAGTCAAAGACGAGATTGAATCCATTCATGCGGATAGACCTAGAATAGTGATTTGTTCAGGAAATATTCAATTATGGGCAAACTATCTAGGCGATATATAAGTTTATATTACATTTTGGATTTTGAGCTGTATACGGATACCTTATACAGTATTTTACAAGATGACCTTGTCAAGGTCAAGGACATTCGCGCGTGGATTCTGAACCCTCACACGTTTGAACTATTTAGACAGATGATTCGTGATGCTATGATCAGTGCACACTTAGACTTGAAAGCTATCCATCGAGGCGATTGGAACAGTTTGATATTATGAACCATACCCTATTAAGAAAAGCATTGGTATTTGCTTATCGTATGAAGATACCTGAAGGTCATCATTCTCTGGAATGGATTCGACAACAGTTGAGTACACCAGACATGTTTGAAGAAATGAAACATGGACTTCATGTGATGAATTCATTTTATAAACAATCAGTACCCATGGACTTTAGTGAAACGGATTGGTTCAAACAGGTGGTGAACAATGACTCTGTGTTAACATTTCTGAGTCAATTCGGACATTCAGAATGTGTGTTTGAATTTTCTGAAAAACTGTTGTTACCATTACATGACTTTTGTTGTTCTTGTTGTGATCATTCTTGTAGTCATACATAAACTTGTTATTCATGTTGTCATCATACATGTGTATCTGGTTATTCATGTTGTCATCGTACACAAATAAATAAAATGTTTTTCTTTCAATAGTGTTAGTTGTGATTTTCACGTCATGGAGTCCAGTTTACTTTTTAAGCATCCTTGCAATATGTTTATCTCAGGCCCTAGTGGCTCTGGTAAAACACAATTTGTAAATAAAGTGTTGGAATACAAATCAGATTTGTTTCAAGTAGTACCTGAGCGTATTGTATGGTGTTACAAAGAATGGCAAGTAGCCTATGCACAATTACAAGAACAAGAACCTAGCATTCGGTTAATACAGGGGATACCTGACGAGGATGAAGAGATGGTAGAGGAGACATCCATTCCTCATTTAATTGTATTTGATGACATGCTTGGTGATAAAGATGAAGAGAAAATCAAATTATGGTTTACACGAAAAGGTCACCATCGTAATGCTAGTGTGATATACATTACACAAAACATGTTTCAACAATCGAAAGCCAGTCGTACCCTGAGTTTAAATGCACAATACATGATCTTATTTCAAAACACAAGAGATAAAGGACAAATTAAAGTGTTGGCGAATCAAATTCAATTGCCACACTTGTTACCCGCTTATCAAGATGCTATCTCTACACCTCATGGGTATTTAGTGATAGACTTTCACCTTCAAACACCAGACAGTTATCGGTTAAGAACTGATATTTTTCATCACTGGATCACTGGAGAAGAACGTGGGCCAGTTGTGTATATATAAACGAGAGTGTATTCGTTTATTCGTACATATGAGATCATTCAGTCATCATGTCAGCCACAGCCATAGCTCAATCGTTAGAACATCTGGGTCAGGAACGAGACCCTACTGTACGGGAGCAAATGCTACGGTCTGGATTAAAAGAAACGCTCAAGTGGTTCACCTTAGCAGCAAAGGTGATTTTAAAAAAGAAAATTGTGCTACCTAAACAAACACAAAACTTTATGCAAAAACATCAGCATGAATTAGAGCAGCTGGGAGATGATCAAGTGGACATGGATACTAAACGTCAACTCATATTGAAACCAGGAGGAGGTGGATTTCTTGGTGGAGTAATGATACGAAGTTTACTCCGATGGAATGGTCAAAAGACTATTCGTAAATTTGGAGCAAGAAAATCTCCAGCTTAAAAAGCCAGAAAACCGCCAGCTAAAAAAGCACCAGCTAAAAAAGCCAGAAAAGCGCCTGCCAGAAAAGCACCAGCTAAAAAGGCTAGAAAATCTCCAGCTAAAAAAGCATCACCAGTCAGAAAATCGCCTGCCAAGATCAATGAACGTTTTATTACTCTCCGTCGTCGAAAGCAAACCACTTCAACACCCTCTATAGCTGGAACTCCAATCAGTAAGTTACAATGGTCTCCTATCAGTCCTGTGAGTAGTTTGAGTTCTCCAAGCAGATTGAGCTCACCTAGAAGTTTATCTAGAAGTTCTTCAAGAAGTTCATCTCAAAATTCATCTAGAAGTTCTCCAAGCAGTTTTAGCACACCTAGAAGTTTATCTAGAAGTTCAAGAAATTCATCTAGAAGTTCTCCAAGTAGCTTTAGCTCATCTAGAAGTTCATCTAGAAGTGGGCCAAGCAGTTTGAGCTCTTCAAGCAGTGGGCCAAGTAGCTTTAGCTCATCACAAAATTCATCTAGAAGTGGGCCAAGTAGCTTTAGCTCTTCAAGCAGTGGGCCAAGTAGCTTTAGCTCATCTCAAAATTTATATAGAAGTGGGCCAAGTAGCTTTAGCTCTTCAAGCAGTGGTCCAAGTAGCTTTAACTCATCTAGGAGTTCATCTAACAGTTTATCCAGCAGATCATCTCACAGTTCTAGAAGTTCACCAGACACTCCATTGTGCCGTTTTTCACCCCTATCCTTATCTACCTTATCAAGACAGGCTGTCTTGAAACCCCTTTTGAGACATCGTATTCACCTGATGAGAAAGGGCTCTATGAGTCCAGCTTCAAGACAAGCCTTAGATGCTTTACTATAAAAGCTGTGAAGAAGTAAAAACAGGCATTATTTGACATGATGGCACCAAAGCGACCACTCCTGCACAAATACGGACATCTGGTTTTGGGTTTAACTCAAGCCCCAGATGGGTTAAGAAGAAAGATGATACATGGAGCATCTAAAGAAATGATTCAATGTGTGGCAGAATGCTGTCAAAATGTTTTAAAAGGCAATGTTGCCTTATCACCCTCTCAAAAGCAAAGGTTGAAGTCCAAGCGTCAACATCTCCGCACTTTAGCAGATAAAAGAGTATCCATTCAAAAAAAGAAACGTGTGTTGAATCAAAAAGGAGGATTATTTCCATTACTGGCTCTTGCTCCAATCATTGCTAAAGCTGTTGCTGCAGGAGCACTCAGTGGAGATGTTGCCACACTGGTGAAAACAATATGAAGAAAATGGATATCGTCCCGTTCAAAATGCTGGAAGAGATGAATCGATGGAAAACAGAACAACGACCACGTTTACCCCCTTCTCCGCAAGTCAGTCAAACATCAGATTTACAGAAACAAATGAAAGAAGTATTACAAAATGAATCTTTGTCTGAATCAGAAAAAGCACAACACTATGGGCAAGTCTTGCAAAAGTTTCAACTGTCTCATCAAAAAGCACGTGAACCGGCTACTCTGGCTGTTCCAGAAAGGCAGCGAGATGCCAGGGAACGGACTGTCAATAGACAAAGGGAACAGACACAACAAGAAGAAGAGCATTGGCGTATCATCACTACCGCTCAAGTTAAGTACACGGAACAACCACCAGTACCAGAACAGGAATGGTCCTGTGGGGATCTAACATGCCAGCTCTGCTATCCCCCACCAGACTGCCAATGCGAACTATGTACCCAACCAGATCAGTCAGCATAGACAACCACGGTTTAAAAAAACACCAACGGTCCTTTTCAGGGCCACAAACGGTTTAAAAAACCACCAACGACCCTTTTCAGGGCCACCGTGTCTTTTCGAAAGAAAATTCTCCAATTGTCTCAAATTTTAGTCTATACACACACAACAATTTCCTAAAACACACAGTTCAATGGTCCCAGAAAATTCCTTGAATCCATTTCATACTATTTTGAGCACCAAACATTGATTTCCAATGGATTCCAATTTGTCACAATTTGTCACAATTTTGTTAACTTTGGGGACCAAAATGGGGTACAAATGGTCCCAGGGTACCGCCCAATACTACTTATATATATCCAATAGGCGGAGTTACGGTTTACTGTTGTCCTCGCTCTGCTAGACTAAGTGTCTTTTAGCGATTCCCATGTGTATAGTAGGCGATGCGCACTATTTATTGACGGCGCCTGGGGTTGCGTTATCGATTTGGGAGAAGCTGGTGTTATTAAAAAAGTATTTCTTTTCATCTTTCTCAAACAACTTGACCTGACTGTTTCTATCTAGTGATAAAATATATTTAAAATGTATGTTTTTACCGTAACTACAAAGCTTTTGAAATGTGTATTGTATATTTTATAGCTTGTCCCCAAACGGTTAGGCTACGCTCTTTTTATTGGTTCGTTTCTAAACCGTACTACCCCCAATTCGCCAAAACTGTTTCGAAGACTGTTACGCTTATCTAAAAATCAGACTTTGTACAAACAATGGTTAAATTTAAAAGTCAACGACATTTGATTTTTCTGTACTTCATAAAAGCCTGTATGTTGGAGAAACTGTAGTAACAATGTTCAAACTATGCAAATATGCATGGCCTCGTAAACCATGTAGCATTTGAAAAATAACGCATTGGAGTTTTAACGGATTTCGAATTAAAAGCGCAACCCAGCAAACACAGTAACGTTGTGACAACGTTGCGACAACGTTTTGCATTACGTTGTGACAACGTTTGGATTAACGTTGTGAGAACGTTAAAGTGTGGAGTCGTGTCAACGTTATGTCAACGTTGTGGCACAACGTTGTGAAACAACCAAACCACAACCAAACCAAAACCTTCTTTAAAAAGCTCAGTGGTAAGTTGGTTGCACTTCGGTGCCAGCAATGCGAGTTCGATTCACTGTCGTCACTGTTGCTGACATTCAGTGCTGGGTGATTTCCTAACTGGGTTTTGTTCACAGCAGTATTAGCTTCGACTGGGTACATTGGAGGTAAGAACCCTGCCATAGGCTCAGTTGGAAATCGTTCCATCCACTCCAGGTATCGGCTTTTTTAGGTTACTGTAAATTGCTTAATATCTGTGAGGTTTTATTTTCGTGATTTTTTATCACAACTACTTTCGCGAGATCTTAAATTTGCAATGAAGCTTATTTAAATTTTAAGTTAGTAATGTTGTTTATATTTTACCAATTTTTAATCCGAGACATCAGCCATTCACGAAAATAAAACCCACAGGAATATTTGTCAATTTACAGTACCCAAACAAATAACAAACATTTACCTTTGAAAACACTTGTTCAAGAATTTAAGCAAACCAAAGTTATATTACTAATACATATATTCAATTCAATGTCAAATGATATAGTTACCTGAACCAAGAAATATGCATTTGTTGAGTACAAAAACGCCATAATTGAGACAAAATGCAAGGCAAACAAAAGAACATTGAACTGAATTTAATGATGGCAAGTGTTCCAAGTTTCAAACAAAAACTTGATTAATAATTCAAGCAAAACAATAGTTGTGTACCCTACTTTCCCTACTGAGTCATCTTAATAGGGTAAACAAGTAAACCATGTTTCGTTTGTTAAGGGTATTAAGTGCTGCCATTCATTTCGTTCATTTTAAGATTTTCTTTAGGTCGCGTATGCCCCCGGTGGCATGCTTGTGCAGCAACAGCCCATTTGAACAAGGTCAAAGTCGGTGTTTGATAATTATGGGTGGATTGAGAATGGTCATAAGCAACAACTGTAGAAGTATCAAAGCATTCTAGCAAGCAGTATTGGCGCTAGACGAAACTGTAAAATCTACTTAACCTGGTACAGAATTATTCTAAGACCAAATTAAGTCAAGGTCAAAGTGGGATTTCTTGATACGGGTGTATTGAGAATGATCATACAAAATAACAGTAGAAGTATGAAAGTGTTCTAGCAAGCGGTATTGGTGCTAGACGAAACGGTAAAATCTACTTAACCTGGTACAGAATCATTCTAAGTCCAAATTCAGTCAAGGTCAATGTCAAAATGGGATTTCTTTATACGGGTGTATTGAGAATGATCATACGAAATAACAGTAGAAGTATGAAAGTGTTCTAGCAAGCGGTATTGGTGCTAGACGAAACGGTAAAATCTACTTAACCTGGTACAGAATCATTCTAAGTCCAAATTAGGTCAAAGTGGGATTTCTTGATACGGATGTATTGAGAATGATCATACGAAATAACAGTAGAAGTATGAAAGTGTTCTAGCAAGCGGTATTGGTGCTAGACGAAACGGTAAAATCTACTTAACCTGGTACAGAATCATTCTAAGTCCAAATTAGGTCAAAGTGGGATTTCTTGATACGGATGTGTTGAGAATGATCAAACGCCACAACTGTAGAAGTATGAAAGTGTTCTAGCAAGCGGTATTGGTGCTAGACGAAACGGTAAAATCTACTTAACCTCGGACGGACGGACGGACGGGGCAATCACTATATGCCCCGACATCAAAGATGCCGGGGGCATAAAAATATAATACAATATCAAAAATTACAGGTATTCACATAGACAATATATTCTATATTATCCCTCTTTCAGAAATGAATGACACCGACCTTGACTTTTTTCACTTTTTGAACAGGGTTGCTTGCAACCTTGTTCTTGGTTACTACCAGTTTTCGACCCTCACGACTCAAAATCTCTAGCGGAATCTAAAAATAGATTTCATGGCTTTCCCTGTCTCAACTAAAGAAGAAGCTCTTCACCAAACGCCAAAAAATAGTTCCAAGGAGAAGACGGTAATCGGTCATATGTGGTTCACACTATCTATATAAAACGACTTTGGTGTAAAGATTATAATGTAATATATGTTGCTTAATGAGTGGAATCAAATGAAATACGTTAAAACAAAAGTCGAACATGATGAGATTACTGCGCAGCTGAACTATTGACAGCCGGTTTGTATATATATGAAAAACGAACTTCTTCATAGTATGGAGATTGGTGGTCCAGCGGTAAGGATGCTCGATTACGGAGTTTGAGGTCCTAGGTTCGGTACGCGGTAGTAGCATACTTTTTTTATTTATAGGAACTTTTTTTTCAAATAATTAGTTAATATATCAAAGAGAAAGTATAGTTGTGTTAAAAAAATGTGTTTCAAAGAAATAAAAAACAAATCTACATGAAAAGTCCAAATCATAATTATATGCAGTTTTCATGAAAATTGATAAAAACAATATCAATAATCAACAAACAGTTAAATTACTATTATTTTCAGTGATAAATAATAAACCAATGGACCACAGTCGTGGCTGTGTGTGTGGCACTCTGTTGCTGATACATTATGCAACTGTCTAACCTCAGGATCAAACCCTGTTCTTCCAGCGCTATCAGCGCTTTGATTGTCTTTTTTAAGTGCCTATTTTAGTATGTAGTAAGTATATAACAAATTATACACAAGTGACAGTATTTAATTATTTTAAACAATCCAAACATTTGTGGCCCACTTCGCCTTTTATAAAGTTTGTGAAACTCGGTTTAGGATTTCTTTATGCCTTCAATTCCTCCCGGATCTCCAAATCCTCCTGGACTACAGATTCTGTCTCACTCTTCTGTAATTATTTTAATATAATTCATTTTAAGTATTTCAATGATACAATGATTCTATGACTGAAGTATAATTTATGTTTAGCACTAATTGATTCTTTTTTACAACACTTCAACCGTCCTGAATCCTGCAGCAAATCTGAATAGAATCAAATTATGCTGAACTTTTTAGTGCACTGCAAAGAACAAAGAGGTAAAGTAAAAGATTATAAAAGCTTAAAGAACATTGATATTTTGAAATGAACTAGTAACCACAATCAGTTTGACCTTCAAACAAGAGCTGTTTAAAGACATTGAACCAGGAATGCGAGGCATGTGACTTATGGACCAGAAAGTCCCCTAATTCCACAGTAGGGGGTAATAAAACAGACAGGGTCATTGATAGACTAGTACATGTTTACATAATCTGTTACTCTATGCTTATAAAAACAAAAGCAATTTAGTCATAAACTTATTATCACTGTAAATCAATAAAATTTATGACCCCACTTTTTTACTAGGTGTCAAGTCTACAGACCGTGACCAGACTGGTTTTATCTGATTAGGGGCAATAAAACAATTAAGAGATTAGACCACATGTGGATTTGGGGGGGTCACTTATATAGTAGCTGTTCAATGTCTTTAATGTTGTAAATTAGATTTTATTTGTCCAAAAGCAGTAACGCTAACCATATTTCTTGACTTTAGCCAAGAAAAGAAGAAGAATAGAAAATATACGGTACATTAAATTTCAATCCACCTTTGTTGAATATCACATGTTTCAAAAAGCTTCCTTTTTGGCTGTCTTATGAGTTTTCATGAGTGCATCTGCAAAAAAGAATTGATGGTAAGTTTGTATTTAAAAGGAAAATTTGAATGTGCAATCATCTCAAAGGGCAGATTCGCACTAAAATGTGTCCCATGTTAGTTTTAGTTTATGTATGCTTTGTGCACATGTGTGGATGTTCCTGATTTGTACACTTGTTTCTTTAAAACTTTAAATTCTATTAATGAAACCACAAGCAGGATTAAAAACTATCTGAAACAGCTATTTGAAATAGATTCTGAATCTGAATTTTAGCTTGATAATGTTTTAGATAAAACTACAAATTATGAGACTGAAAAAAATGGTTTTAGAATATATGGCCAATTTTTCTTATCTTAATTTTCTTTAAAAAATCAATATTAATTTTGAAGATGTTTTTTTTTCGATTCAGGGTTGCCAGCAACTATGACTAAAACAATTCCCTGACTTTTCACTGATTTTTCACTGACCTAATCAAGTTTTTCACTGACCAAAACCACGACATATTTTGGTCTCCTTCGTACATTACAAACATTTAAACTTGACAGAGTTACAAACAACCAAATGAAATTAAACTGTGTGCGACATTAATGATAGCCCTTTAGTCAATGGCTATTACAATATACTCAGGGCTGTTAAAAGTGCTGAACCGTCTGTGGCCCAATGGGCAATCAAAATCCAAAGTAAGGCAGTTGAGAAATTTACTACATCACCAGTCCAATTTATTACGGAAAATCTGTTGTCATAAAAATGTATGGTCGGAGAAGAATTAGTTGAGTGTATCACCCTAATTCCCTATCAGTATATCCAGTACCAGAAATTAATGTTAAACAATGTTTTTATCAGAGAAATTATGTATCCAATCTTAACATTAATAAAGGTTGGGCTGTTCGATGTTTAAAAGTGTCAAAGATGCAATACCTATGTCTGATTACAGTGCTTCTTCACAAAAGTTCTTTGACATAAGTGATTAGCCTGAATCTAAGTCAATTACTATTCAGCTATGGGCTATTACAAATAGCTTGGACAATCAAAATTTGGGAGACTATAGCCTTACTGGTTACCATGCTCAAAAACTTAATGTCACACACTGTATAATGAGGTGGCTTTAGTCAATGAGCTCAGCTCTTCTCAGTAAGGAAAGGTTGCAAACTCCTATTTGCTTCTACAATAGACAATTTGCATAAAGTAGTAATGATGATGCTCTGCACATACATTGTACTAGTACCCTTGCTCAGGGGACAAGTGTTGATAAGCCTTTCAGTATTCAAACAAAGGTAGTTTATAATAAATAATGCATGTACATGCAAAGTAAACACTGTACAAATTTTATTCAGACGAAATTTATGTCAACAATGAATATCTGAATAAAAACCATATGAATAAAATTCCAGTATTAATTTGTAACACTTGAACACTGCCATATAGTCATACTTTCTACTGTCATTTATGTATATAAGATTACTTTCAAGCTTTGATATAATTTTTCCCTGACTTTTCACTGACTTTTCAGGAATTTTATTTTTCACTGACCAATTTTCAAAATTCCCTGACAATTCACTGACCTTGAAAAAAAGTCATTTTTCCCTGACTTTTCCGGGTCGCTGGCAACCCTGCAATTACCAAATTACCTACCATTTTTTCTTAACAACAACAACAACAACAAACGAACAAGAAACTTACTTCATACTTTAACAGTATAAAGGACAACTTACTCAATATTGATTTGCATATAGCCAGATCTTCCAATCTCTTCTTCCCTGAGAATCCCTCTCTTTCCTTCACTGACCAAACCCAGTGAAGCTCATCACTATACGACATGTTGTGTCAACATCTTTGACACCTAATGTACTATATTATTCATACTGTAACTTGTAAAAAGGAAACAAAATAATTGTTAAACAAAGATAAAATGTAGGTCTAACATGTTCTAAAGCAATCATATTCCGCACAAGTTGGTTTCGTTATTAAACGAGAAAAAAAATTCATTGAATTACTTTTTATTGCAGGACTGCTTTTAAATAATTCCTTTCAGTCATTAAATCATTAATTCATGAGTTATCACTGAATCATAAGGCGCCTTTTATTTTCTTGAGTAATTTGCTTTGAAGGCCAGACAAGGTATCTACAAATATTTGTTCCACCTCTCCTGTCCTACTTGGCATGAGGATCGTACCATTTAAGGTATTTGCCACCTCTCCATGTAAACAGGTCTGAGGATTGACAAATACATGAGATTTCTTTCAGACATGAATTACAAAATAATTATGCAGGGAGGGGAAGTGGTGTAGGGGTAGAGTGTCGGACTCCTAGCCCGGAGGTTGTGTGTTCGAATTCTGTCAAGGGCAAACTTCTTTTGGAGTAAGTACTGGTCAGAACCCAGGAAGAAGCCATCAAGAACTTCTTGGCAAAAGATGAGGTATTTGCCACCTCTCCTTGTAAACAGGTCTGAAGATTGACAAAAAAGCATGATTCAATAGCTTTCGGACTTGTTAGTTAAATCAGTTAACTATGTTTGACAAACTAAGTTTTGACATGCAAGTCTAGGTATCTATTATCTACATGCATTTGTACCACCTCTCCTGTCCTACTTGGCACGAGGATCGTACCATTTAAGGGATAAGCCACTTATCCATGTAAACAGGTCTGAGGATTGACAAAATGCATGAAATAGCCTTCGGACTTATTAGTTAAATATGACAAACTAAGTATTGACATGCAAGTCTAGGTATCTATTATCTAAATGCATTTGTACCACCTCTCCTGTCCTACTTGGCATGAGGATCATACCATTTAATGTATTTGCCACCTCTCCATGTAAACAGGTCTGAGGATTAACAAAAAAGCATGAAATAGCTTTCAGACTTATTAGTTAAATCAGTTAACTATGTCTGGCTAAGTATTGACATGCAAGTCCAGGTATCTTATTACATACATGCATTTGTACCACCTCTCCTGTCCTACTTGGTATGAGGATCGTACCATTTAAGGTATAAGCCACCTCTAAATGGAAATAGGTCGGATGATTGACAATTTTTTTTTTAATTCAGAAACAGCTTTCAGACTTGAATTAGCTTACTATATATGTATATTAAAATGATGTAATGAGTGTATCTTTTTTATATTAGTCAATCTGAAGCACCATCACATACTATTTACTTGGTATATTTTTCTATTTGATGGTGACTCTGAAGATGTGCTTGACTGATCAGGACACGAAGAGCAACACAGGGCAGCATGTTGCTTTTTTCTGCCAAAGTGGATAGTTTCCTTCATTGTTTCTGATATTTCCTTCTTTTTTTGTATGGAATAGTATGATGAGAATGTTGCAATAAAGGCAATGTGCTTAGCAAGTCAAAATAAGAAACACTGAAGCTATAAGGTTTTAGCAATTCTTTGCAGCATGTATAGCATGCCAATGCAATAAGAAAGCAACTAGTGATGTCTGTTTAAGTTTCATAATTTGGTAAATGTCTGTTTAAAATTAGCCTATGTATCTTAAGCTGTTGAAGCTGAAAACAGTAACTGATTATTTATAAACAGTAATATTGTATGATAAAGATTGCTTTGCATATATTAATTATAATGGCATGGTGTTGTTAATTCCAGTTCTGTTTTTTTTGTCAAAGCACATGCCTTCAATTTTTGAATTGTATTGAGTTTATTTTTTCCACTATTATCTATAAGATATGTCTAAAATCTCTGATCTTTTTAAGTAAAACTACTTTTGTACATGACTTGTTTTTAAAATCGAAATTTGAAGAACAAGGTATTAATAATTTATTTTTAACAAAATTATGTGAAATTAATTTATAATAATCAATGGTCAAAATTTATCTACATGTGGTTATCATTTTAGACTTTTTAAAAATGTTTTAACTAACACTGACATGTTAGAACAGGTAATTTAATGTGAATTTAAAGCCCCATTAGTTGTTTGGATGTTAAAATTGAAGTAGATTTTATTTTACCTATAAGGATGTAGTACTAGATATTTAGAAATGTAGCACAGTATCTTTTTTTCAATGAATTGATATTGCAAAAAATAAGAAAAACGCACTGACAACGTTTTTATGAGATGTGGCTAAAGAAAGGCTTTATGTAAATGTTTTTTAGATCATTATAAACTATATTTCTTACATTTTACTATTATTTTATACATTATTCTGTATTGCTTAATTCAAAAAGCTAATGTGCCTTTAAAATAACAGTGTGTGACATTAATGACAGCCTAAGATTAATAATAGTGGTTAGATTGAATCTGAATCTCTTTACATCTCTTCAATCTGTTAATTGATAATAAGGGTTTCGGACTATTACAAATAGCTCGGGCTTTCAAAATTTTGGAGACTATACCCCTCCTGGCTATCATGTCCAAAATGTTAATATCACACACTGAAAAAATGATAATTCTAAATAAAACCAAATTCTTTATAAACTTGGTTTTCATGAAGTCATCTTTTCATTGTCTTTTGTGAGTGATGCCAACTTAAATAGTTTTTCACTTAATGATGTTCTCAATTCCTCCCTAGAGTTTTTAAACGTTACTTTAGCTTAGTTACGCAACCACCTGTCAAACACGGTTAACGACCTTTACTTTCTGTCTATATAGTAGTTCCTGAGCAACCGCTGTGTGGTGTGTTGTCCTAAATGTGTGATTGTTTGTATCACCTGAACAAAAGGAATGTTGGCAAACCGGAAAATTTTAAGTTTAGTGGATCGAATAACTGTGATATATAAACCTTTCATTCTGGAGCAAGCTGAGAATTTTGTCATCCGTTCTTCTAAACTGTTATTGCTTTGTTTCAACAGTATCATAACATTTAACAACACATGTTTTTATGTTTTCTAAATCATTTTAAAATCATTAATGTTTATTGTTCAAATATTTTATGTACTTTCAAGTACTGTTTTTAAAATGCTAAGCTACTGTTACATTTGTCTCTGTATCAAATGTTTTTAACTGCCTAATTAAATGTACATGGTTTCAAATTATTATATAGGATGTAATTACAATCCTTAGTTAAGAGACCACCTGTCTTCAGAGATCATATTTTCGTTCTCCCTCGTGTGGTCGCTTAAAACAGGTTTTACTGTATATGAATATATATTACCAGTTTGTCTGTACTGTTTCATGTGTATTTTTGAATTGATCTTATTTAATGCATATTTCATCTTAAAACTTAAACTTAAGTAAATGTGCCATCATCCCTCCACAAGATGCAACCAGTAACTACAAGTCTTTTTAATATACTTCATCTTTTTTGTTGCATAAATATACATTTTTTACACAAAAAAAAGTTTCTGTGAACTTGTTATAAATATTTGTTATTTATTTTTATTTTTGGGCATCCCCCATTGAAGATGTGGGAGAATATTGCTTTGCACGTGTCGTTTGGTCTGTGTGTCTAATGTCTGTTGGTCAGTAGGTTGACCAAATAGTTTTCGTTCAATAACTCAAGATGGCAAAACAGTTTCCTTAAAATTAGTAACTTGTGAACGGTTGGGCGTAAGGTTCTCAAATTTTAAAGCTTTACATCTGTAGATGACCTGTATACATAGTTCCCACATGTACAATATTTACCTCCCTTGGCTGCCATCTTTGATGGCTAATTTGACAAGCATTGGTAGAAGATATTTATATTTTAGATATATAGGATATTCATATGTGACAACTTTATTTCCTTAAAGCTGACGTGCTTATGGTTTTGAGTTGTTTAATTCACATAAGAAATTTTCCATAAAATAAGGCTGCCAAGGGTTGTAAATATTGTAGATGAGGGAACTATGTATTGATTTGAGGTCAAAGATCAAGTGACCTTTAACATGAATGACCATTTTGCTGCCATGGGATCATACATGTTTTACAAACATCTCTTTTTCACACAATGCTTTTGTTTGTTGTTAGCTCATCTGTCACATACATGAGTATTCCAGTTTCACTTTTAACGACTTTTAACCAAACTTGAAGAAAGTTTGTCATGATGATCATCTATAAAATCTAGGTCAGGTTTGATATTGGGTCATGTGGACATAAGAAATAGGTCATAAGGTCAAAGAAAAGGCTTTTGAACAGGTTACAATTTGACACAATCTTTATGAAAATTATTCACAAATTATGTCTGTAGAATAGCATTCTACCATTTCAGTCAGTTTGATCTGAATATTTATCTTCAACAGGGGAATGCGGTAATTCTTTGGTGAGGAAGTTAGTCACATGTTTGAATGGTAGAAAGACTTTGTGAACATACCAGAGGTCACAGTATATATTGATCCAACCTTTAGCAAACTATCATACTGTTCATTTATATAAAATCTAGTACAAATTCATCACTGGCTAATGTAAGGTGAGAAGGCTAAATCAAAGTAAAAGCTTGTTCGCCCTGTACAGGTCACGTTATAAACCCTATGATTGATCCTTGTGCAAAAGATATTATGCTTGAACCAAACATGTGCGCCGTCTTTGATGCTTTGCATCAAAATTAGTCTTGTTGTCTTTATGAATGAAACATTTGTGCGGATGAATACTGAATTATTAAACTCAATAGTTATACAGTTTGAAATGCCATATCAATGTAATAATTCAAAATGAACATAATCTTGCAATGTATCCAAATTGTATCATAACTGCAATCGGTAGAGTTATACAACCAGTGGTTCTATTTTTCAACGCGAATGTATGGATAAGAAGTGTCACGTTTTTGTTAATATAAAACTGAATGTATCACTATAGAAGCTCTCGCTTCGCTTTCGCTTCTAATAAAACTACGCATTATATTAGAACAAAAACATTTATCATTGGTTTATCACTAAAATCGCGTAACACTGCCAACGGGCTGCTCAACCACAGACCCAGAAATTTAGTTAAATGTATAATTTCAATGGGGATGGAGGTAGGAGATTCGATCCATACTGCAAACAGTAATGTGACCGTCATTACCCTGACTCTAATTGTCATCATATCACTAAACATGACTGTGTCAAGAATATGTTATGCACATAGAAAATATACTTTTTAAGAAAACAATTTACTATGTAAAACAAGCACTGATGAAGAGACGATAAACAACCTGAATATGCACATTATCACATATATACACCACAATATCACATATATACCCACAATATCACATAAACACCCACAATAGCACATATATGCAACCACAACAATGCATTTACAATCACAATATCACATAAGCACCTACAATAGCACATATATGCAACCACAACAATGCATTTACAATCACAGTATCACATAAACACCCACAATAGCACATATATGCAACCACAACAATGCATTTACAATCACAATATCACATAAACACCCTAAATATCACATATATGCAACCACAACAATGTATTTACAATCACAGTATCACATAAACACCCACAATAGCACATATATGCAACCACAACAATGCATTTACAATCACAATATCACATAAACACCCTAAATATCACATATATGCAACCACAACAATGTATTTACAATCACAATATCACATAAACACCCACAATAGCACACATATGCAACAACAACAATGCATTTACAATAACAAAATCACATAAACACCCACAATAGCACATATATGCAACAACAACAATGCATTTACAATCACAGTATCACATAAACACCCACAATAGCACATATATGCAACCACAACAATGCATTTACAATCACAATATCACATAAACACCCTAAATATCACATATATGCAACCACAACAATGCATTTACAATCACAATATCACATAAACACCCTAAATATCACATATATGCAACCACAACAATGCATTTACAATCACAGTATCACATAAACACCCACAATAGCACATATACGCAACCACAACAATGCATTTACAATCACAATATCACATAAACACCCACAATAGCACATATATGCAACCACAACAATGCATTTACAATCACAATATCACATAAACACCCTAAATATCACATATATGCAACCACAACAATGCATTTACAATCACAGTATCACATAGACACCCACAATAGCACATATATGCAACCACAACAATGCATTTACAATCACAATATCACATAAACACCCACAATATCCCATATATGCAACCACAACAATGCATTTACAATCACAATATCACATAAACACCCACAATAGCACATATATGCAACAACAACAATGCATATACAATCACAATATCACATAAACACCCACAATAGCACATATATGCAACCACAACAATGCATTTACAATCACAATATCACATAAACACCCACAATAGCACATATATACAACCACAACAATGCATTTACAACCACAATATCACATAAACACCCACAATATTACATATGCACCAAAAGAGTGCACATATAAGAACAAAATAGATGTATAGAATGATCACTTCTCAAGCCAAAAAGCACATATTGTCGTAAAAACAGTGTTGCATTTCAATCACGATATTTATCAATGAAAACTAAAAAAAATTCAAAACAACACAAATTAACTCCAGTATTCGTAATAAGACTATGTGTTAAAAACTATACATTACACAAAACAATTCATATTATGTATAATATATACATAATATATATACGGGTAAATAAGACGTTTACTTGTATGCGCTGCCTGGTAGAATGACCACAGACACGTCGTTTCATACTTTACTGACCAATCAGTGACCATCCCATCACATGCTATCATCACCCTTATTAACCCTGAACACATCTTCCGCTTCCGTTGAAGGATAAACATGTAAATTTTGTGGCAAAGAAAAAGGAATAAAAATAGTGATTTTACGGACTTATTTGGATAATTTTATTACAATTACATAGTTAAGTGTTTTAATTTACGTCAACTCAAATATTGAACACTTAAAAGTCTTGTTAAAAGAAATTGTGGCATTTTTTCATATTCTCTTTGTTTGATTTCAAAGTTCAAAGGTTACGTTAGTGTTCAGAGAAGTGCTCACCAAACCCATGACGCATGATTCGTCACGCATGACTTACCCGTTCTGGAATAGGAACGTTTTTCTACATTGTTCGTCACAAAAGCACATGTAATCACAATTTGTGAGTACGCACGGATTAAACAATGTACTGAATTTGTATAGTAAATGGACAATGGTATAGGCAAAACTATTGAATAGTAATAATTGTGCATCCTGAATACACAAACAGATGCCAGCCAAGAAAAAAAGCAAAAACAAGAGGCCACTCTCGTCACCGGAAAATATATCTACTCCAGGAAAACGACCTACCGTTGTTACTCCTACACAAACAAATTCTACACCACCCTCAATGAATATAAAGAGTACGGGAACTACAGGATTTGTGCAGCCTGCAGATATATCAAATATGTCTACCAACTTTCATACTCGACAGAATACGTTCTGTATGCCGACACCTCAACAACAGCAAATTTATTACAACCCAAATGCAATCAGGGTTGCCAGCAACTATGACTAAAACAATTCCCTGACTTTTCATTGATTTTTCACTGATCAAATCAAGTTTTTCACTGACCAAAACCACGACATATTTTGGTCTCCTTCGTACATTACAAACATTTAAACTTGACAGAGTTACAAACAACCAAATGAAATTAAACTGTGTGCGACATTAATGATAGCCCATTAGCCAATGGCTATTAAAATATACTCAGGGCTGTTAAAAGTGCTGAACCGCCTGTGGCCCAATGGGCAATCAAAATCCAAAGTAAGGCAGTTGAGAAACTTACTACATCGCCAGTCCAATTTTTTACGGAAAATCTGTTGTCATAAAAATGTATGGTCGGAGAAGAAGTTGAGTGTATCACCCTAATTCCCTTTCAATATATCTAGTACCAGAAATTAATGTTAAACAATGTTTTTATCAGAGAAATTATGTATCCAATCTTAACATTAACAAATTAACGTTGGGCTGTTCGATGCTTATAAGTGTCAAAGATGCAATACCTGATTACAGTGCTTCTTCACAAAAGTTTTTTGACATGAGTGATTAGCCTGAATCTAAGTCAATTACTATTTAGCTATGGGCTATAACAAATAGCTTGGGCAATCAAAATTTGGGAGACCATAGCCCTACTGGTTACCATGTTCAAAAAGTTAATGTCACACACTGTATAATGAGGTGGCTTTAGTCAATGAGCTCAAATGTGTGTCACTTTGCTCAGTAAGGAAAGGTTTCAATCTCCTATTTGCTTCTAAAATAGACAATTTGCATAAAGTAGTAATGACGATGTTCTATACATACATTGTACTAGTACCCTGTTCCTACAAAATGACAGAAAATGTATGTTAATTTGCTCAGGGGGCAAGTGTTGCAAAGCCTTTCAGTCTTCAAGCAAAGGCAGTTTAGAAAAAGTAATGCATGTATATGCAAAGTAAACACTGTACAAATTTTACTCAGACAAATGTCAACAATAAATATCTGAATAAAAACCACATGAATAAAATCCAGTATTAATTTGTAACACTTGAACACTGCCATAGTCATATTTTCTACTGTCATTTATGTATATATGAGATTACTTTCGAGCTTTGCTATCATTTTTCCCTGACGTTTCATTGACTTTTCAGGAATTTTATTTTTCACTGACCAATTTTCAAAATTCCCTGACAATTCACTGACCTTGAAAAAAAGTCATTTTTCCCTGACTTTTCCAGGTCGCTGGCAACCCTGGCAATGATGGAGAGGCTTGATTCTATAGATAAACGTTTTAATAAACTTGATTCAATTTCGATGCAAATAAGTGATCTGTCTAGTAAAATCACAAATTTTGACATACGAGTTACCTCCCTTGAATCAACAATGCGCCAAACTAACTCGAAAATCACTGAAATGGAAGCCAGCAGAGCTTATGACTCGCAGTGTAATGATGATATACAATCAAAACAAAGTGAAATTAATAAATGTTTGAAGGAGGAAAGAGATAGAATGAATAAGATGAGCCAAGAATTGAATTCACTTAAATCAGCCTCTGAAGAAGTTGTTGACCTTAAATCTAGATCCATGAGCGACAACCTGTTGTTTTTTGGTTTCGATGAAGGTGTTACACCCGAGCTAAGACGAGAAGAAAACTGTGCTAATCTAATACTCAGGATAAATCCACTATGTTACGTCACTCGGCGATCGGAATTTTGGCGAGTGACGTCACCAGCGTGCGCATTCAAATACTATAAATACCGCGTCCGACAAAGCTTTGGCGTCAGTACCAGGCCTAGCCATCACTGACATAACAAACTCGCCGCTACCAGGCAGAATTTACCACTCTAAACCATGCAAGTCTCCCCTTTTACGAGAAAGGTATAGAAATCTATAATATTCTATCCAGTTTTTAGATTTATCCTATTTTTGCTAAAATATATTTATCTAGTTTATTTCGGATTCCTGTTGACATTGTGAAAACTAAATAGATCTACACACACCTAGAACCCATAGCAAGATTTATAAATTCCAAGCCTAGATATATCACAAACCATACCGTGATATTGTATACATCTCTACAGATATTCCAGACATAACTTTACCCAGAAATCGCATCCGTGATTTTGTCAGTATTTAATCTTTTTGGCATTTATTTAATACACCTATTAAAATCACATCCGTGATTTTACCAGCATGTAACTTTACTGGCATAAATCAAAGACATGTTTAAATCACATCCGTGATTTAAGTTCCTACATGGTCAACATTTAGTTCAGATATAGGCCTAGACCAGATAGATTATATACTATTTAATATCCTGCATAGACGAATCACAGACCTCCACCATACAAATTAACCCTGGCTCAAGGAATAGAAAAACAGACGAACAGACTTCTACATGTATTTCATTCTATGATTTAATTGTATATTTTCTTGTTAAAATAAATATTGTATCATCTTTAACTTTCAGATTTTGTTGTCATGTGTTATTCTCCTTGGTAATATATTTACTCGCGTGTTCTTTAAGTGCTCACGTGCTTAATATTAAGGCGACTGCAGGAGCAGACCCCGTTGCCGTTTCAATATGTTGCTGAAAAGAAGAGACCAATTGTCGTGAAATTCAACCATTTCCCTGATAAAATTTTGGTAAAGAATAAAGTGCACGAACTTAGACAAAACTATCTCGACAATCGCGGACAGGGTGGCCACAATGACCAGATTCAGTGTCCAAAGATAAATGTAAGTGAGCAGTTCCCACAGGAAATTCAGGATCGTCGCAAGTTTCTTAGACCAATTCTTGTTAAAGCAAAAAATGATGGGAAGAGAGCGTATTTGTCATATGACCGTGGAGACTGCTGGCTACAGTAACTAGGATGGTGCTAAGGAACAATTAACATTTCTTTTATGGAATGTACAGGGTGTTAAATCAAAACTTGATGAAGAGTTTTTATCTTTTGTCTCAGACTTTGATATTCTACTATTTTGTGAAACTTGGAATTCTAAGTTAAATGATATTCATATTGACGGATATAGTTGTTTCAATTGTCCACGACCAAACTTTAATAGTAGAGCTAAACGCCATATTGGTGGTGTTATCGTGTTTTATAAAAAACTGTTTAAGAGATTATTTAGAGCTAGTATCTCTTGATGATAGAAGTTTAATTTGGTTTAAATTGAAAAAATAATATTCTTGTACATCTAAGGACGCTTATTTTTGTCTATGTTACATACCACCTGAAGACTCTGTATTATACAAAAATGTTAACTCGTCGTTATACGATTTTGATTTGTTCGAATGTATTGACAATGAAATTCGTAAATATAGCGATATTGGTGACATATATTTAGTTGGTGACCTAAATTTCCGTATGGGTGAATTGTACGACTGTGTCAGTGATTACAACCTGAACCGCTATATTGATGTTCCTTTATTTGATAACTTTCTATCAACTTTACCATATCGCAAAAACTGTGATCAAAATGTTAATCCTTTTGGTTCACAACTTTTATCTTTATGTAAAGAAAACAATTTATGCATACTTAACGGTAGAATTAATGATGGTAATTGCACCTATCATTCTATTTATCGGGGTGGGCCAGTATCAAGTACAGTGGATTATGTTATTACTAATCAGGAATGCTTTGAAAGTATCTCTGATCTCGAGGTTTTTGAATTGACTGATTTTTCGGATCACTCACCGATTGCTTTCAAATTACAATGTAAAATTAATCGAATCTGATTCAGTTGTTTATGATAAAAGATTTTGGAATAACTCGAACACAGATACAAGTAACTTCAAGGAAATGCTGTTAAGTAAAACTTCATCATTCAATGAAATCAATGAAAAACTTATATCTGGTGAATATGATGTAAATCATTGTATGGATATATTTTCTGATCTGGTTCATGAGATATCCTTTTACTGCTTTGGTAGAACAATTAATAAAAATAAAAAATGTATCAAACGGAAATCACTCTGGTTTAATGATAATTGTAGGAGAGCGAAAGCTGAGTTTTTAGCGTCAAAACGTTCATTTGTGAAAAATAAAACGTCTGAAAATGAGATAAATTTCTTAAATACGAGAAAAATGTATGTTTCTATAAAACGTACAACGAAATATAAATTCTATTACAAAGAAAAATAAAAAGTGTATCCTCGGTCTATTTTTAGAAATGTGTACTTCCTATTTTGACTTGTATTTCTAATTATGTAAACAACGAAACATGTCAGGCAGGCCGTGCACAGTAATGGCCACATTTCACTAGGCTACGACAGGCGGCGTCGGTGTCGGTTAGCCACCATCCGACAGCATCCGACAGGAACGTAGATTGACCGAATATCAACCAAACACTGGCCGAAGGGTGACGTCGAGAAACCCCAACTGACGCAGAGTGACCGAGAGAACATTTTCTGACCCCGGCAAATTTTGAGCATGCATAAAAATCGGCTGCGACAGGCCAAGATAGCATTTTGACCGAGTACTAACCCTCATCAACCGAACTGCATCGCAAGGTGACGTAAGTCTAACCGAATAGCAACCCCCATCGACCTAACACAAACCCTGAGAAACCCTGCCTGTCCGAGTGTTTTATCAGACTCGGTCAACAGTGCGTTTCTCTGCGTTGGTGTTACTTCACAGTCGGTCGCTTTGCGTCGACATTCGGTCACATTCAGTTAGCCAACAATGTCAAGGACAGTCATGCACTGCCTGGCGGGGTTAGACATGGGTCGCCATTCGGTCATGCTGCGTCAGTCTGCGCCAGTGTTACGTCAATATTCGGTCAGCTTGGGTTGTAGTTTGGTCAATGTCGGTTGCTATAAATACGGGTGCGCCACACACGGTTGGTTAGTAATACATTTGTTTTCCACAGCATCATGCCACCAAAGAAACCAAGAAAAACGTTGATCCAGGCAATAAAGAAGATGAAGGGCAAAGCCGTGATGCAGTCCGGAGACAATCCAACAGGAGACGACGAGCACCAGGTAGAGTGATCTTCTTTTTAACTACCAATCTGGTTTTAGGCGCAAATTCTCTACTGAGACTTGCCTTTTACACTTGACAGACTATATTCGTTTTAACATGGATAAAGGAAATCTCGTCGGTATGGTACTTCTTGACCTGCAGAAAGCATTTGATACAGTACATCATGATATACTGTTAATGAAACTTGAAGTCCCTTATTCAGTGCCATTTCGATTATACATCTACGGTTCGGTTTTATTCAGTTACTCAGGAATTGAGAAACAAGTTACAGGTCACTCAAAATAAATTGATAAGATTTGTTTTAAACTTAGATTCTAGATCCCATGTTGGTAAAGAGCAGTTCGCCCGTCTTAATTGGTTACCTGTGGCAAGTCGAGTTGATTTTATAACTCTCTGTCATGTCATCGCCTCCTTCTTTCCTGCAGGACCTCGGCATGGACACGGATGTAGGCATGATGCTGAACAATCAGATCAGCCTGGAAAAGTCCTAGTACTTGCTCATCCATACTGTCCCTGGACTGGACTGGACTAGATTGGACCACCCCAGGCCTGAAATCACACTATTTTAAATCAACGAAGATCGCACCCATTAACATGTCTGACCCTCTGTGACCCTCCATGGCGTAACATCGACGCAACTGCGTCGCACACTAACCCACATCGACGTATGTCTGTCCTATGTGCATCCCAGTGCATCGCAACTCTGACACTCATCATCGCACCATCAACGCAGCTATTGCCGCACACCGACCGACACCGGCCCATTTTGACCGAATACTGACGTAACTCTGACCGATATGAATCGTGGATGTGACATTTGTGTTCGAAAATGTTCGAAAATGCTCGAAGAGTTTTGCGACAGCCCAAAATTCACTGACCGACCCTGATTGACACTGACGCAGCGCAAGTGAAATGGGGGCATAAGAAAAACGTGTTTTGATTAATCTTCTTTATCAATACGAGGTTTTAGTTAAGGTGGGTCACGGGTTTCCTCCCGAAAATTTGCCACCACTACAGAGTTCGATCAAAACCTTTTAAGATTTAATGACGGCAAAATGAAGCTATACTAGTATTAACTTTTTCGGATTTGTAAATGATTCAGCATTGTGCACAGTAAATTTCATAGCTTAATATACAAAATTATTGGAGCAGTACAAGAAATAACGCGAAAATAAAAAAACAAAACATATACAACATATCGCTCCACTTAAGGTGGCCGTTTTTTAAAATGGAAATATCATTTGAATACATCATTTTTGCTTCAGCTAATACTTTGAAGGATGTTCCTGCAAAAAGATTTTCTTGTGCGTTGACTTCTAGAAACTGAACACTTTTCGGAAGGAAACCCGCGACCCACCTTAAGTATTAAAATATATTTGCCTTATTTATGTTTATTCAACACCACCATAACATGTAGTTTTCGTGCATTCAGCTAGTTTTGAAAGCGAGGTTTAATTTTTGACAGGGGTCTTAAAATAGTTCTATCTAGGGTCCGCACCCTAGGTAGGAAATACCCATTCAATAATTGAAAAAGTGTTTTAAAATGGGTATTTTTCGGTTCTCCAAGTGAAATACATACACTTCGAATTCAAAATAACGTATACAATCACTTTTTTAAAAGTTCTTTCTACTCAAATATTCCAACGTAAAACCTTTTAAAACACATAAAAGTTGTGATTATAATAATAACGTAACAGACTTCTTTACAGACTCGAACAATTTTATCTCTCCATATTTATGTAATATGTTTAATCATGTATTTGACAATGGTGTATATCCTGATTCATGGTCTAAAGGTGTATTAGTCCAGATTTATAAAAAGGGAGATAAAAATTACCCAAGTAATTACCGGGGAATAACAATTGTCAACGTTACAGCAAAAATATTTTCTCTCATTCTTCGAAATCGTATAAATTCCTGGTGCGAAAATGAAAATGTTTTTTTTTTGGATTCAGAGATGGCCGTTCAACAACTGATGCAATTTTTCTGTTACATGCAATTATCCAAAAAGTGTTAGCAAATAAGTCAAAACTCTGGTGCATATTTATTGATTACCAACGAGCATTTGATTCAGTAAATAGGGATGCCCTATGGCTAAAACTTATTCAATAAGGTTTTAGCTGTAAAATGATTAATATGATTAAAAGTATGTATAACAATGTACAATCTTTTGTTAAATTGTCAAGCACTACGGAACTTTCCGATTTTTTCTAGACGAATTATACTTACGAGTATTTGTTTATTATAGCTGTTTGCGAGTACTTACTGTATTGTCTATTACTAGTTTGGCTAATCCTGGCCATTTGATTGGTTAATGGTGATTTCGGTCATTTTTGATTGGTCAATCATTGGACTGGCTATTCGTCGCGTTACCTGTCATGTTTGACTGAATCTGTTCGTCTGCTCTGTTGTTGAAACGCAAGTAAGTAATGTAGGCATCGTTCTATGATGTTAACGTGGCATAATATCGGGAAAATCATTAGATGTAAGTTTAATGTGGTTGTATCATATCAGACTATGGTGGATTTGGTAGTATTTAGGGTGTACTTTATTCCATTGATGTATGGTATGGTACGTAATACCATGTACATGTGAACTATATACAGGAATGTATTAATTTGTCAAATACTCATGATTGTCAAAATATGTGTATTATCTATAACTTGTAAATATGTTATACTCTCCATAATGGGGGAATGAATAAAGTAGACGGTCAATATCCTTTACGAAAAAAGCAACTTCATACAAAAAACTTAAACCAATGCTTCTTGTAATTCGTCTAACCTTAACGTTTTGTTATAGTTGTTCTTGTTGTATAACAGTTGGATTAAAACAAGGTGAACCTTTGTCGCCTCTTTTGTTTATACTATTCATAAATGATGTAACTGAAAACATTAATTTTCAATCATTAACTGATAATGATTTGAACTCTTGTCTATGTTCATGATATTGTTTGCAGATGACATGGTTTTATTTACGACTGATCCAACTAGTCTGCAAGCTCAAATTGATAGCATCTTTCAGTATTCCGAGAAATGGGGGTTAAAGATAAATGTAAATACAAGAGGGCCAAGATGGCCCAATATCGTTCACATGACAATCACTGTTCACTCATTAAAACATTGTTTTGAACCTGTATCCTAGTTTTTGACCCCAGGTGACATATGTTAGAACTTGTCCTACATATAAATAAGACAAACATTCTGACAAGGTTTGGTGAAGCTCCAATCAAAACCATGAAAACTACAGCATAGACAAGGTTTTCCTAAGATTTGTCCTCGTGACCTAGTTTTTGACCCAAGATGACCCATGTTCGAATTTGTCTTACATATCATTAAGATAAACATTTTGACAAGGTTTGGTGAAGATACAATCATAATTTGACATCTGTAGTGTTAATAAGGTTTTCCTAAGATTTGACCTCGTGACCTAGTTTTTGACCCTAGGTGACCCATATTTGAACTTGTCCTTAATATTATTAAGACGAACAATCTGACCAGGTTTGGCCAATATCCAATTAAAGTCATGACATTAAGAGCTTTTACAAGGTTTTTACCTAAGATTTAACCTGGTGACCTAGTTTTTGACCCCGGCTAACCCACATGTTATTGAGGCAAACATTCTGACAAGGTTTGGTAAAGATCCAATCCAAGCTGTGACATCTACACTGTTAACAAAACTTTCCTAAGATTTGACCTGGTGACCTAGTTATTGACCCAAGATGACCCATATTTGTAACTTGACCGTTATATCATTAAAACAAACAATTTGACAAAGTTTGGTGAAGATCCAATTATAACTGTGAAATCTACAGTGTTAACATGTTTTTTCATAAAATTTGACCTAGCGACCTAGTTTTTGACCCATATAACCCATGTTCGAAGTCGTCCAAGATATGATAAACAGAAACATTCTGACAAGGTTTCATGAAGATCGAATCAAAACAGTGACTTCTAGAGTGTTCACAATGTTTTCCAGCAAGTTGCCCTAGTGACCTAGTTTTTGACCGGAAATGACCCATTATCAAACTTGACCTACATATCATTGAAATAAACAGTCTCACAAAACTTCATGAAGATCCAATCAAAACAGTGATTTCTAGAGTGTTCACAATGTTTTCCCTTATTTGGCCCTGATGACCTAGTTTTTGACCCGAAATGGCCCATTATCGAACTCGTCCGAGATTTTGTCGATATTAACATTCTGATCCAGTTTTGCGAAATTTGGCCCCTAGTGTGTTCACAAGGTAAAGTTTGACGACGCCGGACGCTGGACGAAGACTGATCAGAAAAGCCCACCCTGTCACTTCGTGACATGTGAGCTAAAAGTAACAAAGGGCCATAACTCATTAAAATTTACTTGGACAAAACCTATTGTGGACATGCACAACTTGGCAAACTACTTATCACTTCTAAGAAGTTTCACTGAACTCCTGTGTTTTAAACATGATGTTACGGCTTTCTACAATAAAAGCCATATTACAACATCTCGTTTTCTGTTATATTTGTTGGAATTGATTTATCAATACCAACAGAGTTAACATACACGTACATTTGGACGGACGTACGTTCAGACACACCACAACTACACGAAAAAAAAACACACGAACAAAACCGAATAAAACCGAATGCACAATATACATACCGTGAATCAGAAATCGTAAGAAATTTTAAGTCATTTACGGAACTATTTTCGTAAATATTTACATTTGAAAAAAAATCTGTCTGAAGAAATTTTAGTGGTCCCAACAATAAATCTATAAAGCAGATGATGATTCAAATGTATAAATTGCCGTTTTTACTTGCTATATGAATAATATCGTACGCTATTTCGTGTGTTCAACGCGCACTATTTCGCGTACTATTTTTTTCTGATTTCGTGGGAAATCCCAGTCACGTGACTTCGCAGGTAGCTGCACCGCCATTTGTAGTTGACACTGCTACCGCGAAGAGTTTTGTTTTTTCTACTTCGAAGACCGAATGTAAGTATTATTCAGGTTATAAGTTGATATTGAGTTTAATTTTGTTGTCGTATGTCTTATTGAATGTTCTATTTGCTCTCATTGTAACGAAAAGAACATATCTCCGTTTGATCACAAGGTTGACCTACTTAATTTCGGATGACGGACGTTTCGAATGTCAGTCATTATGTACCACTGCCTTTATGTACCAGGTCTTAATGTACCACTTATGAGACTTAATGTACCACCTATATGATATATAGGGGAAACCATGTTTGAACTGAGTATATATGTACTATGTAATTAATATTGTATATTTTTAGTATTTAGATGTATTTATTATACTAGATTATATTAGACATAGAAAAAAGAAAATACTTCAGGGTACTCTTGATAATTTATTTTTAAAAACCAACGTGCTGTTATTTTATCATGTTTAACTTTAAGCCTAACTTATTTATCAAAATATTAATTTTGATAGCTGCTACAAGGTGTTGTCAAGGACTTATATACTGTATGTATATAAGTCCTTGGTGTTGTTAACACCTAATTATCACCTCTCAAGGTTCTGTCCATTTTGAACAATAGACACACTATAATTCATGTGTGGTACATTAAGGCATAAAATGGTACATAAAGGCACTGGTACATTTGTGAAATGGTACATAACGTCTTGCACCCGACGTTTCGGTCTCAATACGTTTCCGCCCCGATGACACTGCGGCCTCGATAAATTTGAGTGTACATGCGGTGTGAAATAAATCTGTTGCTGGTGATTTTTATTGAATGAATATATTATGGTATTATGTGATATTTTGTCTTTTCATCTTCCTGTTTTACGGAAATTTGTTCGTTAAATAGGAAAACGAAAGCGACTCTGATTGAGTCGTTTACCTGTTAGAACTTAGATTTTAAAGAACAAGTGGCTTTGACGATGAACTGCAATGTAATGCATATGTATATCCTCGAGTGCCCAAACTGCGCCAATCTAAGCTTTAGCTGTGAAATGCTGCCTTGATACTGTACACATAACAGAAACTATTTACTTACCACTTAATTATAACCAATTTACTTCAATACAAAGAAAAATCCCCTATTATAAATACTTTTCTACTCCAATGTAACATAAAAAACATTGTGAGTCAAATACAATGCCACCATTTTTTTGGTCTTAACTGCGCCATCTGTGAGTGACATCATAACATTACAATAATTTAAGCAATCATATTCATGTTAATAGGTTTTTGAACGAATTTTACTTATCACAATGCATTGTTCAACTTATAAAACTATTTTGTCGGTCATGAGCAGCATTAAACATAGTTTATTCCTCCTGTTTACAGTGATGACTGAAAAAAATATGTCACCTCTCCGTACTTCTCCAGTTGGAGAACATTATTTAAAATCAAATAACCCATATTAGAGCTGGGACGGGTAGCAAATTTGTACATGGGTACCCGTGACTATATTACCCGCAAGTACCCGAGTACCCGCTATTTATCTCGAAAAAGTTATCATTCCGTCATCCTGATGCTAACTAATGCTTAAATAGATTGGCAAACAACCAAACTGCACGGAAAGCCAAGTTCGGCAATATTTCACGCTTCTTAGCGATAAACAGCAGACAAAATGCAATACCTGCGACCTTGAGTAGAATAAATACAGCAGAACAAAGTTACATGTGTCCGACTCCAAGCCTTCCAATGTATCTGTGCCACCACCTGTGTTCGTAAAGTCAAAGCCTGACGTTACTGGAAACGTTCAGGATTCTAGTTCCGAACCTTACTTGCCTCCCCATCCCATGCTCCCGAATTTGCCAACCATTACTAATGAGAAATTTGGTTAAATAAAGGTAAATTATAATTATATACATGTACATGTGGAGATTTTACTTGCGGTAAACTGCTAGTTATATATATAAATACTGATGGAGTTAATAATTATAAAGTTTAGACTGTATTTCAAATAATGGATAAAAAATCTGTGTTAATATTTTGACCATTAGAACAATAATTCATACTCGTCGGAGCAGCATTTAAACATAAAAAAACGGGATGAGTATCCGTTGGTAATTTAAATTTTATATAGAAATCGGCCACAAATGTCGTAACTATTGCTCAGTATGGTAGACATAAAATTATAATTAGATATGTTTTGTTTGCAAAACAAAATCAAAAGGATTTTAATATGGAGTGTTCTATTTCAAGGGTACCCGGGCAGTAGCATTACTCGACCCGATACCCGGGTACTCGAGTACTCGTCCCAGCTCTAACCCATGTTATTAAGTTTTATTTCTCTCCTTTCATAATTTTAACGTATGTCCACGTCTTCCTCCTATAACAATGCTTGACGATACGTATCATCGTCTAAGACCTTCGACTAACCTTTTCAATGTAATTAATCTAGCAAAATTGAAATTTACATATCATGCATTTTCTTTACATAAACAGTTGTAGATAAAGCTAATGATGAAAACACTATTTTGTTGAAATTGTTTCCCAATAATACTTTTTATTGTAGGAATATGAACATAGAAAGTGGAATATCAGAGATGAGGATGTGTGACAATGTCTACAGTCACTCTTAAAGAAAGCACTGCACAGGCACATGTCAGGTTGAAGCAAAGATACATTATATTATTATAGTGTGATTTGTCACAGTCACAACTAAGGCCAGATGAACATGTAATTGTTATAGACTTCATCATTAACCAAAGAGGACATATTCCTCAACAGTTGAATCGAAAGTATAGGTATGTAACTAGTTGAAATTTACTGTAAGAGTGAATATATCTGATCTGCAACATACTTGAGAGAATCAAGAGGATCAGGGCTCTTTGACCCTTAAAATGGCACTTTGACTCTTGAAATTTGCAAAATAAGGTTTTTGACTTAAGAATTGGAACCAAAGGGTCAAATTTATTATTACATTAGTAGGAAATTCTGTTGACTTTAAATTTCTATCAGCTAAGAGGTAAATTTAGGCTAAGGCTGAACAAGTCTTATACTGGTCACAAAGACAATTCAGTCTTTACAATGACCTGACATTCGGTCTTGTGAAGGCATAAATTTTACCAGACCAAATGAACTTTTACCAGACTGATTCTTAATCTGTTTTTGCATGATCAAATGTTGTTTCTAGAATATTTATGAAAGTATATTTCTTACACATATAGGTTTCATATGATGGTTTTATTATGATTAACATAAAAATTCTTTACCATATACTAGTGAAACACTATAGAATTCAGTTCTGCATTTTGGACTATAAATTAGCTCACAAATTCACCATTGTTCTGGTGATCCGTGTCTTTGGACATGTGGCTATATTCGAAGACTATTAGCGATTTCTCATACCATGGCTAATTTACCTTACTTCATTTATGATAATTAAAAATTATTCTTGGTATTCTCACTTAATAGAATAATTCAAAGCCTACAGTGTAACTTCGGAAATCCGGACCCCCTGAAATTGTTTACCAACCACTTTTACTGAAATATATTCCCAAATATTTACACTCATTAAAAATGTTGACTGGTCATTCTTGTATTTTTAGTTGTAAGTTAAATTTTATTTTTGTTTGAAACTTTGATATCTAACTTTCCAGAAATTATTAGATTTTGAAAAATAAATCTTATAAATGTTTATCTTTTATTTTTGCATCATGTCTCAGTGACTATTACACTATACTGTATAATGCATAAATGATGATGTCCCTATTTTCACCATAAAGAACCTGTGGTGTTTAACATCTGTACTTGTTCAGATAATTTCAGACTTCTGAATTCCAAAAACTTCCAAAATCCGGACATTTTGGTCAGTCCCATGGGTGTCCAGATTTCAGAAGTTACACTGTACACTGTTTGTACTAATATTTTATGTTTGTTAGACCTATGATATTTGTTCTCTTTATTTGCAGAAGAGTGTTGCACATATGAGCGTTGCGTGTGCAAGATGACGCTGTTGTAGTAGATTGGAGAGCATATTGAACTCTTCCTAGATACCTAGGAAACCATTGAAGTCAGATGCCACATGATGGCAAATGTACTGCAAGTTTAAAGTGAAGATGTCACATCTGATTATATGAATTTAGAAGTAGCTGTGTTTCCTGGCCCATTTACACTACAGACAACAAGAGGTGGTAGTGATGTTTCAGTCATCAAGGATTTGAAATTGAACTGATTTGTATAGACTTTCCCAAATTTCCAATGACAAAATGAATTCCTCAGAACATTTGAGATTAGTGTTACTATAAATTTTTGGACAAAAACATTAACAATCTGTTCTATTTAGTTCTTTTATTTAGTACTTTAATATGTTCATATACTGATCGAAGGTATGTGTAACTTAGTATCACTGTAACCTTTAGACGGTTAATTTAGGTATATATATATATATATTTAGAAAAGTTCAAAATTTTAATGTTTGATAATATTATTACTATGCTGTTCAAACTTTTTAGCTCACATGTCACAAAGTGACAGGGTGAGTTTTTATGATCAGTCTATGTCCGGCGTTGTGCGTCGTCAAACTTTACCTTGTGAAAACACTAGAGGCCACATTTTTAGCTCAATTTTGGCAAAACTGGATCAAAATGTTCGATATTGGGCTGTTTTGGTTGAAAAATTAGGTCACCAGGGCCAAATAAGGGAAAACTTTGTGAGCACTTTAGAAATCACTGTTTTGATCGGAACTTCATGAAACTTTGTCAGAATGTTTATTTTTATAATATGTAGGTCAAGCTTGATAATGGGTCATTTCCGGTCAAAAACTAGGTTACTAGGGCAAATTGCTGGAAAACCCTGTGAACTCTCTAGAAGTCACTGTTTAGATTGAATGATCATGAAACCTTGTCAGAATGTTTGTCTTTATAATATCTTAGACGAGTTCGAACATGGATCATCTAGGGTAAAAAACTAGGTCGCTAGGTCAAATCTTATGAAAAACCATGTTAACACTGTAGATTTCACAGTTATAATTGTATATTCACCAAACTTTGTCAAATTGTTTGTTCTAATGATATAAACGTCAAGTACAAATATGGGTCTTCTGGGGTCAATAACTTGGTCACCAGGTCAAATCATAGGAAAACTTTGTTAACACTGCAGATGTCACAGTTTTGATCGGATCTTCACCAAACCGTCAAAATGTTTGCCTCAATAATGTGTGGGCCAAGGTTGAATATGGGTCAGCCAGGTCAAATCTTAGGTAAAAATCTTGTAAAAGCTCTGAATTGCATTGTTTTAATTGGATCTTGGCCAAACCTTGTCTGATTGTTTGTCTTAATGATATTAAGGATAAGTGTAAATATGGGTCATCTAGGGTCAAAAACTAGGTCACGAGGTCAAATCTTAGGAAAACCTTATTAATACTGTAGATGTCAAATTTTGATTGTATCTTCACCAAACCTTGTCAGAATGTTTGTCTTAATTTGTCTTGTTTAAGTAATTGACAGCTATTTGATCATCTATGAGTATTCTAGTAATTTAAACTATTAACTTTCATTTTTTAAAGTTTAATTCTCATATGATGATGGATAGTACAAAAGGTGACTTAAAAAGCATTATGTTCTTTAATTGGTGTCCTGCATAATATATTGTGAGCACACTAGGGGCCACATTTTTAGCTGTTGAGAATTTTAAAAAACAAACATATTTGTTGTTTATTTGCAAGATTTGAAACCATATATCAGACTGGTCCCCCAAAAAGGTCACACTTAAGAGTTGCTAAGGTATATAAAATGTCAAATAATTCCAGTTGACCAATACTTTTGTTTGTTTAGTCACATGAAGACGACATTTTTTACGTGAATGACCTCGATCATTTCTTTCAATGACTGAGTTTTTTAAATTCACAGGCTTAATGTTCTAAATGAATGGATATTGTATTGAGTCAGGTATGTGATCTTCAAAACTTACAGTTAATTTTTTGCATTCCCTTTGTAAATGATTGCTGCTGACATTCCAAAAAACTTTAATTGACTTAAATAATGAAATTCAGGTCTTTTATTATTTCACTGATAGCTGATATCTGTTGATATTGGCTCAATGATAAATGATCAATACATGTTCGTTTTTGTTTAAATTTGTACACGCCACAAGATCAGGTTGAATGCACATACAAATGCACAATTTACAAACAGTTACTTACAACGAACATTGCGTTGCCCTTTAAGGTAGTTCGCGGTGTTGCTCGAAAAAAAAGATTGTTAGAATGGCATGAAATTTGGAGGAATTATACCTGAAGTAGCAGCGCTTATGAAAATGTTGTTCTATTTACAGTTTGACGTCGGTAACCTAGCAACTAAACGACGTTAAAACGCCATCTAGCGGCACCAGCTATGTGAACGACTCGTTGTGCTTTCCCCCTTGTAACTTTGCTATAAATTGTCATAAATTG
This sequence comes from Lutraria lutraria, assembly GCA_964023205.1. Lineage (NCBI taxonomy): Eukaryota > Metazoa > Mollusca > Bivalvia > Venerida > Mactridae > Lutraria > Lutraria lutraria. Next base: position 42,337,451 of record OZ026834.1, on the reverse strand, counting down.
AAAGTTCGAACTTTGCGGGTGAGCGAATGCAGTGGTCTACCGAGTAATCATAATCAATGCTTTGAATATCCATGACCGCTCGGCGTGTCGGAAATTAATCGACGTCAAAACGTCATTAGGCGGACGTTTTTTCGACGTAAAATATTCAGATAAATGCAAATGTAGCTAAAACGCCGTGGTAGAAGTTTTTCAAAAATTAACATGCAGAACATTCATTTATCTACACATTAAGCGAAAAATCTATACCTCTCCAGGCTACTTTTTTCAGTATCGTAACGTTTCCTAAAGTCACACCATGCCAAAATGACGTCAATTCTTCTGCACAAAAAGATAACGTTTGGTTGGAGCAATATTCATCAAATTCGGTTGTTTTATCTAATGTTGGTCGTCTGATTTATACTATAACTTGACGATGAAGACATCGATGTACGAAAACTATTATTGTGAAAAGAAAACACTATATGTTCGAAGATGTACATGTTCGTTTTTGTTTAAATTTGTACACGCCACAAGATCAGGTTGAATGCACATACAAATGCACAATTTACAAACAGTTACTGTGTTAGGACACGAATGTAATGCACATAATGACGGAAAAGATGTCAGTAACGTATTTTTTATTCAAACTGAGTGTATAGAGACAAAATGCGGGTGCGCGTAATTGGAAAGTTACGGTGTGAAAAAAATAGCTCGCGACTCTTGAACTTGCCTATAACCCAGTGATCGGGGTGTAACTTGTGAAAGTCGGTTGAATATGAATATAAATGTTCAGACTATAATATAAACCTATCCTTTTACTCCTTACCTTTTTACCTATAATCGCTCACAAGAAGAAAATAATATTATCAATAAACAAGAGGGCCAACATGGCCCTTGATCGCTCACCTGAGAACAAAGGCACTATAATTAATGACCAGATAATATAGTTTCCATCTCGTATAACCCATTTTTACGTAGATTTTGAGATCAAAACCAACAATGAAGGTATAATACTGTTAAACAAGCTAAAACGTAGCAAATTTTCTAATCCAAGGGCCCATAACTCTTGAAGTTGTGGTCCGATTCCATCCATAACGGAACTTGTTCAAGACCGTAAGGTCATACACATTCATTCTAAATATGATTAGGATCGGTGAATAAATGAATGCGCTAAGAGTGTAAACAAACTCAAATATAGCAAATTTTCTAAGTCAAGGGCCCATAACTCTTGAAGTTCTGGTCCGATATTGCACATAATCGAACTTGTCCAAGATCTTTTGGTTATACACATTTTTCTAAAAATATGATCAGGATTGGTGAATAAATGAAGGCGCTAGAGTGTAAACAAGCTAAATATAGCAAATTTTGTAATTCAAGGGCCCATAACTCTAGAAGTTATTATCAGATTTTGCCCATAATCGAGCTAAAAATCTAAATAATGGGACGGTGAAATTTGCTCAAATTTAAAAAATAAATGTCTTACAATTTCTAAACAAGAGGGCCAAGATGGCCCTATATCGCTCACATGACAATCACTGTTCACTCATTAAAACATTGTTTTGAACCGGTGACCTAGTTTTTGACCCCAGATGACCCATGTTAGAACTTGTCCTACATATCTGACAAAATTTGGTGAAGATCCAATCAAAACCATGAAAACTACAGCATAAACAAGGTTTTCCTAAGATTTGACCTATTGACCTAGTTTTTGACCCCAGACGACCTATGCTCGAATTTGTCTTACATATCATTAAGACAAACATTCTGACTAGGTTTGGTGAAGATACGATCAAAATTTGACATCTACAGTGTTAATAAGGTTTTCCTAAGATTTGACCTTGTGACCTGGTTTTTGACCCTAGGTGACCCATATTTGAACTTGTCCTTAATATCATTAAGACAAACAATCTGACAAGGTTTGGCCAAGATCCAATTAAAACCATAACATTTAGAGCTTTTACAAGATTTTTACCTAAGATTTGACCTGGTGACCCAGTTTTTGACCCCGGCTGACCCATGTTCAACCTTGACCCACATATCATCGAGGCAAACATTCTGACAAGGTTTGGTGAAGATCCAATTAAAACTGTGACATCTACAGTGTTAACAAAGTTTTCCTAACATTTGACCTGGTGGCCTAGTTATTGACACCAGATGACCCATATTTATACTTTGACAAAGTTTGGTGAAGATCCAATAATAACTGTGAAATCTACAGTGTTAACATGGTTTTTCATAAGATTTGACCAAGCGACCTAGTTTTTGACCCAAGATGACCCATGTTCGAACTCGTCCAAGATATTATGAAGACAAACATTCTGACAAGGTTTCATGATCATCCAATCAAAAAAGTGACTTCTAGAGTGTTCACAAGGTTTTCCAGCAATTTGCCCTAGTGACCTAGTTTTTCACCAGAAATGACCCATTATCAAACTTGACCTACATATTATTAAAATAAACATTCTGACAAAGTTTCATGAAGATCCAGTCAAAACAGTGATTTCTAAAGTGTTCACAAGGTTTTCCCTTATTTGGCGCTGGTGACCTAGTTTTTTACCCAAAATGGCCCAATATCGAACTCGTCCGAGATTTTGTTGACATTAACGTTCTGACCCAGTTTTGCTAAAATTGAGCTAAAAATGTGGCCCCTAGTGTGGTCACAACATAAAGTTTGACGACGCACACCGCCGGACGGAGAGTGATCCTAATAGCTCACTTTGTCACTTAGTGAGCTAAAAAGGAATAAAAGTAATGAAAGCTGCTTTCGGGTGGTGCCCATTACAGACTGAAATCCTTAATAGCTGCATTTCTTAATTTCGTTTAAAAAATATTTCCGAAGTTTCGTACATGCCCTTGTTCGCTCTGTTATATCATCGACCAAATTAATCAGCTTATCTACGCGTTATGAAGTAAAATTGATTTTTTTTCGAGGTATATGTCTCCATCAATGTTATTTGAACTTTCCTAAACCCTTCAAAAATATTGATATGTTACGATGATATATGCAGGCCTACTAAAATCTCTGATATGTACACTTTTTTTCATTGTAAACAAAGGGAGCGAGAAATATATAGCACGTACAGAAGAGTCATTTTAAGTAAAGTTCTGCTATACTACTGATGGGATTCGTATGAAAATTTATAGGAATGATCTTCACTGTGTGGTAGCACTGTACGCAAAAAATCAACGGTGTTTACAAGATGGCGGACGGATAAATGTTGTGAGGTAGGTGTCGTTTGTTTTTGGTTCAAACTTTTTAAATACGACGTCCTCTACACAATAGTATACATCAAATGAAAGAACTTTAAAACGGCAATCGGCGGCTAATAATCGTTTTTTATCAAACCACGCCGTTTTCACAAAATCAGTGTCTGAACATCTCGTGTTGAGTTTTTTGAAAAACGAAGCGAGGAAACTGAACAAAACCGACGATTATTCCGTTAAAATGAACGAATCGACAAAAATACTTGTCCACGTGTATGGAGAATGTAAAGCTCCTCACGTATATCCATTATTTCCTCATCAAAATCCCTTGTAGTAGATGTTTTAAAGCTTTTAAATTTTACATACTGTACGCCACGGTGCTAAGTGTAAACATTGTACTGTACGCAACGGAGAAAACAATTTCTGTACGCAACGGAGAAACAATTTTAGTCAAAAATCTGTACGCAACGGAGCAGTCAATGAATAGCTTGTTTCTGTGTGTTTAAAAACGTGTCTTCTATACTTTGATTTCAATTTAAAGTGCATTGTTAAAGAAGAATGCACGCTTCGGGTTCAAAAGCGCAGTAATGTGATTACTAACGCAGGCAAGCCTGAGTGAATAATTACACACTTTCGAACGATAAAACGTGCATTATGTTACTACAATGCTGGACAAAATGAGATATTTTTTTCATTCTTACATGCTAAAAAGTGAATTGATTAAACTATGATAATTACATTGAGCGGTCAAGCAATTTTCATGATTTTGATGTCATTTGGTCAATTGACGTTTTTGACGTCAAGGGGCAAATAAACATTCCTTTTTTACAGTGAATATCGTTGACCTCGTTAGGTCTTCAGTGATTATATAACGTTTGATGTTTCAGTATAAACACGCATTATATGTGTTTCACTTTCCATAAAAAAATTGAAACAATATCTTCATAAGTTAGTTTTTTTTCTTACGTTAGATTTTATCAAATTTCAGAATCTATTTGAAAATAACTAATGAAAAATATAAACAGTATTCAGCGGAAAACCTATGCTAATATCTTGTCTTTGCTCCGTATATCTTTAAAATATAATTTTGATTTAGAAAAATACACGCAGAGATTCGAACTTACCCGTCACCATCCGACATCCGCTTAAAGTCATTGCTAGTAGACTGCTCGACCATGAAGAAGACTTATTTAACCTAATTTACAATGGCAATGTTGAATTGACAAATACAAATTTAGCCGAATTGTTAAATGGACAACTAATTCTGAAATCGTAATCGACAAAAAGCCATTCACTTAGTAAATTCATGAAAAAATGTCAATAGATAATACTGAGCCAAAACTGGTATCGTTATTGATATTTGTGCGTGCATTCTTCTATAACAATGTATAGATGACATGTTTTTAAACACATGACTGCTCCGTTGCGTACAGATTTTTGACTAAAATTGTTGCTCCGTTGCGTACAGAAATTGTTTTCTCCGTTGCGTACAGTACAATGTTTACACTTAGCACCGTGGCGTACAGTATGTAAAATTTAAAAGCTTTAAAACATCTACTACAAGGGATTTTGATGAGGAAATAATGGATATACGTGAGGAGCTTTACATTCTCCATACACGTGGACAAGTATTTTTGTCGATTCATTCATTTTAACGGAATAATCGTCGGTTTTGTTCAGTTTCCTCGCTTCGTTTTTCAAAAAACTCAACACGAGATGTTCAGACACTGATTTTGTGAAAACGGCGTGGTTTGATAAAAAACGATTATTAGCCGCCGATTGCCGTTTTAAAGTTCTTAAATTTGATGTATACTATTTTGTAGAGGACGTCGTATTTAAAAAGTTTGAACCAAAAACAAACGACACCTACCTCACAACATTTATCCGTCCGCCATCTTGTAAACACCGTTGATTTTTTGCGTACAGTGCTACCACACAGTGATCTTTACCAATCGGAGTTGCACATACCAGAGACGTATAATACAAGAGATAGGCAACTCGTTCTTTGAGATAAGGAAATACCGGGAAATCTCGTATGCGCCGCGGGATTTCTCACGCGATCAACAACCGCAACCGTCGTCCGCCATTTTGTATCATTGAGATACGGTTGCTTACGTCTCTGTTTATCAACTTCACTTCACAAATATCGATGCATAAAATTTAGAAAAATTATTATTAGATCATTTCGTGTGTATATATATATATATTTATATACATACTCGACGAGTTCATTGAAATAAACAAGTAGAGTACTGTACTGAGTGGAGTTGCGTTGTAACTTGCGGTGGGTGGGGAAGGCCAGACCATCAAAACTGTACTCGCTAAAACTCGAGAACTAATTGCTGGATTTAAATAATTAAAGTTATTTTGACTTTGTTGATACATGATTGATGGTTGCCCGAAGTTTCAATGCTCTCAGATTCGATTATATATCTTAATTTATGTTTAAACTGATGTCACCCTTAAAGTCTGATTATTCGAGTGAAATTCTAGTCCTAGCAAATACATAAAAACTGTACTCGCTAAAACCTCAGAACTATTAGTTTGATTTCTATGATTCAAGTTATTTTGACTTTGTTGATATGTGGTTGATGGTTGCCGGAAGTTTCAACCCTCTCAAATGAGGATAATTACCTCAGAATTCAAATCAAAATGGTTACTCTTTAAAGACTGAAAGTTTCAGTGAAATTCCTGGCCAAGTCATAATATCAAAACTGTAGTCGCTAAAACTCGAAAACTAATTGCTGGATTTCAAAAATTCAAATTTTTTTGACTTTGTTGATACATGATTGATGGTTGCCCGAAATTTCAATGCTCTCAGATTCGATTATATATCTTAATTTATGTTTAAACTGATGTCACCCTTAAAGTCTGATTATTCGAGTGAAGTTCTAGGCCTAGCAAATACATCAAAACTGTACTCGCTAAAACTTTAGAACTATTAGTTTGATTTCTATAATTCAAGTTATTTTGACTTTGTTGATATGTGGTTGATGGTTGCCCGAAGTTTCAACACTCTTAAATGAAGATATTTGCCCCAGAATTCAAATTTAAAATGGTTACGCTTTAAAGACTGAAAGTTTCAGTGAAATTCCTGGCCGATTCATAACATCAAAACTGTACTCGCTAAAACTTGAGAACTATTAGCTTTATTTCGATAATTCCATTATTTTAGACTGTGATAATGTGTGATTGATGGTTGCCCGAAGTTTCAACACTCTCAAATGAGGATATTTGCATCAGAATTAAAATATAAATTGGCTACCCTTTAAAGACTGAAAGTTTCAGTTAAATTCTAAGCCGGGTCATAACATCAAAACTGTAGTCGCTAAAACTTGAGAACCGATCGTTTGATTTCTTTAATTTCAGTATTTTAGACTGTGATAATCTGTAATTGATGGTTGCCAGCAGTTTCAACACTTAAATGAGGATATTTGTCTCGGAATTCAAGTTTAAAATGGTTAATTACCCTTTAAAGAATGAAAGTGAAATTCAATGCCAAATAACAAAATCTGTCTAGAAACCTGTAGCTGCTAAAATTTGAGAACTGTTAGGCTGGTGTTAGCTTGATTTCTCTAATTCCAGTATTTTAGACTGCGATAATCATAATTTCTTTCAGACAGTGAGACTTTGCGAAAAGGTAAAAACACGTCTGACAATTAAGCTTGAAACTTCCGTCAGGGGAAAGAAATCTGTCGTAAAACACACACACACACACACAGTATAGAAATATATCAATATATTTTGTCTGTTTTAATGTATATTCTCTGAAATAAACTAAAAAAATGTGTTTATTCTATACAAGAAAAGTTAAATATATATATATATTTTATTCTACTGATTTATTTGACACCTGTAGTTTTTCAAGTAAACTTCGTGATTTATTGGGTATTTCTTTTTCGCAAACACATTTTTTTTTTTTTAAATAATTGATTTTTCATTCTTGAATGTTATCTGATTGTACACATATATTAGTCTTGAAATGTCACACATATCAGCTGTAATAAACAATGCATGACCATAAAACTTTTGGTGACACATGTTTCTGATGATATCTATGGACCCATACTGTTCTGGGACCAGTAATTCCCTTGATTGCATAATCCCTAATATGGTAAACAAAACAAATTTTCACACAAGATAGCCACTTGATATTAACTTCAAAGGCCTGTCAAAATAACAAAATGTATGACAATGAAAAAAAAACTACCGAGGGTAAAATCATATTTGTTAGTATTTTTTTTCAATATGGTTCATGTTGATATTAATAATATTATGCGATGACATATTAATAGATAAGCAACGCGCCGAACATCTATATGCAGCATTAGTAACAAAATTCCACAAAAAAAAAAAAGAAAATCCATAGATCTGTCATCTTTAAGATGATTCAGTCATACATGTTTTTTGGTGACATTGTCAGTTTTCTAACTGTTGTTTGTTGGAAACAGATTGTTTCCATAATCGGTATATTCACCAAAAGTAATCTTAAATCTAGACATTTGTCATGCCATGAGAGAAAGTCTGAGGAAGACGTGATGTAAGTACTAGTGTTACTCAGAAAATAAACTACAGAGACAGAGAAAAAATATAATTGGCAACTGCATGTCGTGTTTATATAAGGACAATATACCAACTTCACACCTTCAAAAATAAGTGAGAGGTGTTGACTGATGAACAATGAATGAGGTTATAAATTTCATTTTTTTAAGGAAATTATTTTATGTCGCTAAACAGAATAATCTACATTGTACACAAGCATCAATAAAAAATCGGTCATATTGTATAGTCGAAAACAGCATAGATATATTAAAGACCCTAAATTCTGACAGCTATGGATCAACGTCTCTATTATATTAAATATTATTATAAGTCTTTTTGTTTTCGATAATGTCACTCGCATGCCCTTTCCGAATTGCCATTATTTATATATACTGTATAATCGACAACACTATCCGGACTCGTACCGTGTAGACGTACTATATACCGAACTGAGCAATCACGCTAAATATCGCGATTGACATACGAGATATTGGGAGATTTCGCGTAGTTGCCTATCTCTTGTATTATACGTCTCTGCACATACATCACAGGTTTTGAAAATTCACAGGAATGTTTGTCACAAAGCTTAGCTGTGCAGTGTGCACATTCTCAGGATTTTGGGCTGGGATCATTTTCGGCGGTGTTATATGTCCTTGATTTCTTACAAATTAAATCAACACACAGGATTTTACGCTCGGATTATTTCTGGAAGAGTTGTGGGCCCTTAATGAACATTGTTGAGTAAAGTTTGTCCAAACTAGTTCTCGTTTACTACTTTGATACTATTCATACGGTAATGCTTCATGTGGAATAAAACAATATATTGTCAAAGTTGCTAGGTTACCGACGTCAAACTGTAAACAGTACAATATTTTCGTAAGCGCTGCTACTTCAGGTATAATTCCTCCAAATTTCATGCCATTCTAACAAACTTTCTTTTTTGCCGAGCAACACCGCGAACTACCTTAAGTTCGTGTCTTGTAACAGCATCACCAAAATTATTATTTCTCACTCAAAAAGAAAGCGTTTTCATTGTGTTTTACAAGAAATTACGTCATAACATCAGATTTTAGGCAGACAAATTTTTGCACGCAATTAATCTTTTAACTGTTTTATTAAGCGTTTTATTTCAACACATACTATTCAAATGACTTGTGTGCCGCATAGCGCTACTGTTGTCATGGAAACATTAATATGTGCACTTCAAAACGAAACATTGTCTAAAATTGCAAAACCACAAAGTAGAATATGAATGGTACATGTAGTTTGTATATGCAAAGTATCATTTAGTTATCATAAAGGACTTCGGAGTTAGAGAACAGTCTACATACTTAATGGACAACCCTCGTATATACTTGTTCATTTGGTTAAACTCAAATTTGGTCATCTAAGAAAAAAGGCCAAATCTTCTCTTCGTTCTTAGCTCTTCTTTCTTAGGTTACACTGTGTATGTGACTTGGAAAAAGGAACAACAAGATCATTTTTCATTGATATATTCAAAACATTTTACAGACATTATGACAACTGTTATTCTATGTTTAAATGACAACTGACAAAACTTGAATTGCGTGCCTATCAGTTATATGTAAGTGGAATCATTTTAATCCAGACTATTTACTAGTTACTTCATGTACCATAAATAGAGAATAATAGGTTCGTGTCGTGGATGAGTAAGTTTATCTGGCAAGGCGGAGGAATTTATCGGGTGAGCCGAAGGCGAATCCGATAATTTCCGCAGCCGAGCCGGATAAACTTTTACTCAAACCATGAAACTAACCTATTATTCTATTTATCCAGTCACTGAATTTGCTTAAATAAGGAAAAACCTCGGGCTATTTAGTTACTTTTTCATTAATCTGCATGTAAAGTCACGTTCATTCACTGACGTCACGATAAACAACGACATCGGAAATCTTGATAACGTTATGTAGACGCAGGTAAGTCATAGAACATTTATCGTTCAACCTCAATTCATTTCGGCTAGGAAAACCGCACACCCGGGCACTGAATTTCAACCGGCGACTTTGTTATAAGAAATAGATCACATGGTCAGGTGACGGTTTATCACAAGTCACATGGTCAGGTGACCTAATAAAGCAAAGTTTATACGGCACCCTGTTATCTGGTCGATTTTGCCGGAAGTGACTGGATAAAGTAAAATACTCATCTAGCAGCTTGACTTCTGTGAGAAGTAGGAAACTCATAACAAATAAAATCTAATCTTGCGCAAACGTATGTGTTATCAATGGATATCCAAATGTGAATGTTAGGTAGTTTGTCAATGACACTTGAATCCCAATTTTTTAATGTAAGTTTTTCTAATGTCTGGCAGTATTTCAAACAGAATCATCCCAAAGGGCTTTGTGATATCAGCTTTCATGTAATGTACAATATGCTGCTTTAATTCCTGAAATAAAAACAAGGATATTTAGATTTGTTAACTTCATATGGGCATGCATACATAAAACCTTTAACTGTCATAATCTATTTACAACAAACAAAATAAATACATTAGCTACACCTTTTACTGAAATAGTGTGTTTATTTGTTGAGAATTACACTTAAAATTTTTATATCTTTAGAACTTTAAATTTTCAGCATTGACTGAATATTAACCATACAGTTAACCAAATTGGTATCATTTTGCGCAGGTTATCATACAATATTAAGCGCTGGTACTGTATTATGTCGAATCTATAACTTTTCAATCAATTAACTGTTGTCCATGGATATGTAATGGTCCACACAATATTTCATTCCAACTGCAGTTTTCTAGCAACCAGCTCAATATGCACTACATTGTATCTATTTTTCAGTGTGGATAACCCACATAATTTATATATATATATAAATATATATATATGACTTTTGACATACCAAATAGGTAGTGCGGGAAGCATTTTTTGCACAAAGCCAGGAGAAAAGAAGCAGGCTTTCTAATGCCTCGACAACAACACCAACAAGAGGGCCATGATGGCCCTGTAAATGCTCACCAGGAAAAAAGGTCATTTAGAGACGAACATTGTTAAAATATTTCTACACAAGTCCAAGTAAAATCAAGTGACCCTAAGGTCAGGGTCAATTTTTACCCCAGGGCCATAATATGAACAAATTTAAAGAGGTCTGCTAGACAATACTACATACAAAATATCTTAACTCTAGGCCTTGTGGTTTCGGAGATTTTTTAAATTTTCCTATATAAGCCTATATACCGGTAAATCAAGTGACCCCCAGGGCGGGGCCAATTTTTACCCTAGTGCAATAATTTGAACAAACTTGGTAAAGGTCCACTAGAAAATGCTACATACCAAATATCTTAGCTCTAGGCCTTGTGGTTTAGGAGAAGATTTTTCAAATTTTCCTATATAAAATAGAATAAACCTCAGGGCAGGGCCAATTTTGACCCCGGGGCCAAAATTTGAACAAACTTGGTAGAGGTCCACTAGATAATGCTACATACCAAATATCTTAGCTCTAGGCCTAGTGGTTAAGGAGAAGATTTTTCAAATTTTCCTATATGAAATAGAATAAACCCCAGGGCAGGGCAAATTTTGACCCCGCGGCCTTAATTTGAACAAACTTTGTAGAGGTCCACCAGACAATGCCACATACAAAATATGTAAGCTCTAGGCCTCGAGGTTTTGGAGAAGAAGATTTTTTAAATTTTCCTATATAAGTCTATATAAATCAAGTGACCCCCGGGGCGGGGCCAATTTTCACCCTGGGGTCATACAACAGACTTGGTAGAGGTCCGATAGACAATGCTACATACCAAATATCTTAGCTCTAGGTCTTGTGCTTTCGGACAAGAAGATTTTTTAAATTTTCCTAAATAGATTAGAGTAAACCCCAGGGCAGGGCCAATTTTGACCCCAAGGCAATAATTTGAACAAACTTGTTAGAGGTCCACTAGACAATGCTACACATTAAATATCTAAACTCTAGGTACTGTAGTTTCTGACAAGAAGATTTTTAAAATTTCCCTATATAAGTCTATGTAAAATCAAGTGACCCCTGGGGCGGGGCCAATTTGAACCTAGGGCAATAATTTGAACAAACTTGTTAGAGGTCCACTAGACAATGCTACATACCAAATATCTAAACTCTAGGTACTGTAGTTTCTGACAAGAAGATTTTTAAAATTTCCCTATATAAGTCTATGTAAAATCAAGTGACCCCTGGGGCGGGGCTAATTTTGACCCTAGAGCAATAATTTGAACAAACTTGTTAGAGGTCCACTAGACAATGCTACACACCAAATATCTAAACTCTAGGCATTGTAGTTTCTGACAAGAAAATTTTTAAAATTTCCCTATGTTAGTCTGTGTAAAATCAAGTGACCCCTGGGGCGGGGCCAATTTTGACCCTAGGGCAATAATTTGAATAAACTTGGTAGAGGTCCACTAGACAATGCTACACACCAAATATCTAAGCTCTAGGCCCTGTGGTTTTGGACAACTGGACAAGAAGATTTTTAAAGTTTTTCCTATTGGTTGCCATGGCAACCAGAGTTTTTAATGAAATTAATTTTTTTTAATAACGTTGGCAGAGCTTCATTCAAGGAACATCCATGTAAAGTTTTGTTGAAATTGGCTGACTGGTTAAGAAGAAGATGTTGTTTAAAGCAATTGTTGACGCACGCATGCACACAACCCTAATAATCTGGAATTATTTAACCATCTAAAGAAAAATACTTATGTTCTTAAATCAGACAAAGTCATGCAAGAAATCTACAACAACACTACAATTATTAAAAGCAAAAGACAACCACCAAACCTAAAGAAAATCTTAACTATCGCAAAATTTATGGAACATAAATCAGAAACATTTAAAGTTACAAAATGTGGGGGAAACAAATGTGGTCTTTGTAAGTACTTAAAAGAATGAGAAAGCTATGATTTTAACAGAAAGAAATTTAATGTAAAACAAGATACATGTATGTCATGTGATGTAGAAAATGTTATCTAATCAATTACATGCAATGGTTGTCACAAATATTACATAGGTCAAACTGGAGATAAATTAAGAATGCGGAGAACTGTTCACGCCCAACAAGTAAGGGACCCTTCAACAAGACAAATACCATTAAATGTACATTTAGACATGTTTCTGTTGCAAAAACGAACCTAAATTTTGCTTGTTCCCATTCTATAAATGTTTTCTAAAAATTTGTCAGCTAGGTTAGTCAAAGAAAAACATTTTATTAAACTATTTAAGCCCGAATTAAATGCTACTTAATGTCTAAATTACCCCCCCCCCCCCCCCCGAGAACTCTTCAAGTGAAGTCTAAAAAATATTATGATGTCGTAACTAATAACAACGCTATTGTTATTTTAAATGCACTGAAGAGCCGCAAGGCGAAACATGTTTGCATAATTAAAGGATCAAAACATCAATCAGAGGCATTCCGACTTAATTTTATTTTTACATATACGTCTTCTTGTGCCGGGACAACATTTAATTGTCGTCACCACTTTTCGACTATATAATTATATACATAAAATGTTAAAAAATATCCGAGTCAAGCAAATTAATAATGAAAAATAACTAACATTCCATAGGTATTATTATATAATTCAATTATATACATATATACTAGTTCACAGCAAAAAGTGCAAAATTTATTGAGTGTGTCTAGCTGTGATTCAAAAACTATAAATTTCCTTTCACCATTCTTGTCAGTGTCACTGTATTAATATTCTAAGTATCTTTTGAATCAGACCCATTTGGTATCACTGTAAGGTCATGGTTGTTGTCCATGAAGCTCACATCAGACAGTTCACTAATATGGTATATGATGCTTGTCTCAAACTGTGGAAACTGCAAGGAACGTCTTTTTCCCAGTATGTGTGGCGTAATACACTAACTTTGGATTTGTCTGAGTTGCTTTTAACTGGTCTTGCTGAAATCAGAAAGCAAAAGATTTTTCAGTATGACTATCTCAACTGAATTTACATACATTGACAATCATTCCTTTCACATTATACATGTAAATTCAAATCTACATTTTCTGTCATTCTAAGTTTCTGATGCATTCAATATTTCATATATATGTTTTACAACTTGTAATAAGGCCAACATTTTTCACATTTTGTTTGCAGTAATACTACCACTCACCAACATATGGCCATATGGCCCTATAACCGCTCACCATAAAAAAAAGATCTTCAGAGAACATTTTTCACATTTTTTCCTATATGAGCCATTGTAAAATGAACCCTGTGGCAGAGCCAATTTTGACCCCCGGGGCCATTATTTTTTTAACAAAGGTGGTAGAGGTCCACTAAACAATGCTACATAGAAAATATCTTAGCTCTAGGCCTTGTGGTTTCGAACAAGAAGATATTTTTAATTATCCTATATAAGCCTATATAAATCAAGTGACCCCCCCCCCCTGGGGTGGGGCAGATTTTGACACTGTGTCAAAAACTTGAACAAACTTGGTAGAGGTCCACTAGATAATGCTACATACCAAATATCTTAGCTCTAGGCCTTGTGGTTTCGGAGAAGAAGATTTTTCAAATTTTCCTGACTGTATAAAATAGAATAAACCCTAGGGCAGGGCCAATTTTCACCCCGGGCCATAATTTGAACAAACTTGGTAGAGGTCCACTAGACAATGCCACATACAAAATATCTAAACTCTAGGCCTTGCGGTTTCGGAGAAGAAGATTTTTTAAATTTTCCTGTATAAGTTTATATAAATCAAGTGACCCCGGGCGGGGCCAATTTTGACCCTAGGGTCAAACAAACTTGGTAGAGGTCCACTAGACTATGCTACAAACCAAATATCTAAGCTCTAGGCATTGTAGTTTTTGACAAGAAGATTTTTTAAATATCCTATATAAGTCCATGTAAAATCAATTATCAATTACCCCCCAGGGGCGGAGCTAACTTTGACCCCAGTTGAATAATTTGAACAAACTTTGTAGAGTTCCATTAGACAATGCTACACACCAAATATCTAAGCTCTAGGCCCTGTGGTTTTGGACAAGAAGATTTTTAAAGTTTTTTCTATTTGTTGACATAGCAACCAGAGTTTTTAATGAAATTTAATTTTTTGAATAACTTAAGTTTTTTCTAATGTTAATAAAATTAATTTTTTTGAACAATTTTGGTGGAGCTCCATGCAAGGAGTGTCCATGTAAAGTTTTGTTGAAATTGGCCTACTGGTTCAGAAGGAGATGTTGTTTAAGGTATCTGGCTTGGATGTCAGGTCAAATCAAGTTTCACCAATTTATAGATTTAACAAGATGTGTTTTATAAACACCTTGCCCCCTCCGGATGCCCTTTTTGAAAATGCACCTGTAGTTCCTGTAGAGATTGTCATGATGAACCAAGAAATGAAGTTCGATGATTGTAGGTGGTAGCGTTTTTATTTAATAGGCAAGGTTAAATTTCAGTACAGGCAAACAAAGGGCCGTAAATCTGCTAAAAATGATCGAATCACAAAACCCTAACAATATGTGCTGGTGAACATGGTGACAAAAGTTCTATCAAAGTTTGGTAAAAATCCCTTGAAAAATACAGAAGTAGTTGCAAACAAAAGAGTATTTCTCTATATATTACATATGCACAAAATAAAAAAAAATCCCATGAAGAATGTAGGAGTAGTATCCTAAAAGAAATGATTTCTCTATATATTACATATATATGCACAAAATAAACGAAGGGCCATAATTCCGTCAAAATTTATCGAATCATAAAATCTTTACAACATGCATTGGGTATCTCGATAACAATAGTTCCATGAAAGTTTTATCAAAATCCCTTGAGAAAACAAGGAAACAAGAGTATTTCGCTGTTACAATCACACATAAAAAACAAAGGGCCATAATTCCGTCAAAAATGATCTAATCACAAAACCCGGAATATATGTGTCATGGTTCTTGGTAACAACAAGTCTGGGAAAGTTTCGTCAAAATCCCATGAAAAATGTAGGAGAAGTATCCTAAAAAAAATGTCGTTTTTTTTTAAACAAAATGACCCCTGTGACCTTGACCTTTGACCTACTGACCTGAAAATGCACAGGTCCTGTAGAGGTTGTCATGAGGAACCTACATATGAAGTTTGATGGATGTAGGTGCAGGCGTTTTGATTTTATAGGCAAGGTTAAAGTTTGGTACAAACAGACAGAAAAACCGACAAACACAGGCAAAAAACAATATGCCCCCGATCTATCGATACGGGGGCATAAAAACTAAACCATAATAATATACTAAAATAAACCCACTATATAAAGTGCATTGCAAGTGATTTGAAATAAATATTACATTTGATTGGTCTTTTATAAACCAATATCGCACGTAATTTACAAATTTTTAAACAACAATTACCACTTTGTATATAGGAATATATTACAACAAATATACTTCAATTAACTATAAATGTATAATGCAGGAAACCGTGCCTCAGTCCTGCGTTCGTTAGATACTTGACATTAAAGAAATTCCGTACCCAGAACCCCGCTGTTTATTACGTAATATGCCATAAATAAAAATTGAAACAAGAGGGCCATGATGGCCCTATAAATGCTCACCAGGAGAAAAGGTCATTTGGAGATTAACATTGTTGAAGTTTTCTATACGAGTCCAAGTAAGATCAAGTGACCCATCTGGGCCGTTTTTTATCCCATGGCCATTATATGAACAGATTTAAAAGAGGTCCATTAGACAAAGCTAGATACCAAATATCTTAGCTCTAGGCCTTGTGGTTTCGGAGAAGATTTTTAAAAATTTTCCATTATAAAATAGAATAAACCCCAGGGCAGGGCCAATTTTGACCTCGGGCCATAATTTGAACAAACTTGGTAGAGGTCCACTAGACAATGCCACATACAAAATATCTAAGCTCTAGGCCTTGCAGTTTCGGAGAAGATTTTTTAATTTTTCCTATATAAGTCTATATAAATCAAGTGACCCCCGGGGCGGGGCCAATTTTCACCCTAGGGCAATAATTTGAACAAACTTGGTAGAGGTCCACTAGACAATGCTACATACCAAATATCTTAGCTCTAGGCCTTGTGGTTTTGGAGAAGAAGATTTTTTAAATTTTCCTATATAAGTCTATATAAATCAAGTGACCCGCGGGGCGGGGCCAATTTTGACCCTAGGGCAATAATTTGAACAAACTTGGTAGAGGTCCACTAGACTATGCTACACACCAAATATCAAAGCTCTAGGAGGCATTGTAGTTTTTGACAAGAAGATTTTTAAAATTTCCTATATAAGTCTATGTAAAATCAAGTTACCCCCAGGGCGGAGCCAATTTTGACCCCAGGGGAATAATTTGAACAAACTTTGTAGAGTTCCATTAGACAATGCTACATACCAAATATCTCAGCTCTAGGCCCTGTGGTTTCGGATAAGAAGATTTTTTAAGTTTTTTCTATTTGTTGCCATAGCAACCAGAGTTTTTAATGAAATTTAATTTTTTGAACAACTTTGAAAGGGGACCACCCAAGGATCATTCCAGCAAAGTTTGGTTGCAATCGGCATAGCGGTGTAGGAGGAGATGTTGTTTTAAGTAAACATGGACGCCACGTAACGACGCACGATGGACGCAGGGCGATCACAAAAGCTCACCCTGAGCACATTCGTGCTCTGGTGAGCTAAAAAGTATCAAAATTCTGAGGCACGGTTCCCTAGATTAACATTTCTGCCAAAAACCGCTTTGAAATCCGTCATCAAACAAGACGGCAATGTTAATTCGAAAATGACACCTACTGTGTTTTTTTAAGCTGAGCAATTAACAATTAAAGTGTCGGATCATTATTGTCTCATGAAATCAACAAACTTGACGCACCCCATTCAATTTTGATAGCCAATCAATATCGCTAATGTTTACGGTTCAATAATTGAAACCATGCCCAGGTTTGATGTCTAGTAAGAGATTTTACAACAATTTTTGTCATTAATGAATTAATAGTATCATATCATACCAATACAATGCACATAACGCTAGAGATGTTTTATGCTGATAAGGAAAAGTCAATGAAGGGGCGCAGTATTTATCGCAATAAAACACCATTTGTGAGCGTTCGGTTAGAATTTTTTGTTGCTTGGTATTAAAGTATGATATTTAATCTTTGTAAATATCGTAAAATATTATTTTACGTGAATTTAGCGATTTTAACCCATGCCGATACGTTAAAGCAATTGTTGACGCACGCACGATGGACATCACGCGATCACAATAGCTCACCATGAGCACTT
The DNA here is from genome assembly GCA_964023205.1 of Lutraria lutraria. Lineage (NCBI taxonomy): Eukaryota > Metazoa > Mollusca > Bivalvia > Venerida > Mactridae > Lutraria > Lutraria lutraria. The sequence goes on along the minus strand of OZ026834.1, from coordinate 42,319,512 downwards.
TGTGCTCTGGTAAGCTAAAAATATAAACCATATTTCTTTTAAGTTGAACTTTTGTTTTTATGGAAGATTGAAGTTTACAATTATTCACATAAAATGATGAGGTAGAGACCTGATTTGACGGGACCCTGTTTAAAATGTTTAAGGGATAGTAAAGTATGACTTGTAGTCTTCTAAACTCGTACATATGTAGTGCTGCTGGGACTTTTTTTAAAATGTAGACTTTATATTTCTATGCAATCAGACATTTTACAGTATCAGATACTATACGGCGGCCACTGATTAAGACACAAACAAATAAAAATTCATTATGCAATTTGCATTTTGATTTCGGAAAAGCAAGCAATAGAATTTACTTTCAACAATTACATGTTTACAAGTGTCAGATGGGACTTCTAGTTCTGATTTCACACTTGATCACGCAATCCAGTAACTAAAATCCAGTATGTATGACCCCTGAAGAGTTGGCTATATTGAATGCAAAATGCATGACGTGTTGATCAAGCTATTTTCAATGACAAGTCACAATTTAAGACAAAGAAAACTCTTGCCACACTTTCACCTTTAGATGCGAAATATCTATAATTAACCCATTAATATTACAATTTCACAGCATGGGTCCTTTGTACAATGCTGTGTTGGATACAGGCATGTAATTTAATGCAGAGTAAAAATTATCATTAATAGGTGTCATGTTGAGTTGAATAAGGCATGTGTACTTTATTAGGCAAGCACTGGGTCCAAAATTTTACCTAGCAATTTGAGTGGTGGTCTTTTAGCTCAATATTTTTCTAATGTACTGTACTTAAGCAGATTATGGTTGTTGCCCGAGAAATAATAATGATACAGATCAAATCAGTCCTGTTCAACATTTATTTATTGTCCGATATTCTGATATAAACAAAGTAATGCATCACTTTATGTACCAGTCTGTTTCTGTACCAGCACCTTATGTACCACATTTATCATATTGAAGTTTCATTTTATTTCATGTCATGTAATTATGCTAAATTTATTAGAGTTAATTGTCAATTAAGTAAACAAGAAACGCAGCAGTGCCGCGAAACCAGGTTTTCCTAGGCTTTAATACCACAGTACTCTAGAATTCTTAGCAAAGCTTCATCAGTGGTTCAGTTTCCAGTGCGACTAATAAGTTAACATTGACCTTTACCCTACTGGCATAGAATGCAATCCCAAGCTTGGTTTCTATGTAAGCTACCTCCACACAAAATTTCATCGCAATGTCTAAATCCTTAATATAGTTATTCACCGGAAACTGATTTTCTATTTTTAGTGACAGTGACCATGACCAAACTGACCCCAAATACAATTTTAAGCTAAGCTTTCATGCAAGGTTGTTAAATACCCAGTTTAGTCAAGATTAGTCATTCCAAACTTAGGTAATTGACCGGAAACTGATTTCTATATTTAGTAACAGTGACAATGACCCTACTGGCCCTTGATTCAATACAAAAGCATGGACTGGATGTAAGCTACAAATGTACCAACACACAAAATTTCATCGCAATATCTCAATCCTTACTTAGGTTATTGACCAGAAACTGATTTTCTATTTTTAGCAACAGTGACCTTGACCCTACTGGACCTAGATGCAATTCAAAAGCATAGACTGCATGTAAGCTACCTACACACAAAATTTCATCGCAATACCTTAATCCTTGATTAGGTTATTCACTGAAAACAGATTTTCTATTTTTAGTATAGTGACCTTGACCCAACTGACCCCAAATACAATCCCAAGCAAAGCTTTCATGCAAGGATTCTAAATACCCAGTTTAGTCAACATTGGTCATTCCAAACTTAAGTTATTGACCGGACACTGATTTTCTATTTTTAGTAACAGTGACCTTGACCCCACAGATCCCAAATACAATCCCAGGCTAGATTTTCATTCAAGGATGCTAAATACCAAGTTTGGTCAAGATTGGTCATTCCGAACTTAAGTTATTGACCAGACACCACTGTTTGACGCCTGCCAGCCCGCATATCCACCCAAAACACGCCCACCCACTCGCCCGCCATATTTGGCATTCTAATAACCAGGTTTCACTTTGTGAAAACCTGATTAATAAACAGTGTGTAAATAATTATTTTTGAACATTTATTTGGACTTTGATGTTTGAAATATATTCTGCTTGTTATTTATGACAAATAGGCTTGGAATTTGACTTTTGTCAGTGTACTGTCCATCCACGGAGTGAGCTGAACAAAGTCGATCGTACTTCTTGTTCAGTGCGAAGGCTTGGCTGACCATTTTCATCCTCTTTATCCATAGTTTTCTGACCTCTTCATTCGCTGGAAATCTATGCAGGGTTACTGCCTTCACGTTGACAACTTTTCCCCTAAAATTGCTGCATACACAGCAATAACTACGCTTTTTCTCGATAGATTTTGGAACTTCCCCCGATATTTCTGTCATTCTTAGTTTGCTAACCACCGAAAGTGATTGCTTTACCTCCACGCTAAAGGGCATCAAAGGGAGGTTAATATCAGTGAAGGTAACAACGGTTATGAAACTGGACTATAGACAAGTAAATGATTATAAGGATTTTAACAACTGGAATACTTGTGTGAAGAGAAATATGTTCATACTACAGTAACTGTCAGGCACATAGTTCATACCAAATTTTAATCCGTGCAATCAACCATATTTAGAGGTCCGAAATTCAGACTGAAATTACATATTTTTCCAAATATCATGAAACATTAAATATCATTATAATATAACATACCTCTATATTTGTTGTAGTATCCCAGTATGTGCCGGTCGCCGATTTTCCTGGCGTAAATGTTTACCAATCTAGGTCTATTGCATATTCTCACTTTTTCAAAGTAAGTATCTATAGTGTCTGATCTTTTCCCTTCCAGAACGAGAATTACATCACAAATAGGAAATTCACCGATCAACCAACAAATCAAATAAAAACGACTCGATTCAAGGATAAAACAGTCACTGTAAGCGGCCAGTTTTATGCTATGGTTTCATGCTAATCTATATCGGCCATGTTCGTTAATGATGTCACTCAAGGGAGGTAACCGGGTATTGATTTACGACTTGTTCAGTACCGTTATTAAAAATCGGTCTAATTTTAATATGGCATTTGTTCGCATAATAAAGATAATTATGTATAGACATGGTATAAATCGAAAACGTTTTGAATTTAAATTTAATTCTGCGATTTTCTGCGTATTTGAACTTTAACTTGAAAATGCACAGGTCCTGTAGAGATTGTCATGATGAACCAAGATATGAAGTTTGATGATTGTAGGCAGTAGCCTTTTGATTTAATAGGCAAGGTTAAAGTTTGGTACAGACAAACAATGGGCCATAAATCTGCTAAAAATGATCGAATCACAAAACCCTGACAGTATCTGCTGGGGAAATTGGTGACAATAGTTCTATAAAAGCTTGGTCAAAATCCCTTGAGAAATATAGAAGTTGCAAACAAAAGATTATTTCTGTATAGATTACAAATGCACAAAATAAACAAAGGGCCATAATTCCGTAAAAAATTATCGAATCATAAAGCCTTTACAACATGCATTGGGTATCTTGATAACAATAGTTCCATGAAAGTTTTATCAAAATCCCTTGAGAAAAGAAGGAAGCAAGAGTATTTCGCTGTTACAATCGCACGAAATTAACAAAGGGCCATAATTCCATAAAAAATGATCCTAAAAGAAATGTAGGAATTTTTTTAATGACCATGACCTTGACCTAATGACCTGTAAATGCCCAGATCCTGTAGAGGTTGTCATGAGGAACCTACATATGAAGTTTGATGAATGTAGGTGCGTTTTGATTTTATAGGCAAGGTTAAAGTTTGGTACAAACAAACAAACAGAGAGACCAAAAACAATATGCCCCCGATCTATCGATATGGGGGCATAAAAAATACAGCTTCTTTTCTTCTTGTTATGTGCAAAAAATGCTTCCCGCACTACCCACATGTGATGTCAAAAGTCATGTGGGTTATCCACAATGATTATTGTTACCATGTAACACTTGAGTGATTTTTTCTACGACTTATAGTACATATCTCAGATACACTTTTATCTATGATTTTTTAAATTCAAGTTTGTATTGTGATACATTCTAATTGATCAAAACAGCCTCACTAGATTTGCTGAAGTCAACAAATTAAGTGATCAACTCTCATGTTCTTGCAAACTTTGGATCTTTACATTTAGCAAATATATTTAAAGATAAGCACTAATAGCAACCTGCCTCATTTTTACAATTCATCAATTGTTGCAACATAGCTGACTTCAGTTTTTGGTGTGTCTTTCCTTGTGTATACACAAATCTATTGACATGATGTACAGCTATCAAATACAAAACTGGACTCCACTTAGGTTGTAAAACTCCACTGTATAAGGATTGATAATATAGTCTGAGTAATTCTATGTTGGTTTCTTCAGGTTCCAGATACAATTCCAAGGGTATCATCATCTATTTAATTAACAGACTGGATCATGAGATCAAGAGTCATTCATTTCAGAATAATCTAACAATTTCATCAATAAAAATAGTGGGAAAATCAAACATAACACTTTTACATCCAATAAATCAGGCAAGAAGACATAACACTTTTACATCCAATAAATCAGGCAAAATATATAATACTATGACCTCCAGTTGCAATTTTTCTAAATCTATTAAAGGTTAGTCATTTTGCAAGGATATTAGAAATTTCATTTGAGTGGTGAGATTGACAGCATCTGATTGAGTGTATGGGCAAAATACCAGAGAACTGGTACCTTGTATGTGAAGTCATATCATCATATTAACACATAGTGTAAAAGGACATGATGTTGAAAACATGCTGGTCAGATTAAGAGAACCAGACAATTGCAGTAAAAGCAACACATTGTACACTTGTATACTCCTCTAACCATTATAACCAAATACTAGAATTACATAGCAATACCTGATTCAATGGTAGTGACAAAATCCTTAGTATTCCAGTATATTCAGTCCAAATGGCTTTTCTGAAGATGACATCATACCTTTGCTGGAGAGGTAACAACATGTAACATGCAAACACAGAATCACCAAATGACATAGCCTCAAACTGCTGGATAAGAGATACATATCTGTAATAAACATATAGAAAGTATAATAATTCACATAAAAACTAAATACATTGTATATAAATACAGTAGAAGCAAGATTTTTCTACATTGAATTATTAAACATGAGGGCCATGATGGCCCTATATCGCTCACCAGCCTATGAAAGATCAAGTGACCAAGATACCCCAGGGCCAAAGGGGTAAATACCTAATGTAGCATTGTCTAGCTGACCCCTATAAAGTTTGTTAAATTATTGCCCTAGGGTCAAAATTGGGCCTGCCCAAGCAGGGTTCTCAATAAGTGTGTGGCCAACAGGCCCAAAAGCTAGACTAACAGGCCTGCTAGGGGGGGGGGGGGGGGGGGGATCAGGACATTTTCTAGCAATATTTTATCAACTTTTGAGATTCCTAACCGGCCCAAACACATTTCTAAGCGGCTAAATTGGCCTGCAGCCTGCTGTTATTGAGAACCCTGCCCAAGGGAACACTTGATTTACATAGGCTTATACACGGAAATTTAAAGTCTTCTTGTCAATAACTACAATGCCTGGAGCTTTGATCTTCTCCGAAACTGCAAGGCCTAGAGCTTAGATATTTTGTATGTGGCATTGGCTAGTGCACCTCTGCCAAGTTTGTTCAAATTATTGCCCTAGGGTCAAAATTGGCCCAGCCCCAGGGGTCACTTGATTTACATGAGGCTTATATAGGATTTTTTTTTGAAAAATCTTCTTTTCAGAAACCACAAGGCCTAGAACTTAGATATTTTATATGTAGTATTGTCTGGCAGACCTCTACCACATTTGTTCAAATTATGACCCCGGGGATAAAAACTGGCCCTGCCCCAGGGTTCGCTTGATTTTACAATGGCTCATATAGGAAAAAGAAGATATTTTTTTCTGGTGAGCGGTTATAGGGCCATATGTCCCTCTTGTTTGTAATTTTTCTATGTAAGCATATTAAACAAGAGGGCCATGATGGCCCTGTAAATGCTCACCAGGAAAAAAGGTCATTTGGAGACAAACATTGTTAAAAATTTTCTACACAAGTCCAAGTAAAATCAAGTGACCATAAGGTCAGGGCTAAATTTTTAACCCAGGGCCATAATATGACAAATTTAGAAGAGGTCTACTAGACAATACTACATACAAAATATCAAAGCTCTAGGCGCTGTGGTTTCGGAGATTTTTTAAATTTTCCCATATAAGCCTATATAAATCAAGTGACCCCCGGGGCGGAGCCAATTTCTACCCAAGGGGAATAATATGAACAAACTTTGTAGAGTTCCATTAGACAATGCTACACACCAAATATCTCAGCTCTAGGCCATGTGGTTTTGGATAAGAAGATTTTTTAAGTTATTCCTATTGGTTGCCATAGCAACCAGAGTTTATAATGAAATTTAATTCTTTGAACAACTTTGAAAGGGGACCGTCCGAGGATCATTCCAGCAAAGTTTTGTTGCAATCAGCATAGCAGTGTAGGAGGAGATGTTGTTTAAGTAAATATGGATGCCACTTCACGACGGACACTGAGTGATCACAAAAGCTCACCTTGAGCACATTGTGCTCTGGTGATCTAAAAATAGAGTAAACCCCCGGCCGAGGGCCAATTTTGACCCCACAGCCATAATTTAAACAAACTTGTTAGAGGTCCACTAGACAATGCTACAAACCAAATATCTAAGCTCTAGGCCCTATGGTTTTGGACAAGAAGATTTAAAAAAAAAATTCTATTGGTTGCCATGGCATCCAGAGTTCTTAATGAAATTACATTTTTTGAAGAACTTTGGTAAAGTTTCATGCAAGGAACATCCCTATAAAGTTTCGTTGAAATTGGCCAACTGCTTAAGAAGGAGATGATGTTCAAAGCAATTGTTGACGGATGGACAACAGACATCACGTGATCATAATACTTCACCATGGGCACTTCGTGCTCTGGTGGGTGAAATATAGCTTAGAGTTGAACTTACAAATCGTAAAATGAAGGTAACCCAGGAATATCTTCGGAGAAGTCAATCTTTTGAAGTTGAAATGGATTTGTGTATACGTTCAGCAATCCAGCCAAATAACTATGTACTGTATGATCCAAGAACATTTCATTCCCTGAAAAGATGTGAATTACAGTAAAGTAAACAAGAGTATGGAAAGCCTTGACTGTCTTATAAGTACAGTAAAACCTTGATTATTCGAACACCGATTATCCGGTATTATCCGAATAAAACCTAAGGTCCTGATTACGTCTCTATATATTTCAAGTACAACGAACCCCGGTTATACGAATTGAACTTTACGAATACCTGGTGTAATCCAAATACATTATTTGGTCCCTAAAGTTACGAATGCATGTATTTTCACAAATTATTATTCGAAATCGTCAATTGATAATAACGGCCGATTGAGAATCAACTGTCGTGTGACAAACAATGTGTAACATCAATTCATACACGAAGCGTGTCAACAGTTTAATTATCGTTAAGTTGACCATATTGTTTGTTACGATTTTACACTAATCGCGACGAAAATCTAAAAAAAAAATCTGAATATTTCACTGTGATCTCGGGTATAATAAGTTAATACGCGTACATACCTGGTGATCTGTATGACATTATTTGCATTTCAGCGTCATTCAAAATTTAAAAACTGATTTGAACACAATTGTACAAAACAAACTAGAATATGATGATTTAATTAAACAAGAGGGCCATGATGGCCCTATAAATGCTCACCAGGAGAAAAGGTCATTTGGAGATGAACATTGTTGAAGTTTTCTATACGAGTCCACGTAAGATCAAGTGACCCATGGCCATTATATGAACAGATTTAAAAGAGGTCCATTAGACAAAGCTAGATACCAAATATCTTAGCTCTAGGCCTTGTGGTTTCGGAGAAGAAGATTTTTTAAATTTTCCTATATAAAATAGAATAAACCCCAGGGCAGGGCCAATTTTGACCCTAGGGCAAGAATTTGAACAAACTTGGTAGAGGTCCACTAGATAATGCTACATACCAAATATCTTAGCTCTAGGCCTTATGGTTTCGGAGAAGAAGATTTTTTAAATTTTCCTATATAAGTCTATATAAATCAAGTGACCCCCGGGGCGAGGCCAAATTTCACCCTAGGGCAATAATTTGAACAAACTTGGTAGAGGTCCACTAGACAATGCTACATACCAAATATCTTAGCTCTAGGCCTTGTGGTTTCGGAGAAGAAGATTTTTTAAATTTTCCTATATAAAATAGAATAAACACCAGGGCAGGGCCAATTTTGACCCTAGGGCAATAATTCGAACAAACTTGGTAGAGGTCCACTAGATAATGCTACATACCAAATATCTTAGCTCTAGGCCTTGTGGTTTCGGAGAAGAAGATTTTTCAAATTTTCCTATATAAGTCTATATAAATCAAGTGACCCCCGGGGCGGGGCCAATTTTAACCCTAGGGCAATAATTTGAACAAACTTGGTGGAGGTCCACTAGACTATGCTACACACCAAATATCAAAGCTCTAGGCAATGTAGTTTTTGACAAGAAGATTTTTTAAATTTCCTATATAAGTCTATGTAAAATCAAGTTACCCCCGGGGCGGAGCCAATTTTGACCACAGGGGAATAATTTGAACAAATTTTGTAGAGTTCCATTAGACAATGCAACATACCAAATATCTCAGCTCTAGGCCCTGTGGTTTCGGACAAGAAGATTTTTAAAGTTTTTTCTATTTGTTGCCATAGCAACCAGAGTTTTTAATGAAATTTAATTTTTTGAACGACTTTGAAAGGGGACCACCCAAGGACCATTCCAGCAAAGTTTGGTTGCAATCGGCATAGCGGTGTAGGAGGAGATGTTGTTTTAAGTAAACATGGACGCCACGTAACGACGCACGATGGATGCAGGGCGATCACAAAAGCTCACCTTGAGCACATTCGTGCTCTGGTGAGCTAAAAACATGTGTACGCATTTGTGTTCACTTTATTGTCATAACACACCAAGTATAAACCTATATCTATATGTAAGACAGAATAAATATATTGCACATTGTATTGTCTCGGTGAAAATATAAACGTAAATCGTAAAAATATATCTATATGGTAAATAGATAATTTGTGAACATGTGATTAGTATTTTAACCTTTACAGATAAGAAGGATGATCGAACACAGCCGCATGTTGTAGAGATTTCGGCCATAGTAGAATCAAGCATCGGTAATTCATATTTCATATATGTGATGTAAAGATAAAAGTATGTGTACACACATTGTCTTCTGTTCACTTTATTCTTGATGTACAACAATTTTTTAATATATATTAAAATATTGTTTAACGAGAGTTTTTAAACAGATTCTCGTGTTCTTAATAACCACTAGAATCTTACTCTCCTATTCGGGTACATTTCAGGCTAAGACGTTGTAGTCTTTACTGGTCCCGAGGTAGTTGTTACCCCTGAAAAAAATCTAAAGCCAGTAATCAAATCTCACCCTTTAGCAAGTTTTTAACATTTCCCCGATCGAAACCATCAACAAGTAAAAAACGACCCAACCAAACCCCAATGTCAAAAGCTGTCACCGGGGCCATGTACCGAGAAATCTTGCAGAAAAGGTTAAAAGCAAAACAAGAAATGGAGCAGGAGAAGAAACGGTGACAAGAAGAAAGATTAAGATTGCGACAGCAAAGAGATGAAGAGCGAGAAAGAAAGAAAATCGAAAGAGAAGAGAAGACTGACAAGCGAAAGCAAAAGAAGCGTGAAGATAGGGAGAGAAAGGCCAGGAAGAGAGAGATGAGAGACAGACTACTTAAAAGTATTGAAGATGAAAGTGATACGGATGATGCGATGGATGTAGGGATTGGAAATTGTTATGAGTGCGAGGGATCTTACGAAAGTGATTTTTTGCAATGTTCTAATTGCCATCGTCAATTTCATTTAGCTTGTGCAAGTGAGCAGATTGATGATGGAATGGATGACGTGCTTCCTTTCGAGTGCAAATATTGCTAGCTAGTAGAAAATTATTATGTAAATGTTACTGCCATATTTTAAATCATTGTGTGTAACAAGTTTTAGTAACATTTAAATTTTCCGTATCATCAAATGTTAATGTCACTGAAATAAAATCATTCTGATCTTAATAAGTTGTAACAAGTTTAATTAAGCTTGAGTGGAATCTAATATTTTTTAAAAACATTGTGAGTGTTCGGTATTAGATATCGTGGAGTTCGGTATTAGATGCCATGTTCGGTAATAGAGTTATATCAGTACCAGCATATTAATGTATATAACGTATTCAGTCAATGACATAAAATGAAGCTGCAACAAATAAACGTAAGTATAAATAATGACCTAGATCTTGCCCTTTGAAAATGTTACATTATGTGCATTAAATACCGAACTATATACATTCCTGCTTATGTGTTCGGTAATAGGTGCCCCCGCTCTATAAGAAATATTTATATCATGAAAGTTTTGTTCGATTTATCATCTCAAGACCAAATTAAATTTTATATCATGAAACTTTTGTTCTATTAACAGCTGAAAAAGAAATTTTTACGGCTAAACTTTTATTTAAAGAAATGCTATATATCATGAAAGTTTTGTACGAAAGAAATGTTTATACATTTTGTATCGTGAACCTTTTGTTATTTGTAATTTTGATTTGTATTTGTATAAATGAACAACTTTATCTTGTGATTTATCTTTGTTTTTCATAACGTATGTCTCTAATATAGCGTACCAATTTTCATTAACCAAAGACTAAATCGGTAACTTTTTTCCGCATAAGATTCGTTTAATCGTCCGCCGAAATTTTTGTCTTAATGCTGTCGTGTAATCATAATCATAATCTCGGTGATGATCTTTACTGATTGCAAGAAAACAACCAATAAACTCGGGTGGAAAACAGTATGGGGTAGCCTATGTTTCATAGATCTACATTGTTTTCACAGCTGCACATGTCCTATGGATGCAGTAGGTCACAGTGTGTGACCATTAATCGGAAACAACAGGGTTCCACCAATAAAATTAATGTCATAATTTAAACTAACACGTTCACGTTCATATTGTTGAAAACTTAAACTTAGTCCAAGTCAAAATACTTTTATTCACTCATATCATGATACATGAATAAATGAGGTACATAATTAACATCTTATTTGAGGCTCGTTGATATTGATCGAAAATAACCATACTAACATGCAGAAAATGAACATAAACAGATTTACAAATATAAAAACATAATACAGTAGGAGTACATTGGATTGAGATTCTTTACACAAGAAGAGAAAAAAAGATGATGTCCAATATGGACATCGGAGAGTCACAAAAAAGAGAAAACAAATGAAAGAGGGTTATTTAAATTTACGGACAGTATTTAAATCATCTTAATGAGCTTACATAGAATTACATAAAAAGATGCTGTCCAATATGGGAGAGTCACAAAAAGAGAAGATAAACGAAAAGAGGTTTATTTAAATTAGTGGACTTTTTTCAAAATTATTTTAATGAACTTACATAAGTTCACATATTCAGCTTTAGGCGTGTTGTTGAAGAGTTCAGTTAGTTTAAATGTACTTGGGTTTCTACAACAATAAGACTGCTTTCTTTATCAATAAAAAGGTTACAATCAAATAAATAATGATATTCATCACCTAATTTCAAACAATTTGTGCAGAGACGTTCATTTAATGGTGTTTTATTCCAGTTACCTGTTTCAATTGGGAGTTTATGATTTATTTCTTGTTCTAAATTTTATAATAAAGGATAGTAAATTTATTGGCGTGTTTGATAGGTAATTGTCATAGCCAAATGAAGTTTTGACAATTTTGTAAAATGTATTATTTTTAGATTTTTCCATGGCAGACAACCAGTCATTGATATATAAATCTTTAGGTTTTTGTTTAATACTAAGTTTAAGCCATTTTGGATTCAGCACTTCTGGTTTTGCCAAATATCAGGGAAACCACATTTAATCAATATTGATTTAATCTTATGAAACCATGGACATTTTTTTTTTTTGTATTGTCATCTATGTCATTGAATGACTTTTGCAGAATAAAATAGAGAATGGAAGATAATTTTGATGGGACTGAATTGTAACCGTTTAATATTCGTATCCAGAATGAGATCATTTTTTCTTCAATATCGAGTGACAATGGTGTAATGCCAGTTTCACCGTGAACCATGTAGTTTGAAGTAGATCGTTTTAGTTTAAGTATGTATTTCAGAAATTTAACTTTGACATTTTCAATTACTTTTCAAGTAGCTGAGATCACAGTGAAATATTTGTGGCGATTAGTATAAAATCATAATTTGATAAACCTTACAATTAACCCATCATTAATTTGAACAATTAAACCGTTGACACGCTTCGTATATGAATTGATGTTACACATTGTTTGTCACACGACAGTTGATTCTCAATCAGCCATTGTTATGAATTGACGATTTCGAATAATAGGTGTGAAAAAAGTGCATTTGTGACTTTAGGACCAAATAATGTATTCGGATTACACCAGGTATTCGTAAAATCCCATTTGTATAACCGTTTCTGGTTTGCACTAGAATCTATGTTATTTAGTGCTTATATAGGTGTTTTATGTTTTGCCATGCACTGGTAAAATCGGTCATTATCGAGAGCGAATTAAGGTACTACAGCAAAATAATTCTTGAAAATATTGTTATGCCGCCAATATTGACGTATGTCAGTCTCAAACTATGGAAGAAAAATTTGATATAGAGTATATCTTCACACACAAATGCTGTTGCAAAAAGTGAAATATTTTCGTTAGATCAGGCAGCCATTACATCAAATTGTAAAAATGGGTCAAAATCAATCGCAAAATTATGTACTGTAACAAAATAGGTTAAAGTTTGGTACAAACAGACAGACAAACAGAGAGACCAAAAACAATATGCCCCCGATCTATCGCTACGGGGGCATAAAAATCATGAAATAAAGTATATCTTCACATACTAATGCTATTGCAATAAGAGGGCCACATTGGCCCTTTATCGCTCACCTGAGAACAAAGGCCAATAATTAATGACCAGGTAATATAGTTTCCATCTCGTAAAACTAATTTTTACGTAGATTTTGAGATCAAAACCAACAATGAAGGTATAATACTGTTAAACTTGTAAGCTAAAATGTAGCAAATTTTCTAATCCAAGGGCCCATAACTCTTGAAGTTGTGGTCCGATTCGACCCATAACTGAACTTGTCCAAAACCATCAGGTCATACACATTCATTCTAAATATGATTAGGATCGGTGAATAAATGAAGGCGCTGGAGTGTAACTAAGCTAAAATATAGCAAATTTTCAAAGTCAAGGGCCCATAACTCTTGACGTTCTGGTCCGATTCCGCCCATAATCGAACTTGTCCAAGATCTTTTGGTTATACACATTTACTGAAATATTATTAGGATCGGTGAATAAATGAAGGCGCTAGAGTGTAAACAAGCTAAAATATAGCAAATTTTCAAAGTCAAGGGCCCATAACTCTTGAAGTTCTCGTCCGATTCCGCCCATAATCGAACTTGTCCAAGATCTTTTAGTTATACACATTTACTGAAAATTTGATAAGGATTGGTGAATAAATGAATGCGCTAGAGTGTAAACAAACTCAAATATAGCAAATTTTTCTAAGTCAAGGGCACATAACTCTTGAAGTTCTGATCCGATTTTGCCCATAATCGAATTTGGTTAAGATCTTTTGGTTATTCACATTTACTGAAAATATGATTATAATTGGTGAATAAATGAAGGCGCTAGAGTGTAAATAAGCTAAATGTAGCAAATTTTGTAATTCAAGGGCCCATAACTCTAGAAGTTATTGTCCGATTTTGCCCATAATCGAACTTAGCCAAGACATTGTGGCCATATACATTGTGAGCAAGTTTAATCAAGATTCATTAAGAGCTGCGGTTGCTAGAGTGTAAACAAACTAATTGTGTACGGATGACGGACGCCGGACATTCAACGATCCCAAAAGCTCACCTGATGAATCAGGTGAGCTAAAAAGCTGACATTTTCTATTTTGTGACCATTTTGGTCAAATTATCACGTCAATTTGATTTTCGAATGGTCACAAAAACTTCGAAATCTTTAGAATCACAAATATTTAGAAACAAAATTACAACATATGTAAAATATTTAACACTTTAACATCAATACAAAACAAGAGGGACAAGATGGCCCTAGGTCGCTCACCTGAGAACAAAGACACTACAATTGATGACCAGTTAATATAGATTTCATCTCGTATAACCCGTTTTTACATAGATTTTGATCAAAACTAACAATGAAGGTGCTATAATACTGTTAAGCAAGCTAAAACATAGCAAATTTTCTACTCCAAGGGCCCATAACTCTTGAAGTTGTGGTCCGATTTTATCCATACCTTATCTTATCCAAGACCTTAAGGTCATGCTCATTCATTGCAAATATGATTAGGATCAGTGAATAAATGAAGGCGCTAGAGTGTAAACAAGCTAAAATACAGCAAATTTTCTAAGTAAAGTGCCCATAACTCTTGAAGTCCTAGACCGATTGCGCCCATAATCAAACTTGTACGTGACCTTTAGGTCATACACATTCACTGATAATATGATCAGGATTGGTGAAGACATAAAGGCGCTAGAGTGTAAACAAACTCAAATAGAGCAAATTTTCAAAGTCAAGGGCCCATAACTCCTGCAGTTCTGGTCCGATTTCGCCCATAATCAAACTTGTCCAAGATCTATTGGTCATACACACTTACTGAAAATATTATTAGGATTGGTGAATAAATGAAGGCGCTAGAGTGTAAACAAGCTAAATATAGCAAATTTTCTAAGTCAAGGGCACATAACTCTTGAAGACCTTGTCCCATTTTGCCCATAATCGAACTAAGCCGGTACATTGTGGCCATATACATTGTGACCATTGGATGCTAGAGTGTAAACAAACTAATTGTGGAAGGACGACGGACATTCATCGATCCTAAAAGCTCACCTGATTGATCAGGTGAGCTAATAAAACCAATTATTTTGTAAAAAAGTTTTCACTTGTTTCTCAATTTTTAAAAAGATGACATACCAGTCAGAAAAGTACACATGATACGAGATAATCTCAGTGTTACAGAAATTCCTTCAACAGTCTCTGATCGACATGTTTCGATCACATAAATCCATCTGAGAACACTACGTACAACATCCAGTTGTGAGTTAGACAGCACATTCTGTACATCAGCACCCCTGTATGTGTATAAACAATTATGTATTATATAGCATATTATGTTCATGTATATAAACAATTATGTATTATATAGCACAATATTATATAGCACATTCTGTACATCAGCACCCCTGTATGTGTTTAAACAATTATATATTATATAGCATATTATGTTCATGTATATAAACAATTATGTATTATATAGCACAATATTATATAGCACATTCTGTACATGTGTATAAACAATTATGTATTATATAGCACATTATGTACATGTGTATAAACAATTATATATTATATAGCACATTATGTACATCAGCACATTCTGTACATCAGCACCCCTGTATGTGTATAAACAATTATATATTATATAGCACATTCTGTACATCAGCACCCCTGTATGTGTATAAACAATTATATATTAAATAGCACATTCTGCACATGTGTATAAACAATCATGTATTATATAGCACATTCTGTACATGTGTATAAACAATTATGTATTATATAGCACATTATGTACATGTGTATAAACAATTATATATTATATAGCACATTCTGTACATGTGTATAAACATTTATATATTATATAGCACCAAGGACTTATATACATACATGGATTCGCAAGTGCTAAAAATAGCTCATACGATATCGTTCGGCGATCCCACAATGCATTGCTATATACTCGGCAATGTCCGACAGCTGTTTACGAATTTTATTATACTAAAAAAAACTCTGGCAATTGGGCACGGGAAATTGGTTAAGGATGCAACAAAACCCTTAAAGATATTGAGATACATTATAATCCATAAAGTCTAAGTATAAGCATTGAAAACGGCATCAGTCGAACATTTTAAATTCCAAGATGGCGGACATCTATTATAATCCTTTCGTCTCCGAGATTAAACATTCGGAATACCACGGATATTTTCACTGTTATTAACATTCGGATTATCACGGATATTTTCGTATTTTCGCTTTTGTAAACAATAGCATGTATTCCCGTTGATTCACGTCGTATTATCGCGGGATTTGATTACTTTAAACTGTTAATACGGAAGTTGCGAATCCATGTATGTATATAAGTCCTTGATAGCACATTCTGTACATCAGCACCCCTGTATGTGTATAAACAAGTAGCACATTCTGTACATGTGTATAAACAATTACAGTTGAATCTCGTTATGTCAAACTCGCTTATATAAAAATTTCGGTTATGTCAAACTGTTTCGTTGGGTCCCGATTTTTTTGCTCTTTCTCTATATGAAATTAATCCGCTTACCTCCAATTCACTTATCTCAAAATTTTGTTTATGTCAAACTAATTTTTGTCCCCGTGACTCTAATTAGCATGTAGTTTGAGTTGTTTATCTCAAAGTTGGAGCAGTTCAGCGAACAATGGACGCTCTCACACCTATCATGACATTTTGCTAATTGAACAATTTAAAGGCTCCGGGAGATTTATAATCGTGTGACAAACAGAAAGCACACGTGTAGTGTAGCATGATAATCATACCTGGTATTTGACTTAACTAAAATTATGGTAGGTAAGGTAAACCAAGTACGCACCACGTATATTTTCGGCTGCTGTGAGTATCCGAATGCTAGGATACTCGTAGGTTTAACTTGAAAATTGAGTACGATTACTTGCCACCTATGACAGTGTCGGATTCCAATCTTAGTAAAATGATCTTAGCTTGATAAAAAATATTAATTCCGAAAGCGTGATCGACGTTGCGGCAACTAACGGATTCGTCTTACATTATGTACGGAATGCATATACATCCGAAAATATGTAAAGCTAGACGCTCCCTTTTTTCGAATTCTTATAACAAATTACGTAAATAAGTATTTTATGTTGGGACATTAATTGTTGATATTAATTATTATGAATAGATACATAATTATTTTGTTTCTTCTCTACGTATGCACATATTTTATTCAAGCAAAATGTAATCATACATGTATGTATTGTAATCTTAAATGAAGGCTACTGTACGTGCGTGTACACAAATACTTTAAATCATATATAATTATACAGTATTTGTTTATCTCAAATTTCGGTTATCTCAAACTAATTTCCACGGTCCCTAGAAATTTGAGATAACGAGATTCAACTGTATGTATTATATAGCACATTATGTACATGTGTATAAACAATTATATATTATATAGCACATTCTGTACATGTGTATAAACATTTATATATTATATAGCACATTCTGTACATCAGCACCCCTGTATGTGTATAAACAAGTAGCACATTATGTACATGTGTATACACAATTATATATTATATAGCACATTCTGTACATGTGTATAAGCATTTATATATTATATAGCACATTCTGTACATGTGTATAAACAATTATGTATTATATTGCAAATTCTGTATTTTTATTTATTTGAGTTTAATGCCATTTTTTTCAGCAATTTTTCATTGATATGCTGTTTTCCTAGATGGTATTTGAATCAGTACTTACTTACCCTTACTCAAGGAACCAGCAACTTCTCCACATGTGGAGGAATATCAACAGAACATTGTTGTCAAATTTTCACGAAAGGACATGACCTTCCGCAACCGGGAATCTAACCTGGATCAGCGAACTAACCACTGTACCATGGCTACGGCTAGCACATTCTGTACATAAGCTCCCCTTGATGTGTATAAACTATTGTAGTAGGCAGATGTCATCATTGTACGATGACTTAATAAACTATTTTCAGGAAGAGTCCTAATTATGTAAAACATGCTACATGGAAAGGATGAGATGGTGTTCTAATAGGCGCCATGAATGTTCTGTACAACCTCAAACTTAGGAAATTTAACTTCCTTAATTAATCACATGTTTGAACTAGTATTACTAAACATGAAAATACTTACACTGACATGAATGTGTTGTGCAAGTCAATGAGAGGAGAAAACATCCAGTCTTGTGGCATTAAGAACTCTTCTATATTGGAGGTAAAACAGCTTGTTGTTGTCAATGTCTTTCCTACATAATGATTCCTGTATATTATTATAAGATATAATTATGTGCTGTCATAACTTGCTGGCTTTTTCAAACATACACAGATTTTATGTTGTTTCCCTCGAGTAGCAGTATGACTACATAGAATCCAAATCAAACATCAACTTAAGGTAAGTCGCGTTTGATTGTTCAATTCTATTATGTCATACTACTCTTGTGCTCTTATGAGACTTCAAAGCTAAGAAAAAAAATTCTGGTCTCAATAGAAAAAGACAATATAACATGATGGCCCTATATCGCTCACCAGGAAAAGACGCTGAGAGAAAAACATCATGAGCCTATGTAAAATCATTTGACCAGGGGGAGCGGGCCAATTTTTACCCTAGCAGGGCCAAAATATCTAAGCTTTATGCCTTGTGGTGTCTGACAAGACATTTTTTGTAATTTTTCTATATAAGCATATATAAAATAGAGTAAACCCTGGCAGGGTCCGATTTTGAACCCAGTGCCATAATTTGAACAAACGTGGTAGAGGACTACTAGAAAATGCTATATACAAAATATCTCAGCTCTAGGCCATGCGGTTTGGGAAGAAGAATTTTTTAATTTTCCTATATACATGTAAGCCTATATAAAATAAGGTAAACCCTCAGGTGGATTTTGACCCCAGGGCTATAATTTGAACAAACTTGGTAGAGGACTACTAGACAATGCTGCATACAAAATATCTAAGCTCTAAACCTTGAGGTTTTGGACAAGAAGATTTTTAAATTTTCCTATATAAGCCTATGTAAATCAAGTGATTCCCGGGGCGGGGCCAATTTTAACCCCAGGGCCATAATTTGAACAAACTTGGTAGAGATCCACAGGGAAAAACAACACACAAAATATCTAGGCTCTAGGTCTTGTGGTTTTGGACAAGATGATTTTTTAAAATTTCCTATATAGATTAGAGTAAGCCCCGGGGTGGGGCAAATTTTGACCCAGGGCCATAATATGAACAAACTTGGTAGAGGTCCACTAGACAATGCTACACACCAAATATCTAAGCTCTAGGCATTGTATTTTCTGACAAGAAGATTTTTTAAATTTCCTATATAAGTCTATGTAAAATCAAGTTATCCCCGGGGCGGAGGCAATTTTAACCCCAGGGCCATAATTTGAACAAACTTGGTAGAGGTCCACTAGAAAATGCTACAAACCAAATATCTAAACTCTAGACATTGTAGTTTCTGACAAGAAGATTTTTGAAATTTCCCTATATAAGTCTATATAAAATCAAGTGACTCCTGGGGCGGGGCCAATTTTGACCCTAGAACAATAATTTGAACAAAATTTGTAGAGGTCCACTAGACAATGCACGACGCCGTACGAAGACTGATCACAAAGGCTCACCCTGTCACTTTGTGACATGTGAGCTGAAAATCAGCAATATTTCGGGAAAAATTATCTATTGTACTTTAAGGTAGTATGCGACCTTTCCTTGACGTCATCGAAAAAAAAAATTTTGCACAATGGTACATGTAGTATAGTATGTTCTTCGATTTTTGTTCATTTTATTTTTTTCCTACCCGTTTCCTAGCAACATAACGTCTAATGTCAGTGGTGTAAAATGGACGTTTTAGATGCATAGTTGGTTCAAACATACCGCTATTGTAATTTCAGATACACCAACTTCAAGCTCTCTTTCTGCGGAATAAGCTCATATAAGTTTTAATGGGGTTTTGCCGTAATTGTTTTCCTGGCAGAATGTTCAGCACTAAAAATATGTCCGTTTTTTCACCTTTAATTTTGATCCCCAACTATATTTCAGTGTACTTTTTGTGAACGGAAGAAGATTCAATCAACTAACGAATCACATGTTGATTTTGTGGAGATGTAATTAACAAGAAATTATAAAATACAAAAATAATATGTGATTCATGAGTTCATTGAATCTACTTCCGTTTACCAAAAGTACACTGAAACATACTTGGGGGTCAAAATTACGGGTGAAAAAACGGACGTAAATTTAGTGCTTAATGTTCCGCCAGGAAAATAATGATGACAAAACCCCATTACAACTTATATGAGCTTATTCCGCAGATAGAGAGCTTGAAGTTGGTGTATCTGAAATTACAATAGCAGTATGTTTAAAACCAAATTTGCATGTAAAATGTCGGTTTTACACCGCTGACATTAATTGTGGCGTTGCTAGGAAACGGATCGGAAAACAGAAACAAGAGGGCCAAGGTGGCCCTAGGTCGCTCACCAGAGAACAAAGACACTACAATTGATGACCAGGTAATATGATTTCATCTCATATAACCGTTTTTACATAGATTTTGATCAAAACTAACAATGAAGGTGCTATAATACCGTTAAACATAGCAAATTTTCTACTCCAAGGGCCCATAACTCTTGAAGTAGTGGTCAGATTTCATCCATACCTCATCTTGTCCAAGACACATCTCAATCATAATATAATAATTATATATTATGTAAATCATGGAACCTTGTTTTTTATACAAAAAATGGAAATGATAATCACAATTACTAATTTTAAGGATTAAGCCAGTTCTTAATATTTTCCTGGTAAGCCCTGGTTGTATTATGTATTAAACATTTTAACAAATACGGGACTGTTCGTCTGATAGGGCCAGAACAACAAGGTCCATCCAGGACTGCCATGGATGACTACAGTGTCTTCAGGGTTGAACTCCTGGTTTGACAGGGTTTCGCCAGGTCACTCATATAGATTCTTAAAATATGCAAAGATGATAGCTATAGTATGTGAAAAATACATACATGATTACAACAAACGAGTTCATTGTTTCAGATTAGATTAAAATGCGTAAAATGCATGATGTCATCAGAACGTTCAAGTGTAAGCCCGATTCTCACTGTCACAGTGCTGGTCCCGGTGCCTCCCGGTGACATATAACCAGTATATCGACCTTAAATGTCTACCCCGCATGTAGTGCTCACCAATAATTTGGAACACTAATACCTAGTGTATATCATGGTTACAGCCAGGGTACAACACCGGACCTACCTCGGTTCTGCCTCGAAATTTCAAGGATTAAGCCGGTTCTTAATATTTTCATGTTCTCCTGATAGGCTGGATCAACAATGTCCATCCAGGACTCCAATGGATGATTCCAGTGCCACCAAGGTTGTACTCCCAGTTTGACAGGGTTTCTCCAGGTCACTCATCCGGGACCAACCGAGAGTCAACCCAGAACAGTGAGAATGGCGCTTTAAGACGTTCTTGAAGGTGAATGAGCGTTTTATAAGGTAACGCCATATAGTGATGCTTGAATAAAATAAAAACGGCTCGATAGATTTTCTTAAAATTTATTAGAACAACAGATGACACATCAAACTTTATTCCAGATGAAAATAAAATCCCTCGGGCAGATTTTTAATAAAAATAATTTAAGTTTGGAAGTAAGAAGAGAAAACACTTAACTTTGCATTTAAAATCGTTTTACTTGCACTAATAATAAAGTCATGAACATAAAATTTATACCTGAGTAGGTAATTTTATTCTTCGTTATTAAAATTTTTATTTTTTAAATTGATAGAGCGATAGGTATTTTCAGAGAGGCACTATAAATACCGTAAAAATGCCTGTTTTGACGTCGAAAACGACGTTATTTCAATCGTTTGGTTCCACCTTAAGGGATCTGGCTTGGATGTCAAGTCAAGTCAAGTTTCACCAATTTATAGATTTAAAAACTAAACCATAATTATATACTAAAATAAACCCACTGTATAAAGTGCATTGAAAGTAATTTGAAACAAATATTACATTTGATTGGTCTTCTATAAACCAATATCGCTCGTAATTTACAAATTTTTGAACAACGATAACTACTCTGTATATAGGAATATATCACAACAAGTAGCCTTAAAATGACTATACATGTATAAAGCAGGGAACAGTGCCTCAGTTTTTTTATAAAGTCCTCCGTTCGTTAGATACTTGACTTTAAAGAAATTCTGTACCCAGAACCCCGCTGTTTATTATTTAATACTCCATAGATAAAAAATGAAAACAAGTATCAAAATTCTGAGGCAAGATTCCCTAGATTAACATATCCGCTACAGAATACCAAAAACTGCTTTGAAATCCGTCATCAAATAAGACGACAATGTTAATTAAAAAATGACACCTACTGTGTTTTTTTAAGCTGAGCAATTAACAATTAAAGTGTCTGATCATTATCGTCTCATGAAATCAACAAATTTGACGCACCCCATTCAATTTTGATTGCCAATCAAAATTGCTTATGTTTACGGTTCAATAATTGAAACCACGCCCAGGTTTGATGTCTAGTAAGAGATTTTATAACAAATTTTTGTCATTAATGAATTAATAGTATCATATCGTACAGATACAATGCACATTCCGTTAGAGATGTTTAACGCTGATAAGGAAAAGTCGATAAAGGGGTGCAGTATTTATCGCTAATAAACACCATTTTTGAGCGTTCGGTTAGAATTTTTTGTTGCTTGGTATTAAAGTATGATATCTAATCTTTGTAAATAATGTAAAATATCATTTTATGTTATTTTAGCGATTATAACCAAGCCAGTTACGTTAAGATCATACTGATTCACTGTAAATATGATTAGGATCAGTGAATAAATGAAGGCACTATAGTGTAAACAAGCTAAAATATAGCAAATTTTCTAAGTCAAATGCCCATAACTCTTGAAGTCCAAGTCTAATTTTGCCCGTAATCGAACTTGTATGAGACCTTTAGGTCATACACATTCACTGAAATATTATCAGGATTGATGAAGAAATAAAGGCGTTAGAGTATAAACAAACTCTAATAAAGCAAATTTTCAAAGTCAAGGGCCCATAACTCTTGCAGTTCTGGTCCCATTTCGCCCATAATCGAACTTATCCAAAATCTTTTGGTTATACACTTTTACTGAAAATATTATTAGGATTTGTGAATAAACGAAGGCGCTAGAGTGTAAACAAACTCAAATAGAGCAAACTTTCAAAGTCAAGGGCCCATAACTCTTGAAGTTCTGGTCCGATCTATTGGTCATACACATTTACTGAAAATATCATTAGGATTGGTGAAGAAATGAAGGTGCTAGAGAGTGAACAAGCTAAATATAGTAAATTTTCTAAGTCAAGGGCACATAACTCTTGAAGTCCTTGTCAGATTTAGCCCATAATCAAACTTAGCCGAGACATTGTGGCCATATACATTGTGACTAAGTTTGATTGAGATTGGTTTAAAGCTGTGGATCCTAGAGTGTAAACAAACTAATTGTGGCCGGACGCCGGACATTCATCGATCCTAAAAGCTCACCTGATTGAATCAGGTGAGCTAAAAACAAAACAATAAAAAATTGGAGAACATGCTGTACTACCATTGTGTAAATTTTCAGAACAATCGGAGAAAATTCGATTTTTGACCCATGACGTCAAGGAAAGGTCGCATACTACCTTAAAAATCAACCATGTCAAATAACGGTTACATGAAAATACTGCCGACACGTGAAATCACGGTTACATGAAAATACGGTCGATACGTGAAAATACGGGCCCATCAAGTAAAGGGTTAAAGTTTTTCCTATTTGTTGCCATGGCAACCAGAGTTTTTAATGAATTTTTTTTTTGCAAGGAAATCCCTGTAAAGATTCGTTGAAATTGGCCAACTACTTAAGAAGGAGATGTTGTTTAAAGCAATTTTTGACTGATGCACATACGCACGCAAACGACGGACAACATGCGATCACATTAGCTCACCTTGAGCACTTCGTGCTCTGGTGAGCAAAGAATAATTTAGGTATTGATAGGTATTTAGAATTACTTTTATCAGGATTTTAACATTATAAGACCTAAATCAAAAGAAACAAAAGAATTTCCCAAAGCAAACCTGTGAACAAAGGCACCCGGGGAAAGACAAAATGTGGCCTTTATTGACAGGTGGCATTTATACGGAGGTCATTTTGTTCTAAACAATCAATGATGGCTTTTAAAAGAATGTACAGGTTTGACTGTACCTTGAGAATGCCACAAACTGTTCATCATGACTCATTGAAGTAAGATAAGCAGCTCTGATAGCAAACATGTTCTCTTGGGCGTCTGCTAATAACTTCTCAGTAGGTATCTCCTTATTTTGTGAAGTAGATTGTATATGTGTAGGAACTGTTAAATTCAATCCCTCCATCATCATAGTAGAAACTTTTGTTGGTGATCTAGAAATTGTTACAAAAAATACATTTGAATTTTACTGAATCAAACTTTAACAAGAAATGCGGCAATGCCATGAAACCAGGTTTTCCAAGGCTTTAATACCACAGTATTCATCAGTGGTTCAGTTTCCAGTGTGGCTAATAAGTTCAGTGATCTTTACCCTATTGGCATAGAATGCAATCCCAAGCTTGGTTTCTATGTAAGCTACCTCCACACACAATTTTATCGTAATGTCTGAATCCTTAATTAAGTTATTCACCGGAAACTGATTTTCTATTTTAAGTAACAGTGACCATGGCCAAACTGACCCCAAATACAATTCTAAGCTAAGCTTTCATGCAAGGTTATTAAATACCCAGTTTAGTCAAGATTAGTCATTACAAACTTAAGTAATTGACCAGAAACTGATTTCTATATTTAGTAACAGTGACCTTGACCATACTGGCCCTTGATTCAATACAAAAGCATGGACTGGATGTAAGCTACCAACACACAAAATTTCATCGCAATATCTCAATCCTTACTTAAGATATTGACCAGAAACTGATTTTCTATTTTTAGTAACAGTGACCTTGACCCTACTGGACCTAGATGCAATTCAAAAGCATGGACTGCATGTAAGCTAACTACACACAAAATTTCATCGCAATATCAAGTTATTCACTAAAAACTGATTTTCTATTTTCAGTATAGTGACCTTGACCCAACTGACCCCAAATACAATCCCAAGCATAGCTTTCATGCAAGGATTCTAAATACCCAGTTTAATCAACATTGGTCATTCCAAACTTAAGTTATTGACCAGAAACTGATTTTCTATTTTTAGTAACAGTGACCTTGACCCCACAGATCCCAAATACAATCCCAAGCTAGGTTTTGATTCAAGGATGCTAAATACCAAGTTTAGTCAACATTGGTCAGTCCAAACTTAAGTTATTGACCAGACACTGATTTTCTATTTTTAGTAACAGTGACCTTGACCTTGAACCCATAGACCCCAAATACAATCCCAGGCTAGGTTTTGATTCAAGGATGCTAAATACCAAGTTTAGTCAACATTGGTCATTCCAAACTTAAGTTATTGACTGGACACTGATTTTCTATTTTTAGTAGCAGTGACCTTGACCCCACAGACCCCAAATACAATCCCAGGCTAGGTTTTCATTCACAGATCCTACATACGAAGTTTGGTCAAGATTAGTCAATCTGAACTTAAGTTATTGATTATGACGCCCGCCCGCCATATTCGACATTCTGATTTATAACCAAAAATAGAACAAAATCGGATCAGCCGTTTTTTCAAGAAATTTGTTTTAAGTATAGGCCATGATTTATCAAATCATGTTTATTAATGTGCTAACTTTGACAAATACATCCAATAAACTATGAATTTATTCATGACCTGTGTACAAATTGGACATGAAGTTCATGAACAATTGTCCATGAACTAATTTATGAACCTTAAACAGTCTTTATAAAAAATGTGTTTTTCATTAGGTTCATGAATTATTGATGAATTATTTTGATGAACCTTCGATGAACTTTGATTAACAATTCATGAAACTTCATGTACAGTTCATTAAGTTTCATGAATTGTTCACGGACTTCAGTTGATGAACAGTTCATGAAACTTAGGTTCATGAACTGTTGATGAGTTATATTGATGAACCTTTGATAAACAATACATGAAACTTCATAAACTGTTCATGAACATCATTAGTTCAAGAACAAATTCTCAACAGGGGTGTTATCTTAATAATGAATTAGAATTTGATGGTCAAGTATATAGTCTTGACAAAATGTACATCTTTAAGGCAATTAACCACAGTTATCAATCTAAAAGTCATGACATACAGTGAGAAATTACTAGCTGAAAACACAAACAAATTCAGTACCTTCAGCGCTTTGATTTGTATACACATATTGAACTGTATAAACCGTCTGTACTCAACTTCTGACCCTGTGTCATTATGTAAACTCTCTACACTCAGAGACAATATAGTATTTTGGCACTACTTTTGTGAATGAAACTATTTCTAGTATGTAGTAAATCTTGTCACCTGGACAGATTATGAATGAACTTTATAGTGTGGATGAATACTTAATTATTATACTTGTTAGTAATTGCCAAAATATTTTCCATGCTTTCAAAATCAACAGAATCCTGCAATATAGCTCCAACATTTAACAAAACTGCAAAGTCTGCAATGTATAATTATACAACAAGTGGTACTATTTTTTAACACAGATGAGAGGCGTCACTGTTTTGTCGCTACAAAAAGTGGTGTATACCTATAGGAATTCTGTTCCTAAAAATATTGGAAGGGGGGTCATGAAACACCAAGGTGATGCATTATTTTGATAATTATATACTGGAAGTGTTCTGCCGACTTAATTCCATTGATGTCTGCATCAATTAACACCGAATCCGTTAGGTTTTCAATTGTTTTTCACACGCATTTGCGACGAGTCTTTGTGACTTGAATATTGTTTTACATCAAAGATGAGTAAAACGGTCGTATATGACTTTTACTGCATCAAATTTGTTTGAGGATACGGAATAAAGAATAATATTTACGTATGTTTCAACAAATCTAGCATAATTGATGTAAAAAATAAACCGTGTGCTTGCAGACTTATGTGTTCATGATATGTTGAGTGATCGGCGCATGACTCGTTTTGTGTTTACATGGTATTTACAACATTTACTGAATAATAGACAAAATATTTTTGTTGGTGATTTGTCTTCATGGAATATTGGAAATGATCATTTTTGGAATAAAAAATTGGCGATATTTTTTAGTAAAAAGTATTTATTTAGGTTGAACAACAAATTGATTTGATTTGTAGAGTCATATTCTTTTTCAATAAATAAGCCCCGCCCACGAGAAGATTAAATCCGATATGGAAATTTGTCACACGCGTCAGCTGTAAAAACAATACGGCACCATAAAAGTCTGAGTGACATTAGGGACCCCTACTGTTAGCCAACTTAATCCCATTGATGACCGCATCAATTAGCACATGTTTGATTTTCACACGAGACATTGACACTGTATATTTCTTTAATTGCACCCGAGACCCGGCAAACTACTGATTATAATCTTTATTACGTCATTTTTGTTTGAAAATATTTAAGATATAATTGTTTTACTGTTTTTGGCTTTGACTTGACTTAACTTCTATAAAATTCCTCGGCAAAACTGTCATTAGAAATGAACCGCGTGTCTGCAGACTACTGTGTAATCTCAACACAATACGTCGTGTACGCACGCGACCTGTCTTGTGTTTAAACGCAAATAAACCACATAATTTTATATACAAACAATACTTTTTTGTTAATGTTTCGTCTTCATGAAATATTGAATTTTACAATCGTTGTTTTAAAAAATCGAAGACATTTCGGGAAAAATGACGGTAGTATGAAGTAAACGGTCTATATGTGAATATATGGGCTCATGAAGTAAACACCTTAACTTAACCCATAATTACCTTAAATGAAAAATAAATTGTCCCAAAATTCAACCCCATTCAACTGGTATATATGTAATGATCTCCAACAAATTGTTGTAAAATGGAGTAAATATGTTTTAACATTCTAAATTAAAAGTCAGGAGTCTATTTTATTTGACTGACAGTACCACGAAACTTAGTGCAAATTTCACTTTATAAACAAGGTAAAATTCAAAGCATAATACATATTTCAAGTACAAACAGGATAAAATATACATATTTACCTATGTACGGTTTTGCCGCAAAAATCGTGGTCTCATTTGAAAGGAAAATGGGATATTAGACCAAAGATTCCTCTTTTGAAACATTCAGTACAAAAAAGGCTCCAAAAGCCTTCGGTCGTGATCAACAATCCATTAACGTATTAAAGCGTAATCAAGTCTACACTAGGTTCGGACTCTTTATTGATAACCGACTATCAAAAGCATGCTTTAATATATGTAAATATTCAGCTATATAAAGTGATTACTTAGTATATAAACTCCTAAGAACATTAAGATAGTAGGCTGACTCATTTGATGTCAATTAATGAAAATGACGCACTTAAGTACGAGACAATACGGATTTTATATGCAACTGTACCGGTTTTCGGATAGTGAAATTATCCGAAAATGAAAAGCCTATTTATTTTGTTAAAACTGGTCAGAATTCGGCCTATTTTATTTTTTATGTATGTTATCATATACATGATCATTTTATAACAAAATAAATTCTGTACCATTTAGTCCTACCTCATCTGTTAATTTGACTGGACTAAAGTGTCTTTGCATTGATTTTATGCCCCTCTGTGGTTGGAGGCTCAGTGAAGTCTACTCAGTTGCCTCTGCTTTCCTCTTCTGTACTCTGCATTTAACAGGCAGCCTCTTTCCCTGTTTCTCTATGCCTTGAGGCATGTTAATTAAATTGACTTTAATTTGAAATAAAGTAAATTTGCAATTTGTGTTTAGTTCCCAATAATCTTCGATCACCAATTAAATTTCCCACCATCAGCCAAGGTTTTTATACCAACGGGAGGCCACATGACACCTTCGTGACCTTGTTTGAAGGCATCGTACACTCAATACGACGTCGTCTAG
Source organism: Lutraria lutraria (assembly GCA_964023205.1). Classification (NCBI taxonomy): domain Eukaryota; kingdom Metazoa; phylum Mollusca; class Bivalvia; order Venerida; family Mactridae; genus Lutraria; species Lutraria lutraria. The sequence goes on along the minus strand of OZ026834.1, from coordinate 42,290,453 downwards.
CCATCGTGTAACCTTCGTGTGTCCTGCAGGTAAACATCTAAATAAAAATTCACATCTTCATTCTGCCTTAGTGTGTGGTTCGGGTGCCATAGTGTGATCTTCAAAAGGCATTGTACCTGATTCAGCTGTTGATTTGGGTGTTGACTATGATCGGAGCCATTTTTGCGCGAAATTCAAAATTACATATTCATGTGGCCATCTGCTGTCAATTTCGGGATAGTGTGACGTCTGCATTACTGATTTTGGATAGAATTTTATGAAATTTATGCAACATTTATGGACCTATTCTTTAACCCTTTTCTATCACTCAAATTGGTCTGAGGCATTGAATTTCCGTCAAAATCTGCAAATGTTACGTTTTAAGAGCCCTGCTAACTAATAGTAATTAGAATTATTAGTACAGATATAAACAGTCGTATCACACATTTATTCATACAATTTTTTTTCAGGGCAAGTTATGCATTTGAATACCATGTAGTTATAGATAAGTCTACTTTAGGGCTGCGGATCTTTGGGTGACAATCCGATCCAATCCATGATTCAACATGATTCATTTTCTGGTTTGAGCCTGTGACCCAACATTTAAAGATCTGATTGGACCTCTTGGCAAACAAAGTAGTCCTATATGATGAGACAATATATATTCAGAGAAAAGGGATTGTTAAGAACAAAGAATACACTTTATGTTAAACAAGAGGGCCATGATGGCCCTATAAATGCTCACCAGGAGAAAAGGTAATTTGGAGATTAACATTGTTGAAGTTTTCTATACTAGTCCAAGTAAGATCAAGTGACCCATCTGGGCCGTTTTTTATCCCATGGCCATTACATGAACAGATTTAAAAGAGGTCCATTAGACAAAGCTAGATACCAAATATCTTAGCTCTAGGCCTTGTGGTTTACGGAGAAGATTTTTTTAAATTTTCCTATATAAAATAGAATAAACCCCAGGGCAGGGCTAATTTTGACCCCAGGGCCATAATTTGAACAAACTTGGTAGAGGTCCACTAGACAATGCCACATACAAAATATCTAAGCTCTAGGCCTTGCAGTTTCGGAGAAGATTTTTTAATTTTTCCTATACAAGTCTATATAAATCAAGTGACCTCCGGGGCGGGGCCAATTTTGACCCTAGGGCAATAATTTGAACAAACTTGGTAGTGGTCCACTGGACAATGCTATATGCCAAATATCTTAGCTCTAGGCCTTGTGGTTTCGGAGAAGAAGATTTTTTAAATTTTCCTATATAAAATAGAATAAACCCCAGGGCAGGGCCAATTTTGACCCCAGGGCCATAATTTGAACAAACTTGGTAGAGGTCCGCTCGACAATGCCACATACAAAATATCTAAGCTCTAGGCCTTGCAGTTTCGGAGAAGATTTTTTAATTTTTCCTATACAAGTCTATATAAATCAAGTGACCTCCGGGGCGGGGCCAATTTTGACCCTAGGGCAATAATTTAAACAAACTTGGTAGAGGTCCACTAGACAATGCTACATACCAAATATCTTAGCTCTAGGCCTTGTGGTTTCGGAGAGGAAGATTTTTTAAATTTTCCTATATAAGTCTATATAAATCAAGTGACCTCCGGGGCGGGGCCAATTTTGACCCTAGGGCAATAATTTGAACAAACTTGGTAGAGGTTCACTGGACTATGCTACACACCAAATATCAAAGCTCTAGGCATTGTAGTTTTGACAAGAAGATTTTTTAAATTTCCTATATAAGTCTATGTAAATTCAAGTTACCCCCGGGGCGGAGCCAATTTTGACCCCAGGGGAATAATTTGAACAAACTTTATAGAGTTCCATTAGACAATGCTACATACCAAATATCTCAGCTCTAGGCCCTGTGGTTTCGGACAAGAAATTTTTTTAAGTTTTTTCTATTTGTTGCCATAGCAACCAGAGTTTTTAATGAAATTTATTTTTTTGAACAACTTTGAAAGGGGGCCACCCAAGGATCATTCCAGCAAAGTTTGGTTGCAATCGGCATAGCGGTGTAGGAGGAGATGTTGTTTTAAGTAAACATGGACGCCACGTAACGACGCACAATGGACGCAGGGCGATCACAAAAGCTCACCCTGAGCACATTCGTGCTCTGGTGAGCTAAAAACAAGATCGCGAACCACAAATCTCAGTAATGACGATTATTCATACTCGATTTTTCAATTTGATTTGTGATTACCGGAGTACTCGGATACTCGCTACAGCCCTAGTCTTACTTATTCACAGAACTGACTGAAAGCAAAAACATGTACAATGGCTACTGTTATTTTGGTTGTCTAACAAACAAGATCAACCATACCCTGTATCTGCATTTGTTATAACTTCTATGCAATTTCCTTCAGTGAAATAAGATATATTTTATTTTATCCTTGTTTCAATTTTTACATATTTCAAAAAATCTACCTGATGAAGACAGAATTGAACACTACGGTAGATAACAGATCATGAGCAATATATTCATCACCGTGATGTAAGATGGACAACAATTTCAGTGACAAACAATGTAGTGTGGTCAAATCTAGCTGGTCCTTTTCCACAGTTACCTGAAAAAAATAAAGTTAACTGCAAAATCACTCTCTAAATTATTGCTAATTGTAAATTATCACAAGGTTGTATATCAGTACAACTAGTATACAGCTAATTGTAAATTATCACAAGGTTGTATATCAGTACAACTAGTATACATCTAATTGTAAATTATCACAAGGTTGTATATCAGTACAACTAGTATACAGCTAATTGTAAATTATTACAAGGTTGTATATCAGTACAACTAGTATACAGCTAATTGTAAATTATTACAAGGTTGTATATTAGTACAACTAGTATACAGCTAATTGTAAATTATTACAAGGTTGTATATCAGTACAACTAGTATACATCTAATTGTAAATTATTACAAGGTTGTATATTAGTACAACTAGTATACAGCTAATTGTAAATTATCACAAGGTTGTATATCAGTACAACTAGTATACAGCTAATTGTAAATTATTACAAGGTTGTATATCAGTACAACTAGTATACAGCTAATTGTAAATTATTACAAGGTTGTATATTAGTACAACTAGTATACAGCTAATTGTAAATTATTACAAGGTTGTATATCAGTACAACTAGTATACAGCTAATTGTAAATTATTACAAGGTTGTATATTAGTACAACTAGTATACAGCTAATTGTAAATTATTACAAGGTTGTATATTAGTACAACTAGTATACAGCTAATTGTAAATTATTACAAGGTTGTATATCAGTACAACTAGTATACATCTAATTGTAAATTATCACAAGGTTGTATATCAGTACAACTAGTATACAGCTAATTGTAAATTATTACAAGGTTGTATATCAGTACAACTAGTATACAGCTAATTGTAAATTATTACAAGGTTGTATATTAGTACAACTAGTATACAGCTAATTGTAAATTATTACAAGGTTGAATATTAGTACAACTAGTATACAGCTAATTGTAAATTATTACAAGGTTGTATATCAGTACAACTAGTATACAGCTAATTGTAAATTATTACAAGGTTGTATATCAGTACAACTAGTATACAGCTAATTGTAAATTATTACAAGGTTGTATATTAGTACAACTAGTATACAGCTAATTGTAAATTATTACAAGGTTGTATATCAGTACAACTAGTATACAGCTAATTGTAAATTATTACAAGGTTGTATATTAGTACAACTAGTATACAGCTAATTGTAAATTATTACAAGGTTGTATATTAGTACAACTAGTATACAGCTAATTGTAAATTATTACAAGGTTGTATATCAGTACAACTAGTATACAGCTAATTGTAAATTATTACAAGGTTGTATATCAGTACAACTAGTATACATCTAATTGTAAATTATCACAAGGTTGTATATCAGTACAACTAGTATACAGCTAATTGTAAATTATTACAAGGTTGTATATCAGTACAACTAGTATACAGCTAATTGTAAATTATTACAAGGTTGTATATCAGTACAACTAGTATACAGCTAATTGTAAATTATTACAAGGTTGTATATCAGTACAACTAGTATACAGCTAATTGTAAATTATCACAAGGTTGTATATCAGTACAACTAGTATACAGCTAATTGTAAATTATTACAAGGTTGTATATCAGTACAACTAGTATACAGCTAATTGTAAATTATTACTACAAGGTTGTATATCAGTACAACTAGTATACAGCTAATTGTAAATTATTACAAGGTTGTATATCAGTACAACTAGTATACAGCTAATTGTAAATTATCACAAGGTTGTATATCAGTACAACTAGTATACAGCTAATTGTAAATTATTACAAGGTTGTATATTAGTACAACTAGTATACAGCTAATTGTAAATTATTACAAGGTTGTATATCAGTACAACTAGTATACAGCTAATTGTAAATTATTACAAGGTTGTATATCAGTACAACTAGTATACAGCTAATTGTAAATTATCACAAGGTTGTATATCAGTACAACTAGTATACAGCTAATTGTAAATTATTACAAGGTTGTATATTAGTACAACTAGTATACAGCTAATTGTAAATTATTACAAGGTTGTATATTAGTACAACTAGTATACAGCTAATTGTAAATTATTACAAGGTTGTATATCAGTACAACTAGTATACATCTAATTGTAAATTATCACAAGGTTGTATATCAGTACAACTAGTATACAGCTAATTGTAAATTATTACAAGGTTGTATATCAGTACAACTAGTATACAGCTAATTGTAAATTATTACAAGGTTGTATATCAGTACAACTAGTATACATCTAATTGTAAATTATCACAAGGTTGTATATCAGTACAACTAGTATACAGCTAATTGTAAATTATTACAAGGTTGTATATCAGTACAACTAGTATACAGCTAATTGTAAATTATTACAAGGTTGTATATCAGTACAACTAGTATACAGCTAATTGTAAATTATTACAAGGTTGTATATCAGTACAACTAGTATACAGCTAATTGTAAATTATCACAAGGTTGTATATCAGTACAACTAGTATACAGCTAATTGTAAATTATTACAAGGTTGTATATCAGTACAACTAGTATACAGCTAATTGTAAATTATTACAAGGTTGTATATCAGTACAACTAGTATACAGCTAATTGTAAATTATTACAAGGTTGTATATCAGTACAACTAGTATACAGCTAATTGTAAATTATCACAAGGTTGTATATCAGTACAACTAGTATACAGCTAATTGTAAATTATTACAAGGTTGTATATTAGTACAACTAGTATACAGCTAATTGTAAATTATTACAAGGTTGTATATCAGTACAACTAGTATACAGCTAATTGTAAATTATTACAAGGTTGTATATCAGTACAACTAGTATACAGCTAATTGTAAATTATCACAAGGTTGTATATCAGTACAACTAGTATACAGCTAATTGTAAATTATTACAAGGTTGTATATCAGTACAACTAGTATACATCTAATTGTAAATTATCACAAGGTTGTATATCAGTACAACTAGTATACAGCTAATTGTAAATTATTACAAGGTTGTATATTAGTACAACTAGTATACAGCTAATTGTAAATCATTACAAGGTTGTATATCAGTACAACTAGTATACAGCTAATTGTAAATTATTACAAGGTTGAATATTAGTACAACTAGTATACAGCTAATTGTAAATTATTACAAGGTTGTATATTAGTACAACTAGTATACAGCTAATTGTAAATAATCACAAGGTTGTATATCAGTACAACTAGTATACAGCTAATTGTAAATTATACAAGGTTGTATATTAGTACAACTAGCACAAGGATGTACAGAGCGAACAAGCTTTTACTGACCTTACATTAGCCAGTAATGAATTTGAACTAGATTTTATATAAATTAACAGTATGATAAAGTTTGCTAAAGGTTGGTTCAATATATACTATGACCTCCGGTATGTTCACAAGGTTGTTCTAAATTCAAACATGTTTTTTCACCAAAAGATTACCACATTCCCCTGTTGAAGATTGAACTGATAGAATGTTATTCTACAGACATAATAATTTGTGAATAATTTTCATAAAGATTGTGTCAAATTGTAACCTGTTTGTACCTATTTCTTATGCCCATATGACCCAATTTCAAACCTGACCTAGATTTTGTAGATGATCATCATGACAAAATTTCTTCAAGGTTTGGTTAAAGTGTAACTGGAATACACATGTATGGACAAAAGTTACTGTTACTATGTGACAGATGAGCTAACAAAGCATGAGGGCCATGATGGCCCTGTAAATGCTCACCAGGAAAAAAGGTCATTTGGAGACGAATATTGTTAGAATTTTTCTACACGAGTTCAAGTAAAATCAAGTGACCCCTGGGACAGGGCCAATTTTGACACCGGGGCAATAATTTGAACAAACTTGGTAGAGGTCCACTAGAAAATGCTACAAACCAAATATCAAAGCTCTAGGCATTGTAGTTTTTACAAGAAGATCTTTTTAATTTTCTATATAAGTCTATGTAAAATCAAGTTACCCCCGGGGCGGAGCCAATTTTGACCCCAGGGGAATAATTTGAACAAACTTTGTTCCATAAGACAATGCTACATTATTATTATTATACCATATTTATATAGCCCTTTTTTCGTAGAAATGTAACGTTCAAAAGCGCTTTACAAATTTACACATAACATATATATAGCATAAAACATAAAAAATAAAACATTATGTACGGTAATTGAAACGATCAGTTCCTGTAGACCTGTAAAAAGTAGTAGGTTTTTAATTGTCTCATGAAACTTTGAAGCGTCCTACAGTCTCTAACACTTGATGGCAATGAGTTCCACAATGTAGGTGCAGCTGATTCAAAGCACCTGTCACCATATTTCACCTGTTTACTTATGGATGGAACCACCAATGTCAATGATTGCATTGAGCCTAGATTCCGTGTTGGTCTGTAAATTTCTATCATGTCTTTGATGTACACAGGTGATTGGTCATGAAGAGCTTTGAATATATGAGTAAGAATTTTGTAGTTCACTCTATATTGAATGGGAAGCCAATGGAGATCCTTTAATATTGGTGTGATGTGGCTGAACCTTGATGTTTTGGTTATAATGCAGGCGGCGGTATTTTGAACAGTTTGTAGTTTGTTAATCGTGTATTGTTGGACTCCATAAAGAAGCGCGTTGCAATTGTCAAGCTGTGATGTAACTAAAGCGTTAACTAGAGTTTTTGTGGCGTCTCTGTTAATATATTGTCTAATGTGACCTATTTGCCGTAACTGAGCGTAAGTGGATCTGCACACAGAATTAACATGTTGCTGCATGTTCATATTGGAGTCTAAAAATGCACCTAGATTTCTTACACTAGTTGACTGTGTTATTAGTGACTTGTCTACTTTTACTGTAATATTTGAAACTGCTTTTGAGATACGTTCTGATGTGAAAACAATGAGTTAAGTTCTTTCTGAATTTAGTTTCAACCTGTTACTGTTCATCCATAGAATAATTTCATTGACACAGTTAGTCACACGATTTATTGTATCTTCAGTGGTTCCGTTGGTTGTTGGATTAAAAGACATATACAGTTGAGAGTCATCCGTATAAAAATGTGTGTTCAACCCATGTTTATGACAAATAGCACCAACCGGCTTTGTATACATGACATAGTATTTCGGGCCAAATATCTCAGCTCTAGGCACTGTGGTTTCGGACAAAAAGATTTTTTTTTTTTCTATTTGTTGCCAAAGCAACCAGTTTTTAATGAAATTTAATTTTTTGAACAACTTTGAAAGGGGACTACCCAAGATAATTCCAACGAAGTTTGGTTGCAATCCACATTATGGTGTAGAAGGAGATGTTGTTTTAAGTAAATATGGACGCCACTTCACGACGAACAACACACGCTGCACGACGGACGCTGAGTGATCACAAAAGCTCACCCTGTGCTCTGGTGAGCTAAAAAGAAATGCATGTATATATGCAAAGTACACACAGTACAAATTTTACTCAGACAATGAATATCTGAATCAAAGCCATTTGTATTAAGTATTAGAATTTGTAATACATGAAAACTGCCATTGTCATACTTTCCATTGTTATGTACCGGGGTATATATATGAGATTACTTTCGAGCTTTGATACCTTTTTTTCCTGACTTTTCAGGAATTTTATTTTTCACTGACCAATTTTCAAAATTCCCTGACAATTCACTGACCTTGAAGTAGAGGTCCACTGGACAATGCTACATATCAAAGATCTATTGCATATTCAGACAAGAAGATTTTCCTATTCGTTGCCATGGCAAGCAAGAGTTTTTAATGAATTTTTCTTTAAACAACTTGGTAAAGCTTCATGCAAGGAACAACCCTGTAAAATTTCTTTGAAATTGGCCAACTGCTTAAGAAGGAGATGTTGTTTGAAGCAACTGTTGACGGACGGACAGATGAAGGTCAATACGCGATCACAACAGCTCATCATGAGCCCTTCGTGCTCTGGTGAACTAAAAATATCTCGATACGGGGTGGAACCGTACTGGTATGTACTGCATTTGGAACATATTGCAATATACCGGTATTATCACGCATCACTATTTGGTGATCATGGAAACAGTATAATATTGTGGCTTTGTTCTGGCAGATGGCTAAAATACCAACAACTTCAGAACTAGCCAATTCATAAATGCCTCAAAATGGAAAATTTTCACACAATAAAATTTCATCCACAGAACATACTTAGCATCAAACTTAAGTTTTAGGCATTCATATATTTGATATCATCCATACCATTTCAGTAGACAATTTTAATATATAATACAGCAGATGAATCTCAAACTTGGTGAACATGTTGCCTGCTAGATGACTAAATGAGCCTGTCACAATCTTCTTAAAATAAATCTTCAAGTCTGTTAACAGAAGAACATTAACTGGAGACAGTCCTGGCTAGAAAACAAAAGGGAAGATTGAAATGCAAATGAGTACAAACAAGAGGAGAGCCCACCTGGCTAGCTGCTCAGTGGTTAGAGCATTTGTCTGCTGATCAAGAGGTTGTGAGTTCGAACCCCGGGTGAGGCTCACACTGTCCGTGACAAATTTGGCTAAAGATATTACATCCTATGTTAAATGGTCCTCCACCTCTGAATTATGTGGGGTAGCTTGGCAGAAGCTTACGGATAGAATGTGGTTAGTACCCTTAATATATCATTAAGACAAACATTCTGACAAGGTTTGGTGAAGATACAATCAAAATTTGACATCTACGGTGTTAATAAGGTTTTCCTAAGATTTGACCTTGTGACCTAGTTTTTGACCCTAGGTGACCCATTTTTTAACTTGTCCTTAATATCATTAAGATGAACAATCTGACAAGGTTTGGCCAAGATCCAACTAGAACTATCACTAAAGGTGATGAATACCCCCAGATGCGGCCTTGGCACAGTTATTGATACATTTTACAGAGGGAAATATAATGCATTTTCATTTTTTTAATACCTGTAAATTGTTGCTTAGATATATCCTGACCAGTTTCTGAATATGCATTATATAAAAAATAACAAAGGGCCATAACTCATTAACATTTACTTGGACAAAACCTATTGTGGACATGCACAACTTGGCAAACTACTTATCAGTATAAGTTTCACTGAATTCCTGCATGTAGTTGCTGAGAAATGGTACGGGCAAAATTTACCTAATTGTATAAAACAAAGGGCCATAACATGATAACTGAGTGAAAATTAATCCAAACAAAACGTGGTTATTGCATGCTCAACTTGGCTGACTTTTTATAACTTCTGTGAAGTTTCATTGAATTCCTATGAGTAGTTACTGAGATATTGTATATACACTGTATAAAAAACAACAAAGGGCCATAACTCAGTGAAAATTTAACCAACCAAGACAAGCTTAATGCATGCACAACTAGGCTAACTACTTATCACTTCTGAGAAGTTTTATTGAATTCCTGGCAGTAGTCAATGAGAAATAGTCAGGACAAAATTTGCCTATTGTATATACTGTAGAAAAAAACAAAGGGCTATAACTCAGTAAAAATAAATCCAAATGAAAAAAGGTTTAAGCATGCGCAACTAGGCTAACAACTTATTACTTCTGTGAAGTTTCGTTGAAATCCTGTGAGTAGTTGCTGAAAAATTGTCCGGACAAAATTTGCCTAAATTGTATATACTGTATAAAAACAACTAAGGGCTATAACTCAGTGAAAATTAATCCGAACGAAAAATGCTTCAAGCATGCATAACTAGGCTTACTACTAATCACTTCTGTGAAGTTTCATTGAGATCCTGTGAGTTGTTGCTGAGAAATTGTCCGGACAAAATTTGCCTATTGTATATACTGTATAAAAACAACAAAGGGGTATAACGCAGTGATAATTAATCCGAACAAAAATTGCTTTAAGCATGCACAACTAGGCTTCCTACTGATCACTTCTGTGAAGTTTCATTGAGATCCTGTGAGTAATTGCTGAGAAATTGTCCAGACAAAATTTGCCTATTGTATATACTGAATAAAAACAACAAAGGGGTATAACTCAGTGAAAATTAATCCGAACAAAAAATTCTTTAAGCATACACAACTAGGCTTACTACTGATCACTTCTGTGAAGTTTCATTGAAATCCTGTCAGTAGTTGCTGAGAAAATCTCCAGACAAATTGTGTCTACAGACGCACGGACCGACCGACCGTCAAGCGTGAATCCAATATAGCCCCCATATATTTCATATCTGGGGATATAATTAAAACCATGACATCGAGAGCTTTAACAAGGTTTTTACCTAAGATTTGACCCGGTGACCTAGTTTTTTACCCTGGCTGACCAATGTTCGACATTGACCCACATATGATTGAGGCAAACATTCTGACAAGGTTTGGTGAAGATCCAATCAAAACTGTGACATCCACAGTGTTAACAAAGTTTTCCTAAGATTTGCCTGGTGACCTAGTTATTGACCCAAGATGACCCATATTTGTACTAAACGGTTATATCTTTTAAACAAACAATTTGACAAAGTTTGGTGAAGATCCAATTATAACTGTGAAATCTACAGTGTTAACATGGTTTTTCATAAGACTTGACCTAGCGACCTAGTTTTTTACCCCAGATGACCCATGTTCAAACTGGTCTGACAAACATTCTGACAAGGTTTCATGATGATCCAATCAAAACAGTGACTTTTAGAGTGTTCACAAGGTTTTCCAGCAATTTGCCCTAGTGACCTAGTTTTTGAACGGAAATGACCCACTATTAAACTTGACCTACATATCATTGAAATAAACATTCTGACAAAGTTTCATGAATATCCAATCAAAACAGTGATTTATAAAGTGTTCACAAGGTTTCCCTTATTTGGCCCTGGTGACCTAGTTTTTGACCCCAAATGGCACAATATCAAACTCGTCCGAGATTTAGTCGATATTAACATTCTGACCTAGCTTAAAATGTGGCCCCTAGTGTGTTCACAAGGTAAAGTTTGACGACGCACGACGCCGGACGAAGACTGATCACAAAAGCTCACCCTGAGCACAAGTGCTCATGTGAGCTAATGAGAAAAAATAAACACCTAATATTGGATCCAGTCACAAAATAACTTACATCATAAATTTAAATAAGTTTAAATTTACCAAAGGTAATCTTTAATTAAGAAATCATATTATAATATTACCTCATTTTGCAAGATTTTCAATCCCGGATGTAACTTCAAGAAGTGGTAAACCAGTCTATAAAATGCAGACAAGAATCCAAACGGTGAATCTTTTCTAACTGTAGGTACAAATTCTTCCTCAAATAAGGATGAGTTTGAATACTCAGGCAGACACTTGGATTTTTCTAAATTCTTGAATTGATTGTTGGGAATAAGGTTTGAGTGACTTCTGCAAAAGGAAAATAATTCACGTTGTAGTTCAAATGAAAAGGCAGCTTATTTTCATCATAATAAAATTCACAAATTAACACATTTATAATAAGAGGGCCAAGATCGCCCTATATCGCTCACATGACAATGACTCATTAAAACATTGTTTTGATCCGGTGACCTAGTTTTGACCCCAGATGACCCATGTTAGAACTTGTCCTACATATAAATAAGACAAACATTCTGACAAGGTTTGGTGAAGATCCAATCAAAACCATGAAAACTACAGCACAGACAAGGTTTTCCTCAGATTTTACCCTGTGACCTTTTTTTCCCCCCAGATGACCCATGTTAAAATTCATCTTACATATCATTAAGACAAACATTCTGACAAGGTTTGGTGAAGATCCAATCAAAACTGTGACATCTACAGTGTTAACAAACTTTTCCTTAGATTTAACCTAGTGACGTAGTTATTGACCCCAGATGACCCATATTTGTACTTGACCATTATATCATTAAAACAAACAATTTGACAAAGTTTGGTGAAGATCCAATTATAACTGTGAAATCTACAGCGTTAACATGGTTTTTCATAAGATTTGACCTAGCGACCTAGTTTTTGACCCCAGATGACCCATATTTGTACTAAACGGTTATATCTTTAAAACAAACAATTTGACAAAGTTTGGTGAAGATCCAATTATAACTGTGAAATCTACAGTGTTAACATGGTTTTTCATAAGATTTGACCTAGCGACCTAGTTTTTGACCCCAGATGACCCATGTTCAAACTGGTCTGACAAACATTGTGACAAGGTTTCATGATGATCCAATCAAAACAGTGACTTTTAGAGTGTTCACAAGGTTTTCCAGCAATTTGCCCTAGTGACTGAGTTTTTCACCGGAAATGACCCATTATCAAACTTGACCTACATATCATTGAAATAAACATTCTGACAAAGTTTCATGAAGATCCAATCAAAACAGTGATTTCCAAAGTGTTAACAAGGTTTTCCCTTACATTTTGTATTGGCCCTGGTGACATAGTTTTTGACCCCAAATGGCCCAATATCGAACTCGTCCGAGATTATGTCGATATTAACATTCTTTTTTGCGAAAATTGACCCTAGTGTGTTCCCAAGGTAAAGTTTGACGACTCACGACCATAATGAATGACCATGTAATATATGGATGCAGGGAAATGTACATTCTGTGTAAATACGATTATGATTATATGTTCAGGATTGGTGAAGAATTGATGGCCATGGAGTGTAAACAAGCTAAAATATAGCAAATTTTCTATTCAAAGGGCCCGTAACTCTTGAAGTTGTGGTCCGATTTCACCCATAACAGAACTTGTCCAAGACCTTAAGGTCATACACATTAATTGTAAATATGATTAGGATCGGTGAAAAAATGTAGGCGCTAGAGTGTAATTAACAAGCTATAATATAGCAAATTTTCTAAGTTAAGGGCCCATAACTCTTGAAGTCCTAGTTCGATTTCGCCCATAATTGAATTTGTCGAAGACCTTAAGGTTATACACATTCACTGAAAATATGATCAGGATTGGTGAAGAAATGAAGGGCACTCAAGTGTAAACAAACTCAAATATAGCAAATTTTAAAAGTCAAGGGCCCGTAACTCTTGAAGTTCTGGTCCAATTACGTCCATAATCGAACTTGTCCAAGATCTTTTGATCATACACATTTACTGAAAATATTATTAGGATTGGTGAATAAATGAAGGGGCTAGAGTGTAAACAAGCTAAATATAGCAAATTTTAGCAAGGGCACATAACTCTTGAAGTCCATATCCGATTTTGCCCATAATTGAACTTAGCCGAGACATTGTGGCCATATACATATACATTGTGACCAAGTTTGATTACGATTGGTTAGGAGCTGTGGATGCTAGAGTGTAAACAAACTAATTGTGGACGGACGACAGATCCTAAAAGCCCACCTGATCAATTAGGTGAGCTAAAAAGTGGTTCCTCCTAATTTGATTGTTCAACATGAGAAGGTGCTAAACAAGTGGTGTATCACCATGCCATTTGCATGGCCTTCTAGATGCAGATGCTACACATATGTATAGGCAAAGTTGAAGCTGTTGGGGATTTATTTTAATGGTCAGTGCATGACATTGTAGATGTTGCTTCAGGTGTATAATCAGCTGCACATGAATCTGTTCTGAAGTGATTTTTCTCCACCATTGGTGATTTGACTGCTTTGTGGAAATGTACGTGTCACATACCGTACTCGGCCATAACTCGACCAAATAAGGGTACTGAAATTATCCGTAAAATCCAACTTGACTTATGGCTGAGTAACCAATAAATATAAAATGTAGATCATTGATTTTGTAAGACTTAACTTATTGAAACAAAGGAAAGAATTCTTAAATTGTTGTGTTTTGTCTAAAGTCCTTCACGGTTCCGTACTTCTCCAGTTTTAGTTCCGTTTAAACACACACAAGTTTGGTAATCAACAATTAAACAAGACGGCCCTATATCGCTCACCAGAAAAAAGATCTCTAGGGAAGAACATTTTTCACCTTTTTCCTATACAGTCAATCTTGTATTAAGCGACCGCCCAAGGGAAAGACCAAAAGTGGTCTCTTAACACAACGGTCTCTTAATACAAAAACCTGAAATTTCCGATAGTTGAACTATACCTAAAGTCCCAGCCTGGTTTCATTTCAAATCGAAAATTGTGTCTGTCTTATACATGGTGCAAAGATCGGTCCATTTTATCCGTGACAAAACAAAACAGACAAATTAAATATATTTTTTACCGGAGAAGAAATTTGTCAAAAGTGAATCAAGGGAAATAAATCGTTTTTCAGAGCGATGGTCTAAAAACCCGTACGATTCTGTACTTTCCATGGATTTCTTTGTCGAAGACGTCTGTAGTGGACGCGAGTTTGAAAATCAACAACAAATGTTGCTGATCGTGCCGTTAATTACGATACCCTCATGATGTTGAGAAGTATGAATACTTGGGTTGAGAAATTAGTTGGTGTTTTGATAGGAAAGTCATTATCACGCTTTCGTAAAACTTACATAACGCAAAGATACTGTAAACAAAAAATGGCGCGGTTTTCTTCAATGTCTTTCGTCATTTATTTTGCTAAAAACTCTTATTTTTTTACATTCATAACAATAATTTTCCCAAGGATTTCCAATGATACAACATGTATTTTACCCGAGTCCTACACTCCAGTGCTCTATGCATACTCGAGTGATTACGGTCATGTTTTTCATACGTTCGTCAGGTGTTAATTATGTCTGTGTTTACAATTCACAATATATGGGAATTAACGGTTTGACGTGTCAAACGGTCGCTTAATGAAAAGATCTGGCGGATTTTGTCGACATGTTGGCGGTCGCTGGTCGCGTTGAGCAAAGGTCGCTTAATACATTAAAAACATAGTGCAAAAACGCTCGGGGGGATTTTGAAGTGGTCGCTTAAGAAAAAGGTCGCTTAGTACACGTGGTCGCATGAGCAAGATTTACTGTATATGACTATAAATCAAGTTACCCTGGGGTGGGTCATTAATGACCCCGGGGCCATCATTTGAACAAACTTGGCACAGGTCCACTAGACAATGCTACATCCAAAATTTTCTAAGCTCTAGGCATTGTAGTTTCCGACAGGATGATTTTTAAAAATAAGCCTGTGTAAAAATCAAGAAAACCCCGGGGTGGAGCCAATTTTGACCCCAGGGCCACAACTTGAACAATCTTTGTAGAGGTATACCACATGATGCTATACACCAAATATCTAGAGTCTAGGCAATGTAGTTTCTGACAAGAAGATTTTTTAAATTCTCCTATATAAAGCACACATAGATCAAGTGACCCCCGGGACAGGGGCAATTTTTACCCCAGGGCAATAATTTGAACAAACTTGATAGAGGTCCACTACACAATAACATACCAAATACCTTAGCTCTAGGCTTTGTGGTTTTGGACAAGAAGATTTTTTTAATTTTCCTATATACGCCTATATAAAATAGAGTAAACCCAGGGCGGGGCCAATTTTGACCCCAGAGTCCGTATTCACAAAGCATCTTAAGTAATTTTTTAACTTAAGTTATAGTTTTCCTTAAATTTGACTTTTTTATTAACTCTTTTGTACTAATATAAAGGAGGAAATCACAATAATATGATTTTATCTTTGTTCTAAAGATGCCAATTATGAAAAAAATGACTGGTTTACAAACATTTACCATGAAAATTTTTTCGACTTAAGTAAAAATTTCGACTTAAGTTAAAGAAGATGCTTTGTGAATACGGACCCAGGGCTATAATTTGAGCAAAAACTTGGTATAATTCCACTATACACCAAATATCTAAGTTCCATGCATTGTAATTTCTGACAAGAAGATTTTTTAATTTTCCTATATAAGCCTACATTGTATATACATTTGTAAATCAGGTGACCCCTTGGGCGGGGCCAATTTTTACCCCAGGGCCATAATTTGAACAAACCAGGTAGAGGTCCACTAGAGAATGCTACACACCAAATCTGTAAGCTCTAAGCCCTGAGATTTCGGACAAGAAGACTTTTTACCCTTTACTTCATAGCCCCCTAGTCAATATACATACTGTATACTGATAGTGGATCAGATAAACTTTGTACACTATCTTCGTACAGGTTATTGGGGAAATGCTACTGTTTTGACACATGTCTACTTCATCACTAGTTTATTATGCTATTGTTTGTTTGTTTCATTGGGTTTTACGCCATTTTCAACATTATTTCAGTCATATCGTGGTGGGCAGATATCCCAACCAGCTTTCCTGGACTTCATTTAGGCCTTAACCAGTACTAACCACATTCTATCCGTAAGCTTCTGCCAAGCTACCCCACATAATTTAGAGGTGGAGGACAATTTAACATAGGATGTAATATCTTCAGTCAAATTTGTCACGGGCAGTGTCAGCCTCGCACAGGGTTCGAACTCACAACCTTACGATTATCAGACAAACGCTTAATATGCTAAATATCTAACTTGGTAGAAGTCCACTGGACAATGCTACACACAAAATATCTAAGTTCTATAGATGTATTGCAGTTTCTGACAAGAAGATTTTTAAAATTTCCTATATACTGGTAAGTCTATGTAAAATCAAGTTAACCCTGGGGCAGAGCCAATTTTGACCCCAGGGCCATGATTTGAACAAATTTGGTAGACATCCCCTAGACAATGCTATTCACCAAATATCTAAGCTCTAGGCTCTGTGGTTTTGGACAAGAAGATTTTCCTATATAAGCCTAAATAAATCAATTGACACCCCCCCCCCCCCCCCCCGGGGCAGGGCCAATTTTGACCCCAGGGGAATAATTTGAACAAACTTGGTAGAGTTCCAATAGACAATGCAACACATCAAATATCTAAGCTCTAGGCCAAGTGGTTTTGGACAAGAAGACTTTTAAAGTTTTTCCTATTGGTTGCCATAGCAACCAAATTTTTAATAAAATTTAATTTTTCTAACAACTTTGGTAGAGCTTCATGCAAGGAACATCCCTGTTAAGTTTCATTGAATTGATTAAAGAAGGAGATGTTGTTTAAAGCATTTGTTGACGCACTGACAGACGCACGCACGCACAACTTACAACACACAATCACAATAGCTCACCTTGAGCACTTCATGCTCTGGTGAGCTAAAAATCGACAACTATGAAATGATGAATAACAAACTTTTTTCGAAAAGCAATTAATGACTTTCACAAAGAAACATGTATAGCATGTTTTACAAACTGTCAAATACTGACTTCTGATACCGCTAATTATGTATGAGAAGGCATTGAGAAGTATGTCAGACTAAAGTGCAGACAAACAGTCTCGCTTTTGTTTCTAATCTTCTTTTGTTGAATCAAAATAACCCAGTTCAAAAGAATCGACCACCTATGATCTTTTTCCAAAAAACACAAATCAAACGTCATCAAAGAATCTTCTGATACTGGCACCATTTCTTTGACAGCCAATGAAAAGTTAATTACTCAGTCATCAAACTATCCTGTAACCAATTGAAATTGATAGCTAAATCGGAGGCATCTTCACAGCTACAGATTCATTTAATTCTAAAGATAGGCGTGGTCAGGGATTAATGATATAATTTGCAATGTTCAAACATGTAAATATAATATGTGTCTTCATGATTGTTTATATCAGCTTATCTATACCAGTATTTATCACAAGCATTGGATGATCATTTTGATTCTAACAGAGATTAACTCAAGCTTATATCACTATTCAATTGGATTCAAGTGACAGTACTTGTGAAAACAAAATGCCCAAAGCGGAAGCGTGTTATAACAAAGCATTCAAAATTTGTATGATAGAATTTGCCGAAACTGTGGCTATTTATGACCCTAGGGACATTATTTTAGTAAGTTTGTTAGAGGGTCTCTGAATGGTGTTCCATGTCAAAAAAAATATATCTAAGTTTTACACCACATTTTTTTCCCTTTTGGTTGCCATGGAAACCAGAGTTCTGCATGGAATGACCTTCTTTTATCAATTTTTGTAAATGGCTACCCAAAGATCATTCCTGTGGAGTTATTTTTTTGACTCAACTGTTTCAGAGAAGTCGTTTGAAAAAGACAGACAGATGGATGGAAGACGGACAAAATAGCATGCTAAGAGTTCATTTTGCACTTTACTGTGTTGATTTATTGTATGAAACCGATGAGTAACTGCACAATTTAAGGCATAATTGCTAAACATTTCTTTAAAATAGGATGTAATCATGAACTTTTAAGAAAGTAAATTGCTTATATTCGACTTATTACATATAATGATCTTTAGAAAGCATTTGACTGGGTATAAACCTGTTATAATGACTTCAAATGAATAAATATATATTATTATTAAATAAATGAAAGAACAACAAAATATTTTTTTATAAAACGTGTTGAAAAAATATACATATTAAACTGATATATGTGATTCTGGCCCATGCATCCCACCATACTTTAGGCACCAAAAAGAGGTCTTGGGACTCTCTTTTTTTCCTAGTTATTGTTCATTCCATAAAGTAGAGATATTGAACTGTATTGTGTGAAAAAATTATGTACTTTTTGGTAATATTTCCTTCATATGTTTACCCATGTCCTTTTTGAACAACTTTAATAGAGCTTCATGCAAGGAACATCCTCACTGACGGACACTCAGACGCCGGACATCACGCGATCACAACTTTGTGCTCTGGTGAGCTAAAAAATTGACTCATTCTTAATGATTATGTAGTGCTTGTTCATAATGTCTGTGTGTGTTGTTTCTAAATGTGTACTAGGAAAAAAGAAGACACAACTCAAAGTTGCAACAAGTTCATAAAGCAACTTGTATACTACAGTTATTATGTATAATGTATATAATACATAGTCATTTTTCTATGTTGTGTATTATTCTTCTAATTTTAACTCTTTGAGCTGCCTTACACACATATGTCATAATTATAGATCAGTTATTACTGGTATCTTTATAATTTATAATGTTTCTAAATGTTGAAATTATTAATTAGTTCATTAAATTTCTCATACTGAATTTACATATTTTTTTTATTTTTATTTTTACTTGTTTTATATTAGTAGAATTTGTCAAAACATGCTAAAATGCATTATATCAATCTGTCTATCAACTTTTCTAATAACTACATGTACTTCAAACAAACATCTATCACACAATCCATCAATTATACCTATACAAGGATCCGCTGGCTGGCCAGATAATGTAGGTCTACACCAACACATGTTGACCGGACAGAAAAACCTCTCTAAACTGTCTTCCCCTCTAAACCAGCCGAATGACTTAGTCCCAGACCTGACCGCTTTAGAGGGTTTCTACTCTAATCATGGGTTATTTTTCAAATCTATAAATTCATCACACATTGTTCGAGAACATAGAACTTAGGCCTGTGAATTAAAAATTATTGTTTCTGCTACTGAAATCATGACTAAAGACAACCTGCCTCCGTGGTTGAGCGGTTATGGTCGCTGACTTCAAATCACTGTAACTTCTCCCTGATACAGGGTCTTGGGTTCAAGCCCCGCTACCCTATGTCTCTTTATGGAGGATGGGAGTCTAGTACTGGTTCTTCCCAGGAACAATGGTTAGGTGAACTGTCTCCTCCTATGACTCTGACTGTTGAAAAGGGGCATAAAACTCAAACAAACAAAACATAACTAAAGACATCATTTTTATGAGAAATGTTTCATTGCTGTATAAATCTTTTTTATTCATTACAGATCATCTTATATATAGAGCAAAACTTATACCTAAGTCTGGAAACAAGGTACTGAAACCCAATAGAACTCCAATGCTGAAGAGTATCCTTGTATATGTGTTCCATATTTTGTAAATTGTTAACAATATCTTCTCCTTTGAACTGAAATATATGATATAAATAAACACATGAAGAGATGGCATATATATTACCAGCTACATAACAAAAACCAAGAGGCTCTGTATCGCTCACATGACAATCACTGTTCACTCATTAAAACATTGTTTTGAACCGGTGACCTAGTTTTTGACCCAAGATGACCCATGTTGGAACTTGTCCTACATATAAATAAGACAAACATTCTGACAATATTTGGTGAAGAACCAATCAAAACCATGAAAAGTACAGCATAGACAAGGTTTTCCTAAGATTTTACCTTGTGACCTAGTTTTTGACCCAAGATGACCCATGTTAAAACTTGTCCTACATATAAATAAGACAAACATTCTGACAATATTTGGTGAAGAACCAATCAAAACCATGAAAAGTACAGCATAGACAAGGTTTTCCTAAGATTTTACCTTGTGACATAGTTTTTGAACCCAGATGACCCATGTTCGAATTTGTCTTACATATCATTAAGACAAACATTCTGACAAGGTTTGGTGAAGATACATTCAAAATCTACAGTGTTAATAAAGTTTTCCTAAGATTTGACCTTGTGACCTATATTTGAACTTGTCCTTAATATCATTAAGACGAATAATCTGACAAGGTTTGGCCAAGATCCAATTAAAACCATGGCATTTAGAGCTTTTACAAGGTTTTTACCTGAGATTTGACCTGATGACCCAGTTCAACCTTGGCCCACATATTATTGAGCCAAACATTCTGACAAGGTTTGATGAAGATCCAATCAAAATTGTGATATCTACAGTGTTAAAGTTTTCCTAAGATTTGACCTGGTGACCTAGTTATTGACCCCATATGACCCATATTTGTACTTAACCGTTATATCTTTAAAACAAACAATTGACAAAGTTTGGTGAAGATCCAATAATAACTGAAATCTACAGTGTTAATCAAAACAGTGACTTCTAGAGTGTTCACAAGGTTTTCCAGAAATTTGCCCTAGTGACCTAGTTTTTGACCGGAAATGACCCATTATCAAAGCTGACCTACATATCATTGAAATAAACATTCTGACAAAATTCCATGAAGACCCAATCAAAACAGTGATTTCTAAAGTGTTCACAAGGTTTTCCCTTATTGGCCCTGGTGACCTAGTTTTTGACCCCAAATGGCCCAATAGCGAACTTGTCAGAGATTTTGTCAATATTAACATTCTGACCCAGTTTTGTGAAAATTGAGCTAAAAATGTGGCACTAGTGTGTTCACAAGGTAAAGTTTGACGACGCACAATGCCTGACGAAGACTGATCCTAAAAGCTCACCCTGTCACTGTGTGACATGTGAGCTAAAAACTGATTCGAACACAATTAAACAAAACTAACTAGAATATGATGATTTAGTGAAAAAAATGTAACAATTCTTTGTTTTAGAATGTGATGATAGCGATGCCTAGTCGATCGTTAGTAATTTAAGTGAGAATGACATATTATTGTGTCGGATTGTGTTCTGCATAATCCATAAATGTGCGGGTATTTATTTAACAAGAATCATTGTTTCATTTCAAGTGTTTGTTATATATTTTATTTTATTCTTATTATCACTCACATAATATCATGCTTGCATACGAGAGTTAACTCCCTTGCAATATACGGAAAGTACGGAATTTACTGTTTCAAACCAGTACATCATACTGAAATGGATTATTTGAAACCATGAATTATCCGAATGATTTTTCAGGGCCCAGCGACTTTCGAATAATCGGGGTTTTACTGTATTTGTCAAATTTTGCATAGAAGGATATAAACTGAAGCTCACAATCTTTTTAGTAATTAATATTTATTAATAGACAAATCATTTATTTCATTTGAATGTTTCAGTCTGAACACTCCCACCAATAAGCCTGATATTGTTTGATCTGTCAACAAGACCTGTGGTGCAGCATGGAGTGTAATTAGAAAGTCAACACAGCATCCATTATTTAAAACTAGTAAAACTACTTTCTAAATTTCCTTGTAAGATTAGGACACGGATGTCATGTGCTGTAGATACTGCATGGAACAAACAAGGATTTAATAGTATAACGTCATTGACATGATTGTAAATCTATTTGACAAATTATGTAAATTGAGACCATTAAATTTTACACATTGTTAACTTTGCTTGCATTGTATATTTACAAGATAATCTACATTTTGTGACCATGAAAATCTTCTGATGAAAAAGATATGGACAAGTAGATAAATTTCAACATCTTAATCCTTAATTAAGTTATTTCTTGGAAACTAATTTTCTATTTTTAGTAACAGTGACCTAGACCCAACTGACCCCAAATACAATCCCAAGCAAAGCTTTCATGCAAGGATGCAAATACCCAGTTTAGTCAAGATTAGTCATTCCAAACATAAGTTATTGACTGGAAATTGATTGTCTATTTTTAGTAACAGCGACCTTGACCTTGACCTGACAGACCCCAAATACAATTCCAAGCTAGGTTTTGATGCAAGAATGCTACATACCAAGTTTAGTCAACATTGGTCATTCCAAACTAAGGTTATTGACCAGACACTGATTTTCTATTTTTAGTAACAGCGACCTTGACCCCACAGATCCCAAATACAATCCCAAGGTAGGTTAACATTCAAGGATGCTATATACCAAGTTTAGTCAACAATGGTCATTCCAAACTTAAGTCATTGACCGGACACTGATTTTCTATTTTTAGTAACAGTGACCTTAACCTTGACCCCACAGATCCCAGATATAATATAGGCTAGTTTTTCATTCAAGGATCCTACAAACTAAGTTTGGTCAAGATTGGTCAATCTGAACTTAAGTTATTGACCAGACACTGGCTGTTCGACGCCCGACCACACACCCAAAGCCCGCTCACCCACCCGCCTGCCCGCCATATTCGGCATTCTAATAACCAGGTTTCACTTTGTAAAAACCTGGTTAAAAACTCAAAATGTTTTTTGAGTCACCATTCTAGTTTTTGCAGCAATTTCAAGCATAATAATTGTTATTTTATTTTATGCTTACCTGTGACTGACTGTGTGCATAAAATGTGGAAATGAAATTCATGCACACTGTTGGTAACTGTAGACTTTGTTTCTGTGAGAAAAAAAACATAATCATACATCAAACATGACATCATGTAAAATAATATCATTATTTCTTTTCATTAACAACAATTTACAAAGTTCACTTTCGTCTTCAATCATTGATGGTTGTGCTTTCCTGCCAACAACTTTGAAAGATTATAACATTAATTTAGTAAAACATTATTAACACAAAAAGCAAATTTGCCTGAAAATCTTTACATTGGAGTTTATTGCAAAAAGATAACCGGTATAAGTTGAAAAAAAGCAATTATAATGGTATTTTTTGGGTGATTTATCAAGCTAACACTATTAACATTACATCTTAAGCAGAAAAGTTCTGAAGGCATTTCATTCTGACTCTATGAAGTATCAAATGAGAAATGAATATACATTCTAACATGTACTGATAAAAAAGTTTAACAAGTTTTCCGTGCGATTTCATCGAAAATCACATCAAAACGTGAGATAAACAGAAATCAAGTGTAATCCATGCAGAGCTAAATTGGTAGACTATCCAGTGTCACATTACACATTTTCTTTCTAAGTGTAAGCTGAAACAAAATAAACCGCAAAATAAATCCGAAAGTAACGATGGGACGTCGTCCTGGAATGACGTTGGATCAACGTCAAAGAGTTATTGGAATGCTAATGGCTGGCATGTCTGCTAAAGACGTCCCTCGGCATTTCGATGTTCACGAGTCGACCATCAGTCGCCTGAAGACCAAATTCCAGCAAACAGGCAACATGACTATCGACCCCGTACTGGATGGCCCCGAAAAACAACACCATGGGAAGACCGTTACCTAGTGACATCATCACGACGTAACCACTTCATGTCGAGCCGGTGGTTAGTTATCCGTTTAAGGAACACTACCGGGACTAGGATTTCTGATATGACTGTCAGAAACAGTCTGTGAGCAGCTGGATTAAGAGGACGTACGTCACCCTTACGTCGGTATCCCTCTGACACTTAGACATCGTCAGGCGCATGTTCAGTGGGCTCAGATTCATCGCAGGTGGTCATGCAGACTATGGAATGACGTTCTATTTAGTGATGAGTCATGATTTAACCTGTCATTTGCTGATGGTAGGATTTGTGTTTGGAGGAGAAGGGGTGAGAGGTTTGATCCTGAAAATGTCATAAATCATGAGGGTACGGTGGTGGTAGCGTAATGGTATGGGTGGGAATTTACCATGATGGTAAGACAGAGCTTGTGACGGTTTTCGGGAATCTGAGAGCACAGCGATATTGTGATGAGATTATCATACCAGTAGTTGTGCCGTTTCTGCAACAACGTAACATCACTACTTTATTTAGTATTTGGTTAACTTTTCTTTGATTACAAAACTGTTTATTTCCAAACTTGCTAAACTTTTTTTTACAAGTATATATATATGTGTAACGCATGGTTGGTGCCAAGATGGGAGGTTTATCCGGTGATGCTATGAAAGCAGAAATTAGTATTCCTCTGGCGAGCCCATTTTCACTTTTGCACCTAACTGAATAAACTTTCTCCATCTCGGCACCAACCATGTATTCAATTTCTTATGTTTCTTTAACAAAAAATTTCTCAAAACTCAATTTACTTGACTTTAACAAGAGTAAATGTAAATGCTCACCAGGAAAAAAGGTCATTTGGAGACGAACATTGATAAATATTTTCTACACGAGTCCAAGTAAAACTAGAACTATCACTAAAGGTGATGAATACCCCCAGATGCCGCCTTGACACAGTTATTGTTACTTTTTACAAAGGGAAATATAACGCATTTTGATTTTTATTAATACCTGCAAATTGTTGCTTAGAAATATCCTGACCAATTTCTAAATATTCATTATATAGAAAATAATAAAGGGCCATAACTCATTAAAATTTACTCATTACAGTACCTATTGTGGACATGCACAACTTGACAAACTACTTATCACTTCTAAGAAGTTTCACTGAATTCCTGCATGTAGTTGCTGAGAAATGGTTTGGACAAAATTTACCTATCGTATAAAACAAAGGGCGATAACTCAGTGAAAATGAATCCAAACAAACCTGGTTATTGCATGCATGACTTGGCTTACTTTTAATAACTTCTGTGAAGTTTCATTGAACTCCTATGAGTAGTTACTGAGATATTGTAATTTTATACACTGTATCTATACTTCTGTGAAGTTTCATTGAAATCCTGTAAGTAGTTGCTGAGAAATTGTCCGGACAAATTGTGTCTACAGATGCACGGACCGACCGACCGTCAAGCGTGAATCCAATATAGCCCCCATATATTTCATATCTGGGGGTATAATCAAGTGACCCTAAGATCTGGGCCAATTTTTACCCCAGGGCCATAATATGAACAAATTTGGAAGATGTCCACTAGACAATGCTACATATCAAATATCTTAGCTCTACACGTTGTGATTTCAGACAAGAAGATCTTTTTAATTTTCCAATATAAAATAGAGTAAACTCCGGGGCAGGGCCAATTTTGACCCTTGGGCCATAATTTGAACAAACTTGATAGAGATCTGCTAGACAATACTACATACAAAATATCTTAGCTATAGGCCTTGTGGTTTCGGAGATTTTAAAAATTTTCCTATATAAGCCTAGTATATAAATCAAGTGACCCCTGGGGCGGGCAATTTTGATCCTAGGGCAATAATTTGAACAAACTTGGTAGAGGTCCACTAGACAATGCTACATACCAAATATCTTAGCTCTAGGCCTTGTGGTTTTGGAGAAGATTTTTCAAATATTCCTTTATAAAATAGAATAAACCCTTGGGCAGGGCCAATTTTGACCCCGAGTCCAAAATTTGAATAAACTTTGTAGAGGATTACTAGACAATGCAACATACAAAATATCTAAGCTATAGGCCTTGTGCTTTTGGAGAAGAATTAAATTTTCCTATATAAGTCTATATAAATTAAGTGACCCCCCGGGCGGGGCCAATTTTGACCCTACAGCCATAATTTGAACAAACTTGCTAGAGGTCCACTAGACAATGCTATATACCAAATACGAAGCTCTAGGCATTGTAGTTTTTGACAAGAAGATTTTTTAAATTTCCTATATAAGTCTATTTAAAATCAAGTTACCCCCAGGGCGGAGCCAATTTTGACCCCAGGGTAATACAGTACGGTTCGGGTTATTTGTCCGAAAATTGCGAATCACCGGGGAATTAAAATCGCGCTAAGCAACAGGTAGATCGCTTCAACGTGGAGATTTGAATTTTGGCCGTCGCGTTCAGAGCAACGATGATCGACAGGCAATAATTTGTGGTGGATTGCGGCGACGATCGCTCAACCCGGTGCTATGCGATGTCACCTCCCATTTTATGGCATTGTAAATTGTCACCCCTACAGAGTTTGCTTGACGTCTTTCAATATTTAATGACAGCAAAATGTAACATGATTGACTTTTCCGGATTTGTAAATGATCCAGCATTGCAGTTATGTAAATTGCATAACTTAATACACATTATTATCGGAGCAATACAGGAAATAACGCAAAAATATATCACTCCGCTAGATGGCACTTTTTGACCGGTTTCCATGGAAATATCATTTGAATATATCATTTCTGCGTTAGCCAATACATTAAAGGTTGTTCATGCAAAACTTATTTATTGTACGTTGACGTCTAAAATAATGACAATTTTTCTGGAGGAAACCCACGATCCACCTTAAAAGTAGTTGGTGAGCTCAGGGTCACTCAAATAGAAGGGTCTGGACTCCGTAAATTAAAGCGTTGTGTAGCGATCACGTGATCGCGCGCAAGATGGCCGTCATTGTGAAACGGTGAAGATCGCATTGAAATAGATACCCAAATATTCACAAATTACTAATCATTATCGGTGTAGAGCTCCACGAAAAGTTAGATCGTAAGTATCTCCTTCTAATTTGACCAATTTCTTAGGATAAAATACATTTATTTATGTTGAAATCCGACGGTACATAAATGGACGAAAACTCGTTTTAATCCCAGATCTAGATTGTTGTCGCAAAGCGTGTATTTTTCATAAGTAAATATAACCCTTTTAAGTTATAGAGTGATGTAGTCGGGATTAATTTCATGTCTTTTAAAGGTTGTTGAAGTAAATCATGCAGTTACTTTTTTATATTGATTCCGATGTTAAGAAATAATGATACATGAATTTGAGCCTTTTTGACGAAGTCGCCATTTTGAGTTTGACCAATTTTACTATTTTAGTAAGTGATTCCGTCTTTAATAATCATCTATCACTGAAATGCTTGCAACACATTTTAGATAGATCAATACTCCGTTAATTCATGATTTTACTTTAAATTTTCGATTTCATGTTTTTGACTAAATGGAAATTGAAAATTTGTGTGTTATCTATACACGCGTGAAAAAAGCTCTCCGATAAGTATCGACAGCACAACTTGATGTTTATACAGAGATAATCGCCTGAAGAGCACGAGTCCAGACCATTCAATTGAAAGACCCTGGTGAGCTTTAATTAATCTGTCAGCTTTCATATATTATTGCGCGAAATAATATTACATGTAAACAGTGGACTGGTTTTATTGATTAGAGCACCGAGCTACATAGGTAAAATGAGAGACTGCGACTTGGTGTAAATAATGATTCTCGCCCTGGTACTCGATATATAAAACACTAAAAATAGACATATGCACCTCGCCCTGTGCGTAACGCTGCATATGTAAAACATGGCTACACAGTTTACAAATTCGCTTAAGCAATTCGCCGGTTTTTCTACATATTTACTTCAAGAATCATGGGATTTCTTACTTGACAAAATTTAATCAGATGCCTGGATTTCTGTCGGTCTTGGCTGATGGACTTAGTAAGTGTTAAATCCTGAATTATTTCACCATGTGACTGTTTTCGGAAAATGAACGGTCAACAGAAAGCGAAAGTAGAAGAAAGATTCACAATAAATAATATTTTAGCTACTTGAGAGTCGGCTTCAGACGTTCGCGAATCACCATGATCCTTAGCGATCAAAGATTACCGTCTGATAAAAAGTCATAAAACTAGGTGAATAGCGACATGGTGGTGATTCGCGTTTTTTTCAAGATCAATGTCGCGAAGAAAATCGCCGCTACGGGTGATAAATTGCCGATTATGAATGCGGGGGGAACGCGATTTTCGGACAAATCACCCGAACCGTACTGTAATTAGAACAAACCTTTTAGAGTTCCATTAGACAATGCTACATACCAAATATCTCAGCTCTAGGCCCTGTGGTTTTGGACAAGATTTCTTTAAGTTTTCTTTTGGTTGCCATGGCAACCAGTTTTTAATGAAATTAAATTTTTTGGTAGAGCTTCATGCAAGGAACATCCCTGTAAAGTTTTCGTAGAAATTGGCCAACTGCTTAAGAAAAAAATGTTGTTTAAAGCAATTGTTGACGCACTGATGGACGACCTACGATCACAATAGCTAACCTTTGTGCTTTGGTGAGCTAAAAATATGAGTGAGGTCTGGCTTTCACATATTTTTCATTTGCGTCAATTTCTGATACACAGCGCAATTTTACCAATCTGCATCATAGATTCAACTCTGCATCATGCAGTCACAATAGCTCACCTTGAGCACTTTATATTATCGTAAGCTAACTTTAAATCAAATCTATCAAGACCAATGATGAGAGAATGATCAACTTGAAGAGACAACAATTTTTCATACATGCCTTTATCTGATAGAACTGAGCTATTTGACTCAGTGAGTTCTGCAACAGCAGTTTGATAGGCTGAATTAGATCAGCAACATGTGACCAGTTGACATTAGGTAATACCAATTCTCCCTCTGTGGCTTTTAGCTCACTGTTACCATCACTGGAATAAACATCATTGATGTGTAAAAGGAATAAAATAAGATCATATGTTGAACACAAGCATTATTCATTCTATAGGAGATTAATAATTGAAGATGTTGAAAGCATCCTGGTAGTAGGTGAAGTTTTAGGGGTAGGTGGCGGGTCCCTTCTGAAAGGTAAAATAAGTCAGATAGGCGAAATTTTACTAATTGATAAATAAAAGTATAAATAAGGGCCAGTCTAACAATTGGATGCTCCCCGAACGGCGCATTGCCACAGGATGAGCCCTATAGATGATGCTTACAATTATACATCAAATGAAGAAGGAGAAAGAGTACAGTATAAAATAGTAGAAAATACCAATTATGAGGACTCTGATTTATACATGATTCGGAGAGCATAAAAGTAACCTGCTTAAGTACACATCAGTAAAGAATAATAGCATTGATTTACATAACTGAGTTTGATTAAATGCCATTACAGTGCCATTCAATGATTTATGCTACAGAATACATGAAAAAATTAACAAAGGGCAGTAACTCCAAAATTAAGAAGTGCAGAGAAACAGTTCTTGTGCACTGCACTTCTTTTCAATGAGATCTATCCAAATATGAAGTTAAATGATGATACCTTTTACTTTTGGAGTTATGCTCCGGACAAAAAATATGACAGATGGACGGATGACAACTATATGCTCTCCTTTCATGAGCATAAAAAACACAATATTTGTTCAAGTTAGGCACCAATGGCCACTGAACCTTTCAATATAGCATCTATGTCCAAAGTCAAAATCAAGTAAACAACAATTGGTAGTAAAAACATCATATACTAACTTTCGATTAAACCCGTGATGTTTTACAGAAACATCAGCAACACACACAACCATATCAAGACAAGATATAAGAGCTGAAAGTCTATCCAATGATTGTGAGTTCTGTTCTATATTATCAAATGAAGTTTTCAATCTTTCTACAATCTTAGGGTAGGTCACTCTGAAAATATATAACATAAATTTTATTCTACATACTGATAAAGCCCAGTTTTAGATTATTGCGAGACACATGATAGTTAATTAAATGCATTGTGTTTTTCCTCACTTTCTAGGTTACTTCATTGAAGACATGAGGGCCATGATGGCCCTATGATCTCTCACCAGAAAAAAAGACCTTAAGAGAAGAACATTTTTCACTTTTTACCTATATGAGGCTTTATAAATCATGTGACCCCTGGGGCGGGGCCAATGTTGAACCCAGGGACATCATTTGAACAAACTTGGCAGAGGTCCACTAGAAAATGCTACATCCGAAATATTTAAGCTATAGGCATAGTAGTTTCTAACAAGAAGATTTTTTAAATTTTCCTATATAAGTCTATTTATATTAAGTGACCTCCGGGGCAGGGCCAATTTTTACTCCAAGGCCATAATTTGAAAAACTTGGTAGAGTTCCATGCAATACGACAATGCTACACACCAAATATCTATGCTCTAGGTTTCGGACAAGAAGATTTAAAAAAAAAATCCTATTGGTTGCCATGGCAAGCACAGATTTTAATGAAAGTTTTTTAACAACTTTGGTAGAGCTTCATGCAAGAAACATCCCTGTAAAGTTTCATTGAAATTGGCCCACTGCTTAAGAAGGAGATGTTGTTTAAAGCAATTGTTGACGGCAGACTGACGGACGGACGACAGACAATATGCGATCACCATGAGCACTTTGTGCTATGGTGAGCTAAAAATCACAGAAAACAATAAGGCCATTTTTTAAAAAATATCAAAATCCACTAATTTATATCCCCACAAAATAGCCATTTTAGCAAAAACCATGAAAATTGAGCCAAACAAAAGTAAACGAAATCACAGTATTTGAGCAACTTATTTAATTGATAAACACGCTTAATGAACTCCCTATGAACTTTGAGTGGTATTTTTATTTTGAACAAATATATAAGCATTGTTAGTCTAGTGAATACTCAATGCCAGTTATCACTATCACAGTAGGCTATGGGGCACAAGAGAATTGATTTGATAATAAATAGTAC
This sequence comes from Lutraria lutraria, assembly GCA_964023205.1. Lineage (NCBI taxonomy): Eukaryota > Metazoa > Mollusca > Bivalvia > Venerida > Mactridae > Lutraria > Lutraria lutraria. The sequence goes on along the minus strand of OZ026834.1, from coordinate 42,259,266 downwards.
AACATGATGCTATCTTGAAAATGAAATTCAGAAAAATTACAAAACCATATATATTATGATAGTTTTATTTCCTTTGTTGCAATTTGATAGATATTATCTTCAGTGTAAACTAACAAATTCAAATTGTCCTAATTTTGTCCATTTTGCAATGGAACATCTACATCTTTTTTTCTGACTTGATTAATTTAAACCAGTAATAAGAAAACAACTTTTTTGAAGTAAAACATCAAAGCACTGCAGGGGTGGTATTCATGAAAGATCTTAAGGATACAATTTTCCTTTAGGTTGAAGTTTTTCCTTAAGGTTCAAGAGATTTACCTTAAATTTAAAATAAATCTTAAGTGGTATTCACAAAACCTTTTTACTTAGATTTTCCTTAAAACTCGCGATTTCTTCCTTAAATTTTAAGGAATGTCGTGGCTTCCTTAAATCTGTTTAGAACGTCCTTAAGTATCCAACCTTTCATTAGTTTGTTTAGAAATCGCATAGAATGTCAAATTCAGGCGGTATATATTCACATTTGGTTTCTTCATAGTTTGAACATAATTATTGTGTTTGTCAAAAATTTATATCATCAATGTTATGATTGTTACCCTTTTATAGTGAAATTTACTGCTTGATGAGTATACACATCTACAGATAGAAGCTGCGTACAGCAAAGCATTCGTGCAGTGCTTTTACGTCATTGAATGTCATGGAAAATAACAGTACCTATATTGGTTCAAATATACATACAAATGTAACGGCTAAACTTTATTGAAAATTAAGGCGTTAAGCCTATGATATTTAATTACACATATGTGTATACAATGTAATATAGTTAAGACACAATTTAATACTAAAGATAATTCCAATACAAATGTAACAAACTATTGCATGATGCGTTACAATGAAATTAACCTACATACATTTAACAAAATATTTTAACTGTCTTAGTAATAAGAAATTATTCTAACAAAGCTAATATAACGTGGAGACAGTATTTAATGATTAAGAATTGTCCAACAAAAATATTTGCTACAATGGACACATGAATGATAATCTAATTTGAAATACATAAATTCTCTAAAACATGCTCTCTAAATGTAAAGCTTTTGAATACAAAAAATTGACAATGTTTTAACTTAAAGTCTTTTTCAGATTGCAATAAACTCCTTATAAGCTTCAAGATATTATCATTATGTCTATAATACAATTCATATATCATTAATGAAATGGATGTTTAAAATATTAAGTTTTAACTTAATATTCTATGCGTAAAGCCTTAGAGATAGAAAAGTTCATGTTTATTTAATTTCAAGAGGAAAACTACATAAATACTGGTCAAAATATTAAGATTAGGTTAGAAAATTTTACTAATATTTATCAATGAAATAATTGCTATGATGAAATATGAAAACCACCAAACTGTACCCCGCCCCAATCAACAGTCACCAGGTTAACATGTAAAAGATAACTGATTGTGGAAGTACACTTGATGAGGTTATTTCATCTTTATATATACTTAACAAAATTGCTAATTAGTTATATAGTAACCTTCTACTAAGTACAATGTACATTTGTTCTATAGTATTACGTATCTAAAATACGGAAAAGCATTAAATTTGTATGTCATATACGTTGGTACGTTAATACTAAAATCATCGCTATGTATATTTGATTAAATGTTTATTTTCCTTCATGAATCCCATCCAAAAGTATGTATAAATGATAACTTAGACATTTTGTTAAGTGTATTAATTTTAAACATACAAATAAACACAGTCCAATGTCAATGATATTCCTGCTAGAAATGTGCTGATATTTTTCCTATGCATTTATGCATTGTAAAGTACTTTGTTTTATTGAAACTCAAATATAACATTTATGACACGAGCGTTTATCTTTTTGACCTATTGACTGAGGCTCGATCGTTTCTAGTGGATTCAGCTTAATCAGGAATGTAGCATACCATAGGCCTTGTAGGCTGCGGCCTACACACTCTGTTTACAGGACAGTGTAAAATACTTGGTAAAACATTTCTGAGGGGCATGTACCAATTAAAGATCTCCTAAAATTTGGCCTACACATTAAACTGCCAAGCTCCGCTCTTGTTAATATAGTAAAATTCTAAATGTTTATGAATTTATGCTTTGTATAAACATTATTTGTCATGTTCAAATCATTTATATATTGTCTAATTTAATCATGACTTTCACGAGAAGCAATGAGTCATTGATTGAAAATGAGGGATTCATATTTACAACGCTTTGTTGACGAAAATGAACATATTTCGATTTCCGGTCTATTTTTAGATTTCCTTAAGGTTGAGAATATCCTTAGATAAGGAAATCCTTAACTTATGCTGAGGAAAATTTTAAGGATACAAAATTCCTTATCCTTGGTTAAGGTGAATATGTAAAGGATAAGGAATTTCTTAAGGTAATACTTAAGATTCTTCGTGAATACCACCCCTGGTGACTAAATGTGAAAAAATCATGTTTTTTATACTTTGAAGCTTGGATTTTTTCTTATATACCATTAAAAGTTTTTATACAGTCTTAATATTAGTATCATTATAAGAGGGCAAAACATTATTATTGAGAACTTCAAGGTGTATACCAAAGATAAATATCTATTGGTGGGACAAACATATACACTTAGGTGTTTTGACAGAATTTGATTGGAAATACATGTAACAGTTTTCTTTAACAAAATTATTTCAAAACTATTCTAATGATAACATGGAGTTAATATGTTGTCTTTCAGATGTATTAATATGTTGTCTTTCAGATGTATCATCTTGTATACTCGAAGTACTGTAAGTACTCTCGGAAGGTGATTTTTTCCATACGAATCAAAAAAGAGAAATGTACCAATATTGTTTGTGCCCATGCAAATATTTTTAACATTTACACTATTGGACCGACTTAACATTTACATATAATATCAAGAAAATGTCAAAAAGGCACAAAACACATACATCAGTGGTAGATTATTGCAAATGCATGCATACGTCTATAGAGAAATTACTGACCCATCAATACAATCAAGTTAAAATGCCTATACTTAGAATTTATTTCTTGGTGAGTTCACAAAATGGTAAGAAACTGAACTGTAGAACTAAGTTATTATGAACTACACTTCAGTCTGTTACATTTTGTATGAAACCGATTCAATTTAGTTCATTTAATCAGATTTAGCCATTTACTGTAACCCTTTTTCTTGCTTTCTTTAATTTTGAAGTCACTCTCTGACATATCATTTTCATAATTAGTTTGACTTCTTAGATTTTTTTCCTGAAAATTGAGTTTAACTATCATAGGAGAAGACATCTTCACTCCTGATGTGTCTGAAAATATTTTTTCATGTTTGTTATACTGTGTACACAGAATCCAATTTTATGTCCCACAGCGTACAATAATAGTAATAGTTAACATTATGCTGTATACCAACTAACAAAGATTTAGGTAAACTTTAAGGGAGTGTAAGATGATCAAGCTGGATGAATAGAAGTTAAGCTCAGAATATACAATTATTAAATTCAAGAAGCAAATAAAATTATTTACTCATTCAAAACTAATGTTACCTGCAGAAAAAACTTATTATCCAGAATAAACGTCCATTTTATCAGAGCAACGACTGAAAAAGATACTTTCCTTAGACAATTATTATAGTACTCTCTGGAATGCTAAAATGCACTTGCCTGACATATCATGTATATTTCATGGCATTGTCACCTATTAATCAAAATCACGTACACTGTGGGACAATACATTTTAGGACACCAAAAGCTCAAATGACATTTCTTGGTCAAATCCATGTTTTTGCAAATTTGATGGAACTTTATCTTTGTAAGAAAGTAGACATCAGTCAAAACTATTCAGGGACATGAAAAATTTGATTGCTTCTTTATGTTTCATACACTGTGGGACAATTTTGACCAATGTCACTCATATTATCATAATTTTACCTTTTAAGATACTTAGTGAAAAATCCTTTGATATTTTGTTCAATTACATATTAACTTACTAAATGGAAGTATGACTCTCTATAAAATAGGTAGAATAAAGTGAAACTATGAGAAGAAAGAGGTCTATTTGCAATTTTTGAAGGAAAATAAGAATGAACCCCTTATTATTTCTAGGAGTCAATGCAAAAAAGTATTCATTTTGCTTTTGGAACTTTGTAGCACGAAAAGCCAAGTCATTAAACTTTGATATACTGAAACCCTTTTCTTCAAATATTATGTAGGATTAAAGTAATTAAAGAGAGAAGATGTAATTTTTTTTCAATGTCACGCTAAAACCCGTACACTTGGGACATTTTTGGGAGGTTTTTTACTAATCATTGAAAAATGGGTTGTCATAAAGGGATGAAACTCCAGAACATTAAAGCACTGTGCACCACAGTCTCAGGAACACAAAAAAACGTCAGTTTTCCATTTCAATTATTTGTAATAGGGATATTTTCAAAAGGCTTCCTTGTTTTTTAACTTACCCTCTATGTAAATTATACACCCAATTTTTGGACTAAATTTTGTATGTAAAAACATGCTTCTGATACACAAATTATTGCAGTACATTTGAAGGGCAACGCAATGTTGACTTTTCAAGCACTTATAGTCGTGTAGAACTATTAAAGTTATGATGATTCCTGCATTTTTTTTTTTTTTTAAAAATCCACCATTTAACAAAAATATTGGTGATTTAATATTGTCATTTACTGATTGAGCGAATCTCCTATTTTGAATAGTCACGTGTCGTGACGTCATATTTCACAAAATTTAAAAGCCAGTACACCCGTTCTGCGAAGAATGAAAACTGTTACGGTGTTTGAAAGATAAAACTTTACAGCACTATTACAAAAGATAGGGCCTTAAAAGATACTGTATTGTATATTGTATTATAAATGACAATATTTTTTACACTTATCCAAATTGATGGTTACTAGTCGTTCTGTACAAACAATTTAACATTGCTATTTGTTTTGAATATATACAAAAAAGATGTGATTGGTGGTGTGACAAACTTCAGTTAATTAAAAAAATTATCAACTTTTTTTATGTCATACCGACATAATAATTATTGATTGTTTAAATGTGCAGGAACGCATTATATATTATGATGTTTGAACAAATAATCATGGTGCAATTATTTTGTCTGTATAATAAAGAATAAAATATGAAAATATGATTGTTAGTGATATTTCATAATGGAAAATTAATAATAAACAGAAACATTTCATGAGACCAAAATAAAACTAAGTATGATTTTTATATGTAATTCTTAAATCGTTTTATTGATACTGTAAAATATCTGATAATGATTTTATAATTCTTTCAAATTATAGACAACTGCATGACACTACTTGTTTATGTAGTCTACGTCACGTACCTAAAACAATAACCAAGGTCCCAATTTGCTACTATTACTCCAATTTCACATGAAACTTCAATTTAACAATCAGATAAGCGGTAAATTACACATCACCCTGTCTCAGCAAGTTTTATGACACCGAAATATGCACAGGACAATGATATGTTGAGACACCTGACTTCAAAAAGAAACACTGACAGACATGTGTAATATGGCAAATCCATGTGTGGTCGTGTGACCAAATGATTAGCGACTTTTCATTGGTTGATCAATTAGAACTATGACATAGAACATTATTTTTCAACAGAAGTGTAAGAAGTCTATGATGCAATATTATGTCTGATTTTTGTTGTCTTGTGACGTAATTTTCATCAGTGTGGGAGATATTGATTTTTAAAGTGAGCATACTGAAAGTGGAAAATAAATGTGTAGTGATTATGGATTGACAGTCTGAAAGGTAATTTAGGCAAAATTTTAAGAAGTAACTACACATGCTTTTGGCTTTTGTGTTTGTTATATGATTATTAAGCATTTACGTAGATCATATTCTACTTTTCCAAAAAATAATGGCAAATTTCCACATTTTCCTTGCTTTCCTGCAAATCACACCAAGGATGCTATATTACCCCACAATTAAATGTGCAATACTGTTTAACTCCCAAGATAACTCCCTGAAGATACAATCAAAATTTGACAACTACAGTGTTAATAAGGTTTTCCTAAGATTTGACCTTGTGACCTAGTTTTTGACCCTAGGTGACCCAAATTTGAACTTGTCCTTAATATCATTAAGACGAACAATCTGACAAGGTTTGGCCAAGATCCATGAAAACCATGACATTTAGAGCTTTTACAAGATTTTTACCTAAGATTTGACCTTGTGACACAGTTTTTGACCCCGGCTGACCCACGTTCAACCTTGACCCACATATCATTGAGGCAAACATTCTGACAAGGTTTGGTGAAGATCCAATCAAATCTTTGACATCTACAGTGTTAACAAAGTTTTCCTAAGATTTGACCTGGTGACCTAGTTATTGACCCCAGATGACCCATATTTGTACCTGACCGTTATATCATTTAAACAAACAATTTGACAAAGTTTGGTGAAGATCCAATTAAAACTGTGAAATCTACAGTGTTAACATGGTTTTTCATAAGATTTGGCCTAGCGAACTAGTTTTTGACCCAAGATGACCCATGTTCAAACTCGTCCAAGATATTATAAAGGCAAACATTCTGACAAGGTTTCATGATGATCCAATCAAAACAGTGACTTCTAGAGTGTTCACCAGGTTTTCCAGCAATTTGCCCTAGTGACCTAGATTTTGACCCCAAATGGCCCAATATCGAAGTCGTCCCGAGATTTTGTCGATATTAATGTTCTGACCCAGTTTTGCTAAAATTGAGCTAAAAATGTGGCCCCTAGTGTGTTCACAACATAAAGTTTGACGACACACGACGCCGGACAGAGACTGATCCTAAAAGCTCACCCTGTCACTTTGTGACATGTGAGCTAAAAACAAAGGGCTATAACTCAGTGAAAATTAATCCACACAACAAATGGTTAAAGCATGCACAACTAGGCTTACTACTGATCACTTCTGTGAAGTTTCATTGAAATCCTGTCAGTAGTTGCTGAGAAATTGTCCGGACAAATTGTGTGTACAGACGCACGGACCAACCGACCGTCAAGTGTGAATCCAATACAGCCCCCATATATTTCATATCTGGGGGTATAAATATTAACAAATTTTTTATTTAAGTTCTAAGTCCAACTATTGTCTGTCACTTACATATAGATATTATCAGCAAGTCCATAAGCTAGGCACACTTTCCACATACTATAACATGCCATCTGCAGACCATGTGACTCTGCTAGAGACAAACCAATATCTCTGAAACAACAAGTAACATTGGAATCAATTATCTAAGAAAAAAATAATTTAGACCAGATTACTGGATTATAAGCAGGCTATGTAGGACCAGATAATAGTGTAACTTTTAAAAATACAGTTGAAATGCGATAGTCCGAAATGCGATAGTTCGAAAAGTGTGATAGTTCGAAATCGCTCGTCAGTCCCAGCAAATTTCCTTCTATTTTCAATATAGATTTGATGCGAAAGTTCGAAATGCGATAGTACGAAAAATGCGAAAGTTCGAAATGAAATTGAAGTCCCCAGATACGTTTTTACACTATAAAAAGATGCGAAAGTTTGAAGTGACTGTGCACTGTTTTTCACACCTATTCAATTTATTCGATAGTTAGAAATAATTGATTTTATTTGTCTACCACTTCGACACGTGTCATTGTTGAAAAGAAATCATTTGGCCATAAAACTGTGAAAATCTTAATTATAATAAGCGTATAAAATTATAAGCGTTTAAAATATAGACTATAAAAGTCGTGTGCAGTTTGTAAATGTTTACTGTACCGTAATCATTCGTGTTAAGGTCGCACATACGTATCAGACGCAGGTCAAACATATGTGGCAATCCAGGAAAAATATTTTCATGTGTAAGACACATATACATTTTTAGCAAAGATATATGACCAAAGAAATGACGAGAAACAATTTAAAATCGGCACCATTTTGTTTATTTTGTGCTAAGTAATCCCTGGAAATGTACGGAACCGTATTGTTTTTTAGATAAACTTCACAAGAAAGATTTATTTCCCTTGTGTGTTTATATATATATCCCCAGTAAAAATGTCATTGGAATACCACTCCATTCCAGTGGTATGCAAGAATCCACTGGTATTCCACTGGTATACCACTCAGTTCCAGTGGTATTCAATAATCCACTGGTATTCCAGTGGTATTCCAGCAGAATACCACTCCATTCCACTGGTAATCAAGAACCCACTGGTATTCCAGTGGTAATCAAGAATCCACTGGTATTCCAGCACAATACCAGTGTACTCCTTTCCAGTGATCAACATAAAGCAAATGGTATTCCAGCAGAATAATAATTGAACATGTAGCCAACAAGTGACCCCCAGGGAATGACCAATTTTGACCCTAGGGCCATAATTTGAACAAACTTGGTAGAGGTTCAGTAGAAAATGCTACACATGAAATATCTTAGATTTTATGACAAAAAGATTTTATAAAATTCCCTTTATTAATTAAGCCAGGTAGTTGTATTTAGAGGTAGATGCAACTTCCTCGATAATCGTGTATGTATTAAAATAAGGTGTCGTCGCCTAGCTGGTGTATAGATGATCAATAATTAATCGATATTCTATTGTTTTAGTGATGTAGTACCGTAGCATAGCGGGAGAGTATTAGACGCCTGTTATTAAAATGGCTGTTGTTTTATTAATTATGGACTAATTCTTTTAAATGTAACCTTGTTAGAAAGCTGAATTATAGCCAATTTTGGAAGTGTACTTATTTTTTCCCTATCTTATAAATTGATCGAGAAATGACGAGTTAAATGAGATTCATTTTTTTTCGTTTATCACGCCGTGGTGGAAACATGCCCGACTTTGTGTACATGTTCAAATAAAATTGTCATGTTTTTGTCAATCATTAACCGATTGTTTTTTAAGTAACCATGTTAAAAAGCTGAAAGATAGCTGATTTTAGAAATGTACTTATTGTTTCCCTATCTTATAAATTGATCGAGAAATGACGAGTTTAATGAGATTTTTTTTTCGTTTTTCGAAAAATGCCCGACATTGTGCCCATGTTTTAATTAAATGATCATTATCTTTTCACCAAAACATTTAATAAATATTGGAAGTAACAGAAGATTGTGTGCAGTAAGAGTTCCCAGTATCATTTTTGGTATAAGAAGTGAGGAAAACCACTTCATGTATGTCGCAGTAAGAGGCATACATTTTTTAAAAGTTGTCAATTCGACCCCTTTTTAGAGAAATTTCACAACTACACAGAGGAAACATTGTCAACAAAATCGCCTAACAAATCAATGCAGATGATTCTTTAATGTATCAATCATTGAAAAACATTGATTTTGAACAAATGCATCCATCGGTCTTTACGCCTGTTCTGCACCAATTTACCACTTATTCATGTCTTTCTGCCAATTTTCCGCCATTTTTCAAAATACTCGATCGACAATGTCGAACTTTTTCCCATTAATTTAGCCTAATTACAAGACGATACATCAAAATTATTCATGCAAGCTTAATCTCAAAGTACTTAACTATTACATTATACCATAAATATTTTCCGAAGATAAGTAATGATACGGCATAAATCAATAAAAGTTATACTATATGTATATTCTTTTCAATTCGACTGCGCATGCGCACGTGGATAACGACAAGTGTTTCGACCGGATTTTTAGTTGCATCTACCCTTAATACAACTACCTGATTAAGCCCATGCAAAATCAAGTATTTTTTTATACTTGGGTGGTACCAATTTTGACCCCTGGGCCATAATCTGAACAAACTTGGTAGAGGTCCATTAGACAATGCTACACACCAAATATCTAAGCTTTTCTGACAAAATGATTGTTTAAATTTTCCTGTATATAAGCCTATGCAAAATCAAGTAAATTTTTATACCTGGGTGGTACAAATTTTGACCCCAGGGTCGTAATTTGAACAAACTTAGTTGTCTAGAGGTTCACCCAACAATTCAACAAACTATCTGTAAGCACTAGGCACAGTAGTTTATGACAAGAAGTTTTTTTTTAATTCCTAGAAAACATGTGTTTATTTCGTCCAGGTACGAAAATGCTAGAGTACGAAATGCTTGAGTACGAAATCATCGCTGACAAATTACTTTATACTGACCTATCTTGAAACATTCTGTGAATGGCTATGACTTGCTTTAATGTTTGTTCAATGATAACACGATTTATGTAGCTTAATTGAGTATTTGATGTGCATGCTGGAGTGCTGAACGTAATCACAAACATATTGATGACGTAATCTAATCACAAACGTCTGGACGATGCTGATTCAAGGTCAAAATGGCGAAAGTGAAAGTTGCGCGCAATATTAGAATTTGTATGATTTTCTGCCAAGTGAAGACATTGTAGAATGGCACTGTCGAATTCAAGTGTATTATTGTTTCAAAAAATGAAGATTTCGTCTATTGAAAAGAAAATTTTGTTCCGAGTGTCATTTGAAAAGAAATAACACAACGCCATAACCAACTGCAGAGTGAGTCAATTTTCCTGTCCAAATATACCATTTAGCATTTGATTTAGACTTTTGCATGTCACTATTATTAGTATTTTCTTGATATAAATGCACATAATGTACATTTTTTTCCACACAATGTAAATATGCCAACTTATTGAAATGCTTTGAAATCGCGAAAACATGTGATATTCATTTTAATTTGTGTCGAGTCACCTGATGATCAGCTAGAGTAATCTGTATTGACTCAAAACATTTTTGATAATAAACTGTTTTTTATTCTCTCATCTAATGAAATTACTGATATAAATTATACTAGATGGAACATTACTGAAGAGTAAGTTTTTTTCTAAACATTTTCACAATAGACTAGTGACTCGGACTGCAGTATGCTTTATATTGAGTACTGTATCTTGATATTAAATCACCATTTCTTGGTATGTTCTTACCTAGTACACTTATTGACTGTCAATATTCTTTGTGATTAACTACAATTGATGAAATTAAACTTTGGATAATTTAATTAGGAATATATTACTATATGTCGGTATGTGATGACAATCAAATCTTATATACATGAATGTGCTAATTGTACTGGGAGAAAATTCACATGAATGCATTTTTCAATTTCAGCAGCAACATGGCTTTGGAACTGAATGGTTCAGTGGCTCTAAGATGAAAAAGTTATCAGAACATTCAAAATTGAAAAGAAACCCCCCAAAATATATATCTAGTGGTACTGTGATTGTTTGTTGTAATGCTCCCAGAGACTAGATGAAAGTGATTAAATGAGCACATGAAGCAAATGTGTACCTAACTCTGACTTCTCAACATGAATGTAGTTTTTAACTAAACCAGGAATGAGCAAAAACACTTTTTGACCTCAAAAGATGCTACATTGGCTCTAGAAAAAAATGAAACCTTGGAAAAAAATAAATATTCAGCAAGTGTTAGTGTCCATCCTCAATTACTGACATATTCTGGAAAGTGTGATGTATATATTATTAAACCGTGAATATAGTACTTTAATTGTTGGATGTTGGAACTGTTTAACATTAATTTTGTATAAATTTCTAATTTAATCCATTGATGAATTGCTGGTTTCAATTTAATATTGTATTTTAATTTGTCAATACTGTATCAAATACTCTGTATGTAGAATTTGAAATATGTTTTAAATAAGTAATTTTTATGTCACAATTTTTTTATGAAATTTATTTTTCAACTCACCAGAGCACAAAGTGCTCATGGTGAGCTATTGTGATCGCATGATGTCTGTCGTCCGTGCGTGTGCATATATGCGTGCGTGTGTCAGTGCATCAACAGTTGCTTTAAACAACATCTCCTTAACCAGTTGGCCAATTTCAACTAAACTTTACATGAATGTTCCTTGCATGCATGAAGCTCTACCAATGTTGTTAAAAAATTGTAATTGTACCATTTCTCTGGTATTCCACAAAAAGTCTACCACTGGAATACCGGTGGTACTCAGTGGTATACTAGTGGTAAATTTCTCTGGTATTCCACCAAGTTTACCACTGGAATACCGGTGGTACTCAGTGGTATACCAGTGGTAAATTTCTCTGGTATTCCACCAAAAGTTTACCGCTGGAATACCAGTGGTACTCAGTGGAATACCAGTGGTAAATTTCCCTGGTATTCCACCAAGTTTACCGCTGGAATACCAGTGGAATACCAGCGGTAAACTTTTGCTGGAATACCAGAGAAATTTACCGCTGGTATTCCAGTGGAATACCAGTGGTATTCCGGTGATATTTTTACTATATAGCTATCATTTGCAAAGCTTGTCTGAGGTAAACAATAAATTCAGCTTGTTCCAATTTTGACCATTTACAGCCACGATACAAGAGGGCCAAGATGGCCCTATATCGCTCACATGAAAATCACTGTTCACTCATTAACACTTTGGTTTAAACCGGTGACCTAATTTTTGACCCCAGATGACCCATGTTAGAACTTGTCCTACATATAAATAAGACAAACATTCTGACAAAATTTGGTGAAGATCCAATCAAAACCATGAAAACAACAGCATAGACAAGGTTTTCCGAAGATTTGACCTTGTGACCAAGTTTTTGACCCCAGATGATCTATGTTCGAATTTGTCTTACATATCATTAAGACAAACATTCTGACAAGGTTTGGTGAAGATACAATCAAAATTTGACATCTACAGTATTAATAAGGTTTTCCTAAGATTTGACCTTGTGACCTAGTTTTTGACCCCAGATAAGCCATATTTGAACTTATCCTTAAAATCATTGAGACGAACAATCAGACAAGGTTTGGCCAAGATCCAATTAAAACCATGCAATTTAGAGCTTTAACAAGATTTTTACCTAAGATTTGACCTGGTGTCCCAGTTTTTTATCCCGGCTGACCCATATTCAGCCCTGACCCACATAACATTGAGGCAAACATTTTGACAAGGTTTGGTGAAGATCCTATCAAAACTGTGACATCTACAGTGTTAACAAGGTTTTTCTAAGATTTGACCTGGCCTGACTTGCATAAACTATCTCAGATTTGTGTTAATCTCAAGCTTGAGATCGTCTCAGAATGGTTGAGAAAAATCTCAGCTGAGATTTTTCTCAAACTTTCGAATTTCGACTTGCATAAAAAATCTCAGCTCAATCTGAGAACAAGTTCTCAGCTGAGATTTTCTCAAGGTTGAGAGGCGCGGAGAATATTTTATGTTTATTAATTACGTAATCGACAAGATATCTCCCTTTGCAAAACACGCACCTGTTTAAGTGACGTAAGCAATGTCGCGTGAATTTTCCCGCAATCTGTCAGCAGACGATACTGTCAATAATTTCACTGTCAACAATGGACGCCGCTGTGGTTATGGCAATGAAAAAGGAGCACTCTTCTCAATGGACAGAGGCGGAGAAGGCCAGTTTGGTGGCGATTGTCACAAATGATGATAATGGAACCTGTTACTACGAACGGCTTTGTTCGAACTTTGAAGGAGCAAAGTGCACAGCTAAGACGAAGGGCTTACTGTGGGATGAAATCCACAGCAAGTATTCAGCATTAGTATTTTACTTTTATGTAGTTTGTGTTGTTCTAATCAAGCAGTAGTTAAATGCGCAGTTTGAATAATTATAATTACTTGCATGTTCCTGTATACAGAGCAGAGTTTGTCATGTGTTATGAGTAATTGTGCGATGGTATACGAAATCTATGGTTGATATTTTGGCCTGTCTGTATACATGAAGTAAACAGTTCTGACAGTATGTTCTGATATAAGATTGTGTCTGATTACTTCGACCCTTCAAATGCAAGATGAAGCAAACCATGTCTAAATGCCCCACCCCCTCATTTTTGTGGTTATGTTTAATTATGTCTCTGTGATTTTATTTCCTGTACTTGTTAAATATATGTTTTACAGGTCCAACATAGTATGCTCTAGGACTGTTAAGCAGTGCCAAAAGCAACTACTGAATATAAACCAAAGGGGTAAGATTGATTTTCTTCAGTTTTGCAACATTACTATAAAGTATAATAGATACAACTAAACAGAGACATGATCAATAATGATTGATTTATTAGTGCATACAGTATATATATATATATATATATATATCTCTTACAATGATATTATACAACAAGAGGGCCATGATGGCCCTATAAATGCTCACCAGGAGAAAAGGTCATTTGGAGATCAACATTGTTGAAGTTTTCTATACGAGTCCAAGTAAGATCAAGTGACCCATCTGGGCCGTTTTTTATCCCATGGCCATTATATGAACAGATTTAAAAGAGGTCCATTAGACAAAGCTAGATACCAAATATCTTAGCTCTAGGCCTTGTGGTTTTGGAGAAGAAGATTTTTTAAAATTTTCCTATATAAAATAGAATAAACCCCAGGGCAGGGCCAATTTTGACCCCGGGGCCATAATTTGTACAAACTTGGTAGAGGTCCACTAGACAATGCCACATACAAAATATCTTAGCTCTAGGCCTTGCGGTTTTGGAGAAGATTTTTTTTAATTTTCCTATATAAAATAGAATAAACCCCAGGGCAGGGCCAATTTTGTCCCTAGGGCAATAATTTGAACAAACTTGGTAGAGGTCCACTAGATAATGCTACAAACCAAATATCTTAGCTCTAGGCCTTGTGGTTTCGGAGAAGATTTTTTAAATTTTCCTATATAAAATAGGATAAACCCCAGGGCAGGTTCAATTTTGACCCTGGGGCCATAATTTGAACAAACTTGGTAGAGGTCCACTAGACAATGCCACATACAAAATATCTAAGCTCTAGGCCTTGCGGTTTCGAAGAAGAAGATTTTTTAAATTTTCCTATATAAGTCTGTATAAATCAAGTGACCCCCGGGGCGGGGCCAATTTTGACCCTAGGGCAATAATTTGAACAAACTTGGTAGAGGTCCACTAGACTATGCTACAAACAAAATATCAAAGCTCTAGGCATTGTGGTTTTTGACAAGAAGATTTTTTTTAATTTCCTATATAAGTCTATGTAAAATCAAGTTACCCCCGGGGCGGAGCCAATTTTGACCCCAGGGGAATAATTTGAACAAACTTTGTAGAGTTCCATTAGACAATGCTACATACCAAATATCTCAGCTCTAGGCCCTGTGGTTTCGGACAAGAAGATTTTTTAAGTTTTTTCTATTTGTTGCCATACATGTAGCAACCAGAGTTTTTAATGAAATTTAATTTTTTGAACAACTTTGAAAGGGGACCACCCATGGATCATTCCAGCAAAGTTTGGTTGCAATCGGCATAGCTGTGTAGGAGGAGAAGTTGTTTTAAGTAAATATGGACGCCACTTCACGACGAACGATGGATGCAGGGCGATCACAAAAGCTCACCCTGAGCACAGTCGTGCTCTGGTGAGCTAAAAATGGAATAAAAATAAAAGTGTGAAAGTCATATTTTATTTTATTTTTTGCGCCGGTTGTTCCAATCTAGGCCACAAAAAATAAAATTCCTCCGTACTATAGTAAAACCATCAAGCGGAATGCTCTGACAGCATCCTCTTAGTATAATTATGTCTGAGATTTTGCGCTTAATTGGATCCCACTGATCTTGGCTGTGTATATTGTCTTTAGTTGAGCATGCAGTGAGTCAGATTACGATATAATGAACTTACCGAGTCGACACGCTTTTTTTCAAACATATTGTTCAATCAGACTACAAAGCATAGGCATGTACACTATATATATTTAAACAGTAGTCCAGATAGCTTGCGAATCAGCGCAAAATATGCATCCGAAATGGTCAGATACGCCAGGGATAAGTTATAAATGGTATTACACGTTATACGCGTCCACTTTAATAGATACATGTCACGTGTAAATGACAGGTAAATGAAAATGTGTGTTGTTGTTTTAGATCTATCAGGCTTCCTGAAAATCTAGTTTCAGGATAAAGACGAAACATCGCAGAATGAATCTAATTAGAATAACAAGAGGGCCATGATGGCCCTATAAATGCTCACCAGGAGAAAAGGTCATTTGGAGATTAACATTGTTGAAGTTTTCTATACGAGTCCAAGTAAGATCAAGTGACCCATCTGGGGCGTTTTTTATCCCATGGCCATTATATGAACAGATTTAAAAGAGGTCCATTAGACAAAGCTAGATACCAAATATCTTAGCTCTAGGCCTTGTGGTTTCGGAGAAGAAGATTTTTAAAAATGTTCCTATATAAAATAGAATAAACCCCAGGGCAGGGCTAATTTTGACCCCGGGGCCATAATTTGAACAAACTTGGTAGAGGTCCACTAGACAATGCCACATACAAAATATCTAAGCTCTAGGCCTTGCAGTTTCGGAGATTTTTTAATTTTTCCTAAATAAGTCTATATAAATCAAGTGACCCCCGGGGCGGGGCCAATTTTGACCCTAGGGCAATAATTTGAACAAACTTGGTAGTGGTCCACTGGACAATGCTATATGCCAAATATCTTAGCTCTAGGCCTTGTGGTTTCGGAGAAGAAGATTTTTTAAATTTTCCTATATAAAATAGAATAAACCCCAGGGCAGGGCCAATTTTGACCCCAGGGCCATAATTTGAACAAACTTGGTAGAGGTCCTCTCGACAATGCCACATACAAAATATCTAAGCTCTAGGCCTTGTGGTTTCGGAGAAGATTTTTTTAATTTTTCTATATAAGTCTACATAAATCAAGTGACCCGCGGGGAGGGGCCAATTTTGACCCTAGGGCAATAATTTGAACAAACTTAGTAGAGGTCCACTAGACTATGCTACACACAAAATATCAAAGCTCTAGGCATTGTAGTTTTTGACAAGAAGATTTTTTTAATTTCCTATATAAGTCTATGTAAAATCAAGTTACCACCAGGGCGGAGCCAATTTTGACCCCAGGGGAATAATTTGATCAAACTTTGTAAAGTTCCATTAGACAATGCTACATACCAAATATCTCAGCTCTAGGCCCTGTGGTTTCGGACAAGAAGATTTTTAAGTTTTTTCTATTTGTTGCCATAGCAACCATTTTTTAATGAAATTTAATTTTTTGAACAACTTTGAAAGGGGACCACCCAAGGATCATTCCAGCAAAGTTTGGTTGCAATCAGCATAGCAGTGTAGGAGGAGATGTTTTAAGTAAACATGGACGCCACGTAACGACGCACGATGGACGCAGGGCGATCACAAAAGCTCACCCTGAGCACATTCGTGCTCTGGTTAGCTAAAAATCCACATGAGGTCTAATCTCTCGTTTTCTTGCCCCTAATCATATTCTGTTGACTTGACACCTAGTCAAACAGTAGGGTAAAACATTTTATTGGTTTATGGTGATAATAAATATATGACTAAATTCCTGTTGTTTTCATAAGCTGAGAGTACGATTGTATGTAAACAGAAGCTAGTCTATCAATAACCTTGTCCGTTTTATTACCCCTTACTGTGGATACAGGGTCCATAAGGCACATGCCTCGCATTCCTGATTCAATGTCTTTAAACATCATTATTGACATTTTATCTGTTACAAATTTAGACAAGTCATTTAAACCATTGCATTTCTTTGACTATAAACAATACAATATTCATGTAATTAACATGATACATTTTTCTTGATAAATGTAACTTACTATTTGTCAAAAAATAGAAATGTCACAAACCATTTAAAATTAATGACTTCAGCAACGTATTTTGAATTTGTGTATTCTCCAACATTAACTGAAGTGTCCATACATTTGTAGTTAAAATTGTCACAGAAGAAGAACAATATCACAATAAGTCTTTACACATAATGCAGAATTTCTACAGTTTCTATTAGAGTATTCCAATTTACTTGTGAAGACAACACAAGAACAGCACTTCAACAAATTCTCTTTGTAGGGCATGAGAGTGCATTGATCTAAAACATTAATTTATTACTTAAATATTAATGGATCACAATTTGATTCTGCAAAGAAAGAGTTTTAACAATGAATCACTGTTACTGAACAGTAATTACTAATAATCAGTTAACATGAGTACACAACCACCAAGTGATGCTTCTATTGAATACACATGTTATCATTAGATTTTATGTAATGACCTAGTTATACCCCCACTAAAATAATGGGGATATAACTCTGGTATTGTCTGGCAGTCTGTCTGTCTGTTCCGCAGCATTTCCGTTTTGTAACTTGGTCATTCATGGTAGGATTCTGTTATAATTACCACAAATGTTAACCATCATTAGACAATGTGTCATGCGCGACTCACATGGCATGCAAGGTTATTCCACCTTGTAACAGCTCCAGTTTTTAATAGACATGACGATAAATCCATGAAGAACAGATTGTAACTGTTACATATTGAATTTAAAACACAATAAATTGATGGCCAATAGCATGTTAGGACATATGACGGAATTGACCGACCACAAATAGTCACTTTGTAAAGAGTGAGCTAAAAAATATTATCGCAAATATGACGACGAAATGCAGCACCATCCCCAACTACATTGACAGGGACTGGATCGTCTTGTTGCATTTCATCGTCATAATCATAATCTGGCAACTCTTCACCACGTTCAAGCGCCAGATTATATAAGACTGCACATGCAGACACAATAATGCATGCCTTCTCAGGTGACATTCTTATGCCAGTTGTAAGGATTGGGAATCGTCTTTGAAGGATCCCAAATGTTTGTTCAATGCACACTCGTGCCTTACAAAGAGAATTATTGAAGCGCTGTTCTTGTGCTGTTTTTGGGTTGATGAATGGCGTCATAAGGAACGGCCGACACGGATACCCGGAGTCGCCCAACAACAGTCCACTGTAATTTCCTGTAAATAAAATAGAAATGTCAGAATATATTGTATTTTTTTATTCTAAATCAGGACTTAATTTACACTGATAAGATAGACTGATGCCAAGATTTAGAGTGAGTATGAACTAAATCATGACATAAAACATGACATAATACATTTGAGTTATTTACATGCCAAAGGTTGAAATTTTGTAATAAGGAAAATAATTTGGTATCAATAAAATCCAATCATCTGAAAATTCATGGATCTATCTATGGTTGTCACACTGATTAGTTTATAGGTAGCTCTTGTTTTTAGCTGTAGTGAATTAAATTATTTCATTGTTACTAAAATGCATTGTTAAAAGAATTTTATTCCAGTAGTTCCCATATAAATGTTTTTATCATAATGACTAAAATTCAAATGGTCACACATGCTGTTGTATGGACAGCTCTTGTACTTTATTGTTGTTATGTCATGAATAAATGATAATTAATTCAAAATTCCACATTGTCTTTTTACACAGAGAAACTCCATTGCCTTCAATTGTTGTGGAAGCAATGCTATGTTTACATAAATGTAGCAGGACCATGTCCCAGATACGTTTTTCTTTGTCAAGTTCAAACCAAGACAACAAGACCAGTTTACTAAGAGTTAGGCACGGAACAGAAATCTTTGAACAATATCAACACAAGCCCATCCAATAACATCCATTCAGAATTTCATGAAATATCAAGTTGTTTAACAGAGGAGGTCATTTAACAAGAGGGCCACATTGGCCCTTTATCGCTCACCTGAGAACAAAGGCACATAATCAATGACCAGGTAATATAGTTTCCATCTCGTAAAACTCATTTTTACGTAGATTTTGAGATCAAAACCAACAATGAAGGTATAATACTGTTAAACAAGCTAAAACATAGCAAATTTTCTAATCCAAGGGTCCATAACTCTTGAAGTTGTGGTCCGATTCCATCCATAACTTTACTTGTCCAAAACCATAAGGTCATACACATTCATGGTAAATATGATTAGGATCGGTGAATAAATGAAGGTGCTAGAGTGTAAACAAGCTAAAATATAGCAAATTTTCTAAGTCAAGGGCCCATAACTCTTGAAGTTCTGGTCCGATATTGCCCATAATCGAACTTGTCCAAGATCTTTTGGTTATACACATTTACTGAAAATATTAGGATTGGTGAATAAATGAAGGCGCTAGAGTGTAAACAAGCTAAATATAGCAAATTTTGTAATTCAAGGGCCCATAACTCTAGAAGTTATTATCAGATTTTGCCCATAATCGAACTTAGCTGAGACATTGTGGTCATATACATTGTGAGCAAATCTAATCAAGATTCGTAAAGAGCTGCGGTTGCTAGAGTGTAAACAAACTAATTGTGGATGGACGACGGACGCCGGACATTGACCGATCCTAAAAGCTCACCTCAGGTGAGCTAAAAACAAACACATGCATACATTGGAGTGACTGGATATAACAAATCAAAATGCTAAACATTAGCAGTCAGTCAAAAACAAAACAAAAATCATGGTCAATGAGTGAAACATGGTGCTTAATGTATTCACAATTGAATGTCAATAAAATATATTCTGTTGCATTACCTTCTTCAAATCTCCGACACAATAGGCTGTCCCTGAAGATGCGGGAGTCATGGACAGATCCCGGCCATTTTGCAACAACACTGGTAATCCTGTAGTTTGAATCGCTTGTCATCTGACAATGTGAATAAAATGAAATACAGCTTAATTTTGAAACAAACAAGAATAGGCTTCATCTCAATAAATTATTATGTCAACATATACCAATTTCAACACTGTTACTTTAATCGATTTATCATACTGTTTTGTCACTATCTGGCTTTTGCTGCATGGAAATCATGCAACACAGGCAATTATCATCTGACCTAGAGAAACCTGACAATGTATGCAGAACTGAGTTCATGTAAATTGTAATCAAAGTAGCCCACTTCAGGAAAACATGCACATACATTCTTTGTGACATCCGTATGGAAAGACAGACATAAAGCGCTATGAGTTAACAACAATGTAATGGACGTTGTCTCATCAATACCTTCAAAGGATGTCTTTGGGTTCTTAAACCATTATGATGATTTTTATTAGTCAAGATTTATGGTATGGTCAAATGTAAAGAAAATGTCTATTAACATTGAATGCCTCCACAAATTTATAAACTGTTACATAACATTTAACAAAGATGCTAAGTTGAAAAAGTTTTAAGTATATACAAGACCAAATTCAATGTGAAATTTAATGTCATCTATCACACACAAGTCATATTTAACAAAGATGTCATGATTGTTTCAGTTTTATTTTAATTTGCTCAGCATATATACATAAACAGATATGAATTGAATGTATTTGATTGTGAAGTTCATCAGTCAATGTACTGTTATAGGTATTATCACATTGTATATTGTGCATGAACAGAAGTGAAATTAGTCATGGGATAAACTTGTGTTAAATATTAAAAGTTTAAGCATGATGCTATGCCAAAATTGAATTCACTTCATTATTACCTGCACTGTTTACATAATCAGCTTCATTCTCTGTTGGCCCGGCTATGGGTACATGTGTGCAGTCAATTGCACCTGAAACATTGGGGAATCCTGAAATAAAACAGTCAAAAATGCATGTACATCATAATTTCCTTCAATAAAGGTATAGCATTTTGCTTTAAATTATGAGATTAACACTAACCGGCAATATTTGTCACAATGCAAAGTGTTTTCAGATTTTGTGACATCCATATACTAAACCATTGATGATTTGACAAACTATAAACAGTTATGTTCACACTTGACCCGATTAAAAAATGCTCAAATAGTTTACTTCCGCCTCACAAGATAAATGATAAGGTTTAAATTGTTACAAAATTTCCTCACTTTCATCGCTTGTAACGCAATTATTTATGAAAAAAGCATTAACTCACTACATGCACAATGTATATAAAGTTAGTTGAAGGTATTGGACAGTGTTGTTTGCATTGCATTTCAGTACTACCTCAAAGTCACATGATCTATGAAAGCTAGCTTAATACCGGTAAACGACTCAAAGTGAGTTGCGTTTGATTTCCTTTTAAATGCACATTATTTCCATTAAACTTGATAGCGGGATAAATAAAGCATACTTTTTGGCAAAATAGTGCAAATTTTCATACAAGCACCAAACTTGGTATGATGATGCCTACATGTGTCGGGGTTAATTTAAGACCGTGTGCCAACGTGTACCTGGTCAGGAACGCTGTGGTCACGCTCGGATTCAAACCCACTGTCTCAAGGCTGTATGACGTGTATAATAGGCGTGAAAACACATTGTTATCCATCGTTTATGCTCATAATATCATCCTTACAGTAAATAATGGGGTTTATAACCAAACTGTGGTATATTAAAATATTTTTTGACAGTTGTTCAGGTCAATGGTTCCAATGTAGGTTATTGGAGTGGCTAAATTCTGAAGGTTGAGTTCATCATGTTCAATCCATCAAATGTAATGTTGATGATACCACAAGACAACTTCAATGTTCATTGTAGACATTAGGTTCAAAGTTTGCTTTAGAGTTTACATCGAGTAGATAAATATCCGTCTGTCATAGAAGTCAAAATGCGTGTGTCGGTGGTACGTGGCACTACATTACATTTATTAAAATAATATAAGTTGAACTCACTTCGTTCAATTAATCAGTAGTGTTGCAAGTTTAGGTGTGTACACACCTGCATTTTTAAAATGCCTTTTGCGTTTTCAGTATGTTTTAGCAGACATGTTTATCTATGAAACCGTGTCTCAGAATTTGATGTTTGATTTCATTTTAGTCTATCAGCCGGTTTCAGGATACGGACTATCTAACGAACATTGGACACTGTAAACATCTGAGGCACAGTTCCCTGCATTATTCATTTATAGTAATTTTAAGGCTAATTGTTGAAATGTAGTTCTAAATACAGAAGAGTTTATATCGTTGTTCAAAATTTCTTAAAGTATGTGTAATATTGGTTTATAGAAGGCCATCCAAATATGCTATTTGTTTCAAATCACTGGCAATGGGCTTTATACACTGGATTTATTTAAGTAAATAATAATTATGGTTTAGCTTTTAAATGTATAAATTGATGAACTTGATATGACAAGTCATCGAATACCAATACATTAATGAGTGTGCCAAAAACTTCCAATTCTTTATTGGCTAAACATAGTGCCGATTATGATGACGCTCTTGAAATGAAATAGCATTAATAGTATTGCATCTCTTAGTAACAGAGAAAAGGGTGCAATACAAAACGTATTGAGAAGTCGGTCGAATACACGGCATTCGAGAAAAAAGCATTTGCTGAACTAGTTACATACATATTCGAAACACAGACTTTGTCGGATGAGTGTCATGGTTCAACTGTCTGTGCAGGCATCTATGTATGAACAGACACTGAAACATCCAACGTACATTCACAGAACTCGATTAAATGAGAGAAGTTTGTGCTAAGTTCCTAAATTAGAACCACATCAATGCGGTAATAAATCTTATTAACTTTGAAGAAAAATATAGGTCCTGCATTGTTATGACCCATTTCATTTAGCAAAGACTGTTCAAATGGTACGTGGACGTATGATTGACCATGAAAACGAATTCAGTGGTCCATTTGTAATTTCGTACCAGAAGTATATTGAAATTAGTACCCAAATAGTACCCATCTCTTGAATTAGTGAGTAATGTACAATATTGACCAAATATTGAAGCACAGATGGAATAGTGCAACTCCAAGTTTCCTTTGCTATAACTATAACTGTCATAGAGGTATTCATCGTGCAGCAAATGTCCATCTTCATTCCAAGACCAATGAACCACCATTTACTACAAGAAAACCTCTCTAGAGCGGCCCTCTGTAGAGCAAAAACCTCTCTATAACAACACCTTCAAAATTTCCCTAAGTTGATATTTACTATAAATTTAACCTCTGTAGAGCAACAACCTCTAATTAAGGCCAATATTTGCAGCTCCCACAGGGTGTTGCTCTACAGAGGTTGTAATGTATTTACATTTGCCGTCTGATTTTGCGTAGGCAAGGAAACTACATCTAATTGATATCTTGTTTCAGTGCGGAATACGTATATACATAATATAACCGTTTCCTTGTGATTTCCACAATGGTTGGAGGAGCTGTTGTACAGCGATATGGAGTAGTATGTTCACCAATGCTACACCATGGACTCTTCACAACATAATATTGATCACAATTCTTGCTCCACTACGTCAGAATCATCATTTTATGGGACGGGCATTTCTTCATTTCAACATACCTATAAGACGGTTGACGGTGAAAAACAACCACGTTTGTACATTATTGATAAGCCCGCATCAATCGGGGTACCATCTATACCCGAGCAATACACAAGTATAATTCCAGCATACTTTTCAAAAACTAATCCACCATCTCCATTGCCTGATAACTTTCTTGATATGCGGACCAGCATCATCAAACAAAATATGAAACTTTGAATATCAGTGCCTTCAAAAGGTTTTGATTGCATGTCTTGGGCGGCTTTCCATGCCAATAAAAAGCGGGCGTCCTCGTTTCAACTATTGCTGAATGCTCTCTTACCCATCTTACATGAGCAAGCTCATTCCGTTGCCATCATAAAACATTCCATCGATAAGGTCCGGGAAGCCACCAATTTCCCTAATCT
This sequence comes from Lutraria lutraria, assembly GCA_964023205.1. Taxonomy (NCBI): domain Eukaryota; kingdom Metazoa; phylum Mollusca; class Bivalvia; order Venerida; family Mactridae; genus Lutraria; species Lutraria lutraria. The sequence continues at coordinate 42,234,810 of OZ026834.1, read as the reverse complement.
ATGTCAAGTTCCTTTGTTCCCTATTGCCAAACAAATTCAGTGGCAATGTCCAAAGTTCATTGTTATGTTTGGTGGTTTGCACGTTAAAATGGTACCTCTGAAAGTTCTTGGTATTATTTTGAAAGATAGTGGGTGAATATTAACACTTACGGTTGCCAATATCGCTACCATTGATGTTGCTTCTAGAAAACGACCTGCCCACCCGACCACAGCGTGTGCTCTATATAAATTAATATTTGGTGAATATACGGGACAAATCTGAAACCGTTCTGAACTTCAGTGTCTCTCGATTGAAGTCTGGTCTGACATACGAGAAAAATAAGTTCTCAGATTCAGTTTTGGAACCAGTTTCTTGCACTCAGATAATGACACATACATTTGTCCAATTATATAGAAGCAAATTTTGTACTATAAAGACAAACTTGTTCCCTTCATTTTTGCATTAGACAACATATATTATATTCGTTCGGGTCCTTATTCATTAACTTGATATGACTTTAATATTTTATTGTACCTTTTTCTTCCAATAAAGACACAAGGTGTATGTATCTAGTAGAATGTTAAAGAATGAAGTCTGGGGAGTGAAATGTTTAGTAACATTGAAAGCAAACTGTGATCTTTTTTTCACGTCGTTTTATGTCTTGCCAAAATCGTCAGTGCAATGATTTTTTGAAGCACGAAGATCAAGCTTAACCTTATTCACTTTCAAACAATGGCATTTTGAATGAATATTCGAACTAAGTCGCAACTCGTTCAAGTAGTCGAACAAACGCGACAATCCCAATAGACGAACCTCTTGCCGATGCACTGATTTTTGACGGTGCTTCATTTATAAAAATTAGTACTTTGGGGGCTGCGATAACGTTTGATGGCTACATTACATATGTTTTTGTGCCAATTCCTGGTTGCTGCTTTCTAAGACACTCTCGAATAGAATGTGTTCGATCTTTATCTTCCTATTTAAAAGCAAGGACAAGAACCGCTCGTTGATCAGGTATTAGACAGTTGTTCGTAAAGGATTCGAACAAAATTTCAAGCAACTGCCAAAACTTTTTAAAGATGGATAATAACACAACGGAGCTACTGAATTTGGCTACAGATTAAAGCACCTGATGCTATATTTGGGACGAAAGACCAAAATATGATTAGCAACACTGAGCACTACGTAACTATATTGACCACATGCACCCATGAAGATGGTGTCACTAGGATATTTTGCATATGAATCATGCCGTGGATAACGACTTGAAAAAGCATGTGGTGAGGGGTTCTGACACAGACATTATAGTTCTTTCATTGTTTGTTTTCAAAGAAATCAATACTGGCACTATTTGGATGGAGTTTGGTAAAACAAAAGGCTTCAGTTGGTTTCCGGTGCATGAAATTGTCGAAACAATTGGGCAAAAAGTAATAAGTTCTTCCATTTTATAACGCATTTACCGGGTGTGACACCATGTCGGTTCTCCGTGGACAGGACAAAAAGACTTGGAATGTAATGTCCATTTTGGTATGCAGCCCTCCTCACAATAAATCCGGATGACTTCTTTCCTGGAACAATTAACTAATGTATGCCTAAAACAGCACTAAGGCAAATGGGTCACGATATATGTACCACTACTATTAGAGGTCGTTTGAATGTACTTATATGTATGTACATGTATAAACATACTAGACATGTTATGAAAATGAGCTAAGATAGTATAACCCATTGGTATTGAGAATTTTGATAACAATTTCTGTGATTGAAAATATATTTGGCAGCCATTTTGAAAACTTGGCGGCCATCTTGAATCAAGGCACTTGAACTTTGGCACACACCCTAAATCGTTTCTACATATCATTCCCAACATGTGTGCAAAATTTGATGCTTGTATGACAATTTGCACTATTTTTTCGTTATTTACCCCACTATGAGTACAATGCGATGAATTATATTGAAATCTATCAACATGGCCTAAAATTTACATTAAGCAGGCAAAGGTGAAGAGCACTTTGCCGGTGTTTCAGACTACCATAATTTCAAAATTGTCTAACTCTAAGTCGCTTAAGTCTGTCACATTCCGGAAAGATATAAAATGATCTGCATCAACATACCAAGGACTTTTATATAAGTCTTTGAACATACGCATGAAGAAGCGTCTTAAGCTGTTGACTTTGAAAGAGGATAATCCATAAATTAAATCATAAATAATATGAAATAATAAACACAATTAAATATTTTGTTATGGTATACCCAGAACTAATGTACAGTTTATTTTCTACAATATTGTCAGATTTCCCAGCTGTGAAAGTATTAAATACAGTGCATCTATACACTGATAATAGATCAATCCACACAGTACGACTTTATACGAAGGTGCTTCAATCCGAAATATATGTTTATCCGAAATCATGGTGTCACTTCCATTTACAGATTACACCAATTAAATCGCTACAAATAACAACTCCAGAGGAACTTGTAATGATAAGAAACAATATTTCTATGTTGTACACGATCTCAACTAGCTTAGTCGAGTATTTGTATCGTTTAACACTGCGTTTTTCCCTTTCTGAGCAGCGCTTCCTTCCTCCTTCAAAATAGAAGAATCAACAAGGGGCAATAATTGGTTACTACGGATACGCATTGCCGGTGATACAGTATAAACATTACGGGCTACATGTCACTAAAACTGCACTAGTTATGTTGGAATCAAAGTAATGAAATGATTACCGCTTTTCTGATGAAAATCTCGGGCTGTCTTAATTTGTCCATCACCTGTTGGGAATCTTATGACCTTCTTACAAAGCACCTCCACAACTGCTTTACATACACAGTGGACGATGCGGGACATTCTGATATCCCCACCGTGTCACCGACGACCCTCAAAAAAGCACCGGTGGCCAAGAATCGAAGGGTTGCCACAACTTGCAGGCATGGTGAGATCGCACAATTTCTGTTGGTGGCACTTTCCAAACGCGGTAGTAATGCTTGAGTTAGTGAGGAAATAAACATGAAACTAAATCTAAAGCAGCCTAAGATCTCTGGTACTCAATATATTTCTTCTATATTGGTCCTTTGACGAAAAACTCGTCGAGCTTGTCTCCTTCCACGCCTTACGATCGCCATTTTGGTTCTAGAAGTGTTCTTTTTGAGATTTTCTCAAGCAGTTTGAGATAGGTCTAAGGGTGTCTCAAAGTCATTGAGAAAATCTCAACAAATCTCAGAATCTGAGTTGAGATTTTCGGCTGAGAATTTTTATGAAAGTCGATCAGGTCAAACCTGAGATTTTCATAACGAATCTGAGAAAATCTCAACTGTTGAGATGGTTTATGCAAGTCAGGCCTGGTGACCTGGTTATTGATCCCAGATGACCCATATTTGTACTTAAAGGGGCATGCCCTGGAACTGAAGCATCTCGAATAGCAATCAAATTGGTATCATTTTAATGCCTAAATTAATTAATGAAAGCCCTGTAAAATATTTACGAAATATGCCGCTAGTTTACTCAAAATACACATTTCAACATTTACCAAACCTGCCGATTTTGGCCTCAGAAATTATTCGTCATTTTCACAACTCGACCCTTTTGGGATCTGTCAAAACCGAAAACATAGCGGAAAAAATGTCAACAAACTGAAATGGTAATTATTGCTCATGTTATGTTCACTTGAAAGGCAGCGCACATCTCAGAGGAATCGGAAATATCATTGTCGTCAATAAAAGACTGACGGCCTTTTATTCAAACCGACATACAAATACCGACGCACGCGTTATAGGGTCATTTTTGAACGCACATTCTTCTTTGATTTTTCGGTAATAATTGGTTTTACAAGTGAAAAACGCATTTTTGGTGTACGAAAAGCAAGACAGACAGTTCCTGGGCATGCCCCTTTAACGGTTATATCATTAAAACAAACAATTTGACAAAGTTTGGTGAAGATCCAATTATAACTGAAATCTACAATGTTAACATGGTTTTTCATAAGATTTGACCTAGCGACCTAGTTTTTTACCCAAGATGACCCATGTTCAAACTCGTCCAAGATATTATAAAGACAAACATTCTGACAAGGTTTCATGACCATCCAATCAAAACAGTGACTTCTAGTTTTCCAGCAATTTGCCCTAGTGACCTAGTTTTTGACTGGAAATGACCCATTATCAAACTTAACCTACATATTATTAAAATAAACATTCTGACAAAGTTTCATGAAGATCCAATTAAAACAGTGATTTCTAAAGGTTTTCCCTTATTTGGCCCTGGTGACCTAGTTTTTCACCCCAAATGGCCCAATATCGAACTCATCCGAAATTGTGTCAATATTAACATTCTGACCCAGTTTTGCTAAAATTGAGCCAGACGGAGACTGATCCTAAAAGCTCACCCTGTCACTTTGTGACATGTGAGCAAAAAATGTAGCTTTAGTAACACAATAGAACAATGATGAATTTATCAACAAAATAAGCATCTATGAATGATACTAAACCTAGATGCTTAGATGTTTTTTATGAAGTTTCAACTTTTATGATTTCTATTGTCAATAAGCAGATTACTTTTAAATTGAGTATCTTTTATTTAACTAATAAGAATAACTCACTTCACATCAATTATTAACAATCTAATCAGCCTTTCTTTCATCTGGTATTTTGACAACTGAAAAAAATGAACATGTGTAACTGGTTATATAAGATGTTTTTTTCTAAATGGAATTACACTTATGATACAGATAAAGATATCAACTGACAATTTCAATTTGTTATTGTATTATATCATGGAGATTCTTTCAGTAAAAGAGATCAAGTGACAGGAATTGTTACAAAATCAGATTCTCATTCTCCAGAAGCTTATTCCACTCCTACCATCAGACATAGGGTGGAAACATTTTGCCTATTATATGCACAAGTTTGATTTAAAAGCTTATAATTTACTGAAGCCAAAATTATGGAATCACAAGGCCTAGAAAATATGTACTGGGTCATTTCTGTAAAAGTTCGATTGAAATCCCTTAAGAAATGTAGCAGTTGCTCTCAGAAGACATTGTCGACACAAAAAAAACAAGAGGGCCATGATGGCCCTCTATCGCTCACCAGATAAAAAGACTCTTAGAGAAAATTATCATGAGCCTTTGCAAAATTAAGTGACCCATGGGCGGGGCCAATTTTGCCCCTACGGCAATACTTTGAACAAACTTGGTAGAGGTCCACTAGACAATGCTACACACCAAATATCTAAGCTCTAGGCCCTGTGGTTTTGGACAAGAATTAGAGTAAACCCCAATTTTGACCCAAGGGCAATAATTTGAACAAACTGTTTAGGGGTCCACTAGATAATGCTACATACAAAATATCTAGGCTCTAGGCATTGTAGTTTCTGACAAGAAGATTTTTAAATTTCCCTATATAAGTCTATGTTAAATCAAGTGACCCCTGGGGCGGGACCAATTTTGTCCCCAAGGCAATAATTTTAACAAACTTGGTAGAGGTCCACTAGACGATGCTACACATCAAATATCTAAACTCTAGGCATTGTAGTTTCTGACAAGAAGATTTTTAAAATTTCCCTAAATAAGTCTATGTAAAATCAAGTGACCCCTAGGGCGGAACAAATTTTGACCCTAGGGCAATAATTTGAACAAAACAAGGAACATCCATGTAAAATTTCGTTGAAATTGGCCAACTGGTTAAGAAGGAGATGTTGCACTTTGTGCTCTGGTGAGCTAACAAAGGCCATAAATCTGCCTAAAATGATCAAATCATGAAACACAACAACATGTGCAAGAGCACTTGGTGACTATAGTTCTTTGGGGCAATTTTGACCCCAGGGACATTGTTTTAGCAGTTCAGTAATGTCAGAGTCTCTAGATGTTGCCAAAAATCTAAGCTCTAAACAAAGAGCTTTCATACAAGAATTTTTTTTTATTTTCCTATATAAATCTACATAAAACATTTGACCACAGGGGTGGGCCACACTACATGACTTATATCTACTGATTTCCCATTTTAATTTTTATTGTGCACTATATGACCAAAACTAAACAAGCTAGAACTATCACTAAAGGTGATGAATACCCCCAGATGCCGCCTTGACACAGTTACTGTTACATTTTACTAAGGGAAATATAACGCATTTGCATTTTTTTAATACCTGCAAATTGTTGCTTAGAAATATCCTGACCAATTTCTAAGTACACATTATATAAACAATAAATGCTCACCAGGAGAAAAGGTCATTTGGAGATTAACATTGTTGAAGTTTTCTATACGAGTCCAAGTAAGATCAAGTGACCCATCTGGGCCGTTTTTTATCCCATGGCCATTATATGAAGAGATTTAAAAGAGGTCCATTAGACAAAGCTAGATACCAAATATCTTAGCTCTAGGCCTTGTGGTTTCGGAGAAGAAGATTTTTTAAAATTTTCCTATATAAAATAGAATAAACCAGGGCAGGGCCAATTTTGACCCCGGGGCCATAATTTGAACAAACTTGGTAGAGGTCCACTAGACAATGCCACATACAAAATATCTAAGCTCTAAGCCTTGCAGTTTCGGAGAAGATTTTTTAATTTTTCCTATATAAGTCTATATAAATCAAGTGACCCCCGGGGCGGGGCCAATTTTGACCCTAGGGCAATAATTTGAATAAACTTGGTAGAGGTCCACTAAACAATGCTACATACAAAATATCTTAGCTCTAGGCCTTGTGGTTTCGGAGAAGATTTTAAATTTTCCTATATAAAATAGAATAAACCCCAGGGCAGGGCCAATTTTGACCCTAGGGCAATAATTTGAACAAACTTGGTAGAGGTCCACTAGATAATGCTACATACCAAATATCTTAGCTCTAGGCCTTGTGGTTTCGGAGAAGAAGATTTTTTAAATTTTCCTATATAAAATAGAATAAACCCCAGGGGAGGGCTAATTTTGACCCCGGGGCCATAATTTCAACAAACTTGGTAGAGGTCCACTAGACAATGCCACATACAAAATATCTAAGCTCTAGGCCTTGCGGTTTCGGAGAAGAAGATTTTTAAAATTTTCCAATATAAGTCTATATTAATCCAGTGACCCCCGGGGCGGGGCCAATTTTGACCCTAGGGCAATAATTTGAACAAACTTGGTAGAGGTCCACTGGACAATGCTATATGCCAAATATCTTAGCTCTAGGCCTTGTGGTTTCGGAGAAGAAGATTTTTCAAATTTTCCTATATAAAATAGAATAAACCCCAGGGCAGGGCCAATTTTGACCGCGGGGCCATAATTTGAACAAACTTGGTAGAGGTCCACAAGACAATGCCACATAAAAAATATCTAAGCTCTAGGCCTTGCAGTCTCGGAGAAGAAGATTTTTTAAATTTTCCTATATAAGTCTATATAAATCAAGTTTGACCCTAGGGCAATAATTTGAACAAACTTGGTAGAGGTCCACTAGACTATGCTACACACCAAATATCAAAGCTCTAGGCATTGTAGTTTTTGACAAGAAGATATTTTAAATTTCCTATATAAGTCTATGTAAAATCAAGTTACCCCCGGGGCGGAGCCAATTTTGACCCCAGGGGAATAATTTGAACAAACTTTGTAGAGTTCCATTAGACAATGCTACATACCAAATATCTCAGCTCTAGGCCCTGTGGTTTCGGACAAGAAGATTTTTTAAGTTTTTTCTATTTGTTGCCATATCAACCAGTTTTTAATGAAATTTAATTTTTTGAACAACTTTGAAAGGGGACCACCCAAGGATCATTCCAGCAAAGTTTGGTTGCAATCGACATAGCGGTGTAGGAGGAGATGTTGTTTTAAGTAAACATGGATGCCACGTAACGACACACGACGCACGATGGACGCAGGGCGATCACAAAAGCTCACCCTGAGCACATTCGTGCTCTGGTGAGCTAAAAATAACAAAGGGCTATAACTCATTAAAATTGACTTGGACAAAACCTATTGTGGACATGCACAACTTGGCAAACTACTTATCACTACTAAGAAGTTTCACTGAATTCCTGCATGTAGTTGCTGAGAAATAGTTTGGACAAAATTTACCTATTGTATAAAACAAAAGGCCATAACTCGGTGAAAATTAATCCAAACAAAACCTGGTTATTGCATGGACAACTTGACTTACTTTTTATAACTTCTGTGATGTTTCATTGAATTCCTATGAGTAGTTGTAGATATTGTATATACACTGTACAAAAAACAACAAAGGGCCATAACTCTGTGAAAATTTAACCAAACAAGATAAGCTTAATGCATGCACAATTAGGCTAACTACTGATCACTTCTGTGAAGTTTTATTGAATTCCTGTTGGTAGTTAATGAGAAATAGTCCGGACAAAGTTTGCCTATTGTATATACTGTATAACAAGAGGGTCAAGATGGCCCTAGGTCGTTCACCTGAGAACAAAGACACTACAATTGATGACCAGGTAATACAGATTTCATCTCGTATAACCCGTTTTTACATTCCTGTGGAGTTTCTTCAAATTTGACACAGTCATTTCAGAGGAGATGTTTGAATAATTGTGGACGGAAGGCCCATCTACCTGTTATTAAGTATATTTACAATTAATCAAGCCATATTTACAATTAATCAAGCTATATTTACCAATAATGAAGCCATATTTCTCCCAGCTTGACACATGGTACAGATAAGAGTGATTGCTTCCTTTAATGGCACTCCATAGACATTACTCAAACATTCTGTCAATCCTATCAATAGAAATATTAACAATTAAGAGCACCATTTCAAGTTTTGTCATCGACATTAAGTATACATTTACATGCCCGTTAAATTCATAACAAGTGTAATTTATCCTTCGGCAAAAATGTTGTGAGGAACTTTCGTCCTCGTTGTGAGCTCCCAAATTGTATGTCAGTAAGGTAATTGCAAGGAACATCCCTGTAAAGTTTTGTTGAACGGCTTAAGAAGGATATGTTGTTTAAAGCAATTGCTGACGCACTGACAGACGAACGCGATCACGCAATCACAATAGCTCACCATGAGCACTTTGTGCTCTGGTGAGCTAAAACAAGAGGGCCATGATGGCCATATATCGCTTACCAGAAAAAAAGATCCTGAGGGAAAACATCATCAGCCTATGAAAAATCAAGTGACCTGGGACGGGGCCAATTTTTACCTAAGGGGCCAGAGGGGTAAATATCTAAGCTTTAGGCCTTGCAATTTCTGACAAGACGTTTTTTGTAATTTGTTTATGTAAACATATATAAAATAGAGTAAACCCCCAGCCGGGACCAATTTCGACCCCAGGGCCATAGTTTGAACAATCTTGTTAGAGGTCCACTAGACAATGCTACATACCAAATATCTAAGCTCTAGGCCATGCGGTTTCTGACAAGAAGATATTTTTAATTTTCCTATATAAGCCTATATAAAATAGAGCAAACCCTGGGGCGGAGCCAAATTTGACCCTAGGGTAATAATTTGAACAAGCTTGGTAGAGGTACACTAGACAATGCTACATACAAAATATCTAAGCTCTAGGTCCTTGAGAAGAAGATTTTTGAAGATTTTCAAAAAAGGTTCTTCTGGTTGCCATAGCAACCAGAGTTCTGCATGGAATGGAATTCTTTGAACAACTTTGGTAGAGCTTCATGCAAGGAACGCACCTGTGAAGTTTGGCTCAAAGGAGAAGAAGATTTTTAAATTTTCCTATATAAGTCTATATAAATCAAGCGACCGCCGGGGTTGCGGCCAATTTTGACCCCGGGGCCACATTTTAAACAAACTTGGTAGAAGTCCACAAGACAATGCTACATACAAAATATCTAAGCTTTAGGCCTTGTGGATTTGGAGAAGAAGATTTTTTTAATTTTCCTATATAAGTCTATATAAATCAAGTGACCCCTGGGGCAGGGCCTATTTTGACCCTAGGGCAATAATTTGAACAAACTTGGAAGAGGTCCACTAGACAATGCTACACATTAAATATCTAAGCTCTAGGTCCTTGAGAAGAAGATTTTTGAAGATTTTCAAAAAAAATCCTTCTGGTTGCCATAGCAACCAGAGTTCTGCATGGAATGGAATTCTTTAAACAACTTTGGTAGAGCTTCATGCAAGGAACACACCTGTGAAGTTGGGTTGAAATTGACCAAGTAGTTTAGGAGGAGATGTTTAAAGAAATTGTTCATGGCGGACGGACGTTCTCATGAGACATATGTTGTGGGGTGATCCCTTTGATCTTTTCAGTGCTTTTAACCCCACAAGTCGCACCCCACAAGTCGAAATTATCCCCACAAGTCCAGTTTGTACGTATCTGAACCCAACAAGACCTAAATGTACTAACCCTAACCCCACAACCACCCTCGCATGCATGCGGACCGACTGACGGACGCTGGACATCAGTCAATCACAATGGCTCACCTTGTCACTTTGTGACAAGTGAGCTAATAAAGAAAAATGTAGCACAACCTGACAAGTTCCATGATGCTGGCACAAACTCAGATATAATAATCTCAACAAGACCAGGACACTTGAATACCTAGAAATTTAAGAAAAAATAAATAAGATTCCTGAAAAATGTAAATGCTATTAAATGCAACCTTTTAACAACTTCAGCACATCCAGTTACATATTCATATAGTTCAGAGAGGTATTTTTCTAAGTATGCCGTTCTTTCTTTATTACATTTGGATTTAAGTTTTCCATACGATATAGATTTATTACATATTTCTATTTCGTAAGTTCCCATAATGTTTGCTTGGATATATTTTCTTGTGTTTCAGTATAGTATTTCATGGTTTTAGTTATTAAGTCAATATATTCTGGATCTGCCAGAAGGCTATTATTTAACTTCCAGTACCCTTTACCATGTGACGAAGGGGAGTTAATTTTCAATGAAATTGCTTGGTGATCTGAAGAAGTAATTTGTGCGGGTCGAATATCTGAACGCGATCACGCAATCACAATAGCTCACCATGAGCTATTATTTAACTTCCAGTACCCTTTACCATGTGACAAAGGGGAGTTAATTTTCAATGAAATTGCTTGGTGATCTGAAGAAGTAATTTGTGCGGGTCGAATATCTGAACTTATTACGTTAGGTATGATATTTTCACTGATTAACCATACGTCAATTCTACTTTTCTCATAACCGTTGGTTCTTTTCCACATAAATTGTTGCCTATTAGGATTTAAAACTCTCCAAATATCACTAAGATTAAACTGTTTAATGATATTAATCAGCTCTTTACTTGAATAGTTTTGCTTTGATTTAGAAATACAATCATTTATGGTGTTTCATTCAAACCTCCGCCAAGAATAATTGAACCTTGTGAATTGTCATTTATAATCTGATGAATTTTTCCAAAGAATAAATTTCTATTTATATTATCATTATAAGCGTATGTATTAATTAAGCTACCGGTATACGTATTGTCTTCAATGGATATATTAATGAGAATATAGCATCCGTATTCGCAGGTCGTAATGTCTAAAATATCATATGTTATTTTATTGTTTGATGACTAACATAAATATGGGAGGGAGTCTTGTTTTTGCAATAATCAAAACCCAAGATGTAACACCCAAACGAAAGATGGCTGTACTGATCTCAATAAATTAAGCTTTACTGTACGTAAATATACACAGAAGTTAGGAAAAGGGGAAATGCTGGCATGGGATCATACATGTTTTTTAAACATCTCTTTTTCACACATGCTTTTGTTTGTTGTTAGCTCATCTGTCACATACATAAGTATTCCAGTTTCACTTTTAACGACTTTTAACCAAACTTGAAGAAAGTTTGTCATGATGATCATCTATAAAATCTAGGTCAGGTTTGTCATGTGGACATAAGAAATAGGTCATAAGGTCAAAGAAAAGGCTTTTGAACAGGTTACAATTTGACACAATTTTTATGAAAATTATTCACAAATTATGTCTGTAGAATAGCATTGTACCATTTCAGTCAGTTTGGTCAGAATATTTATCTTCAACAGGGGAATGTGATAATTTTTTGGTGAAGAAGTTAATGGTAGAACGACCTTGTGAACATACCAGAGGTCACAGTATATATTGATCCAACCTTTACCAAACTATCATACTGTTTATTTATATAAAATCTAGTTCAAATTCATCACTGGCTAATGTAAGGTCAGAAGGCTAAATCAAAGTAAAAGCTTGTTCGCCCTGTACAGGTCACGTTATAAACCCTATGATTGATCCTTGTGCAAAAAATATTATGCTTGAACCAAACATGTGCGCTGTCTTTGATGCTTTGCATCAAAATTAGTCTTGTAAGTACAGGTAAATGACAAGATCGTAGATACAGCCCTTCTGTAACAAGTTTTATACAAATCTTAACAACTACAGCATAGTTCAAACCAGTGTTCCAAAAAAGTATCCAACAGTAGGAAAATGTTATAACAAATAACCTTTAAACATTAAAACATATTTACAAAATGTATATGACTTCTGTTTAAGTCATTATTCTTCTGTGTGGCAAGGACAAATGAATAAATCATTTTCCTGATCAAATTTTAGTCACAACAAAATTTTAGATGGATCCAGTGTTTGTAGAACACTCGGTTGATCTCGCAGTAGTTTCAGAAACAAGAGGGCCATGATGGCCCTGTAAATGCTCACCAGGAAAAAATGTCATTTGGAGACAAACATAGTTAAAATATTTCTACACGAGTCCAAGTAAAATCAAGTGACCCCCGGGGCGGGGCAAATTTTGACCCTAGGGCAATAATTTGAACAAACTTGGTAGAGGTCCACTAGACAATGCTATATGACAAATATCTTAGCTCTAGGCCTTGTGGTTTCGGAGAAGAAGATTTTTCAAATTTTCCTATATAAAATAGAATAAACCCCTGGGGCGGGGCCAATTTTGACCCTAGGGCAATAATTTGAACAAACTTGGTAGAGGTCCACTAGACAATGCTACATACCAATTATCATAGCTCTAGACCTTGTGGTTTAGGAGAAGAAGATTTTTCAAATTTTCCTATATAAAATAGAATAAACCCCAGGGCAGGGCCAATTTTGACCCCAGGGGAATAATTTGAACAAACTTTGCAGAGTTCCATTAGACAATGCTACATACCAAATATCTCAGCTCTAGGCCCTGTACTTTCGGACAAGAAGATTTTTTAAGTTTTTTTCTATTTGTTGCCATAGCAACCAGAGTTTTTAATGAAATTTAATTTTTTGAACAACTTTGAAAGGGGACCACCCAATGATCATTCCAGCAAAGTTTGGTTGCAATCGGCATAGCGGTGTAGGAGGAGATGTTGTTTTAAGTAAATATGGACGCCACTTCACGACGAACGATGCACGATGGACGCAGGGCGATCACAAAAGCTCACCCTGAGCACATTCGTGCTCTGGTGAACTAAAAAGTATATTGCTGTCTGAGGGAGTAGTAATGCTAGTATCCAATGTATATATCCGTATATATCCGAGGAGAATGACTTCTCCCCTAAGCAGCAGAATGTATATTGAGTAGCATACATTTCTACATCATAACTAGGTAAAGCAGAGCTATGCTCGCTTTCCAAAAATGGTACTTGAAAAATCATACAATTTTCAGAGAATTCCGGTTTTCAGTGAGTCCGGTATTCAGGGGTTATACTGTATGTATTGATATAATAATAGGGCAAACCTTCCATTTTTGTATGGTCAACCATTGTTACCAGATACATAACACCTAACAATCAGACATGAGCAGAAATGTTACATCTTATCATTGTGTAAGCAAACAGAAGGGTGAGCCAAAAATGCCTTAAAAGTTTTAAGAAAATGCAAAGAGAATTGATGTAGATGATCACTGAGTGATTCTTCCTCTTAAAAGTGCTAACTTATGTGCAATCAGTCTGAATTATTACCTCATATGCCATGTTCCTAGAATGCCTACACATTTTTGTTAAAATTTGAAGGATGGAAATGACAGTTGGTGCCTGTGGTTTGACAACATCTATGATATATGTGAGTCTTTGTATGAAATTCATTCTGGTTCCCAGTGCCTGAAAAGAAAATGTATGTTTCAGACGACTTCAATTAAAAGATAGCAAATTGTTACATCCAATTTTACCAATCTGCTGACAAATCCTTAATTAACAAGACCAGAAGTTGGCCCTATAATCGCCCACCAGGGAAGACTTTGGTTACTTTCATTGTAATCTTTGATTAGGAGAGTATAATAATGCCAAACCATAGAAATCATTTTGGAATAAAAATAAGGGAAGATAATTCAACAACACATCGCTTATTTGGAAAACAAGATTTCAAAAATATACGAAGTATTTACGCAAATAAATAAAATCAAGGTGTTAAAGAAGATAAACTAGTAATGTGTCCAGTATTTGTGATTCAAATCACGATTCTGAGTCACGATTCGATTTTTTACGATTCGATACGATACTCTTCCATATGATTAATGAAATATAGTGAAACTAATCATAGCATTTCAGTATTAATTATTTAAATTACCTGTATAATTGTAATATACACCCTACTGCATTTGGGGCTCTATTTCAATGAACAAAACAAGATTTTCAAACAGATCTTTATTGCAACAAACTATAAACAAGAGGGCCATACGGCCCTATAACCGCTTACCAGAAAAACAAGAGGGCCATGATGGCCCTATATCGCTCACCAGATAAAAAGACACTTAGAGAAAATTATCATGAGCCTTTGTAAAATTAAGTGACCCTGGGGCAGGGCCAATTTTGCCCCTACGGAAATAATTTAAACAAACTGGGTAGAGGTCCACTAGACAATGCTACACACCAAATATCTAAGCTCTAGGCCCTGTGGTTTTGGACAAGAAGATTTTTTAAATTTCCGTATATAAGTCTATGTAAAATCAAGTTACCCCCGGGGCGGAGCCAATTTTTACCCCAGAGCCATAATTTGAACAAACTTGGTAGAGGTCCACTAGACAATCCTACACACCAAATATCTACGCTCTAGGCCCTGTGGTTTTGGACAAGAAGATCTTTAAAGTTTTTCCTATTGGTTGCCATGGCAACTGGAGTTTTTAATGAAATTAAATCTTTTTAACAACTTTGGTAGAGCTTCATGCAAGGAACATCCATGTAAAGTTTCATTGAAATTGGCCAACAGGTTAAGAAGGAGATGTTATTTAAAGCAATTGATGACGCACGCACACACGGACGACGGACATCACATGATCACAATAGCTCACCATGAGCACTTTGTGCTCTGGTGAGCTAAAAAGATCTTCAGAGAAGACCATTTTTCACTTTTTTCCCTATATGAGCCATTGTAAAATCAAGTGAACCCTGGGGCAGGGCCAATTATGACCCCTGGGGCCATAATTTGAACAAATGTGGTAGTGGTCTGCCAGACAATACTACATACAAAGTATCTAAGCTCTAGGCCTTGTGGTTTTGAACAAGAAGATATTTTTAATTTTCCAATATAAGCCTATATAAATCAAGTGACCCCCCCCCCCCCAGGGCTGGGCAGATTTTGACACTAGAGCAAAAACTTGAACAAACTTGGTAGACGTCTACTAGACAATGCTACATTCCAAATATCTAAGCTCTAAGCATTGTAGTTTCTGACAAGAAGATTTTTAAAATTTCCCTATATAAGTCTATATAAAATCAAGTGACCCCTGGGGCTGGGCCAATTTTGACCCTAGGGCAATAATTTGAACAAACTTGGTAGAGGTCCACTAGACAATGCTACACACCAAATATCAAAGCTTCAGGCACTGTAGTTTTTGAGAAGAAGATTTTTTTAATTTCCGTATATAAGTCTATGTAAAATCAAGTTACCCCTGGGGCGGGCCAATTTTTACCCCAGGGCCATAATTTGAACAAACTTGGTAGAGGTCCGCTAGACAACCCTACACACCAAATATCTAAGCTCTAGGCCCTGTGGTTTTGGACAAGAAGATTTTTAAAGTTTTTCCTATTGGTTGCAATGGCAACTGGAGTTTTTAATAAAATTAAATTTTGGTAGAGCTTCATGCAAGGAACATCCATATAAAGTTTCATTGAAATTTGCCAACTGGTTAAGAAGGAGATGTTGTTAAAAGCAATTGTTGACGCATGCACGCACGCACACACGGACGATGGACATCACGCGATCACAATAGCTCACCATGAGCACTGGTGAGCTAAACAAGAGGGCCACTATGGCCCTTGATCGCTCACCTGAGAACAAAGGCCAATAATTAATGACCAGGTAATATAGTTTCCATCTCGTAAAACTCATTTTAAGTAGATTTTGAGATCAAAACCAACAATGAAGGTATAATACTGTTAAACAAGCTAAAACATAGCAAATTTTCTAATCCAAGTGCCCATAACTCTTGAAGTTGTGGTCCGATTCCACCCATAACTAACCTTGTCCAAAACCATAAGGTGATACACATTCATTGTAAATATGATTAGGATCGGTGAATAAATGAAGGCGCTAGAGTGTAAACAAGCTAAAATATAGCAAATTTTCAAGGTCAAGGCCCATAACTCTTGAAGTTCAGGTCCGATTCCTCC